>CAUYWW010000067.1:1200000-1846990 GCA_963576845.1 Megachile leachella
TCAATATAAGATGCATTATTACCCATATTATACAGTTATTATCGCTAGAACTATAATAGTTATACTTATTTCTTATATTATTATCAGTATAACATGCATTATTCCTCCTATTATGCAGTTATTATCGCTAGAACTATAATAATTATACTTCTTACTCCCAATATTATCAATATAACATGCAATATTCCCCATATTGTACTGTCATTATGGTCAGAACTATTAAAAATATACTTATTACTCCCAATATTATCAATATAACATGCATTATTACCCATATTATACTGTTATTATCGTCAGAACTATAATAAATATACCCATTACTCCCAATATTATCAATATAACATGCATTATTACCCATATTATGCAGTTATTATCGCTAGAACTATAATAATTATACTTATTACTCCCAATATTATCAATATAACATGCATTATTACCCATATTATGCAGTTATTATCGCTAGAACTATAATAATTATACTTATTACACCTAATATTATCAATATGTCATGCATTATTACCCATATTATACAGTTATTATCGCTAGAACTATAATAGTTATACTTATTACTTATATTATTATCAGTATAGCATGCATTATTAACCCTATTATGCAGTTATTATCGCTAGAACTATAATAATTATACTTATTACTCCCAATATTATCAATATAACATGCATTATTACCCATATTATACAGTTATTATCGCTAGAACTATAATAGTTATACTTATTACTTATATTATTATCAGTATAACATGCATTATTACCCCTATTATGCAGTTATTATCGCTAGAACTATAATAATTATACTTATTACTCCCAATATTATCAATATAAGATGCATTATTACCCATATTATACGGTTATTATCGCTAGAACTATAATAGTTATACTTATTACTTATATTATTATCAGTATAACATGCATTATTACCCCTATTATGCAGTTATTATCGCTAGAACTATAATAATTATACTTATTACTCCCAATATTATCAATATAACATGCATTATTACCCATATTATACTGTTATTATCCTCAGAACTATAATATATATACTAATTACTCCCAATATTATCAATATAACATGCATTATTACCCATATTATGCAGTTATTATCGCTAGAACTACAATAATTATACTTATTACTCCCAATATTATCAATATAACATGCATTATTACCCATATTATGCAGTTATTATCGCTAGAACTATAATAATTTTACTTATTACACCTAATATTATCAATATGTCATGCATTATTACCCATATTATACAGTTATTATCGCTAGAACTATAATAGTTATACTTATTACTTATATTATTATCAGTATAGCATGCATTATTAACCCTATTATGCAGTCATTATCGCTAGAACTATAATAATTATACTTATTACTCCCAATATTATCAATATAACATGCATTATTACCCATATTATACAGTTATTATCGCTAGAACTATAATAGTTATACTTATTACTTATATTATTATCAGTATAACATGCATTATTACCCCTATTATGCAGTTATTATCGCTAGAACTATAATAATTATACTTATTACTCCCAATATTATCAATATAAGATGCATTATTACCCATATTATACGGTTATTATCGCTAGAACTATACTAGTTATACTTATTACTTATATTATTATCAGTATAACATGCATTATTACCCCTATTATGCAGTTATTATCGCTAGAACTATAATAATTATACTTATTACTCCCAATATTATCAATATAACATGCATTATTACCCATATTATACTGTTATTATCGTCAGAACTATAATAAATATACTAATTACTCCCAATATTATCAATATAACATGCATTATTACCCATATTATACTGTTATTATCGTCAGAACTATAATAAATATACTAATTACTCCCAATATTATCAATATAACATGCATTATTACCCATATTATGCAGTTATTATCGCTAGAACTATAATAATTATACTTATTACACCTAATATTATCAATATGTCATGCATTATTACCCATATTATACAGTTATTATCGCTAGAACTATAATAGTTATACTTATTACTTATATTATTATCAGTATAACATGCATTATTACCCCTATTATGCAGTTATTATCGCTAGAACTATAATAATTATACTTATTACTCCCAATATTATCAATATAAGATGCATTATTACCCATATTATACAGTTATTATCGCTAGAACTATAATAGTTATACTTATTTCTTATATTATTATCAGTATAACATGCATTATTCCTCCTATTATGCAGTTATTATCGCTAGAACTATAATAATTATACTTCTTACTCCCAATATTATCAATATAACATGCAATATTCCCCATATTGTACTGTCATTATGGTCAGAACTATTAAAAATATACTTATTACTCCCAATATTATCAATATAACATGCATTATTACCCATATTATACTGTTATTATCGTCAGAACTATAATAAATATACCCATTACTCCCAATATTATCAATATAACATGCATTATTACCCATATTATGCAGTTATTATCGCTAGAACTACAATAATTATACTTATTACTCCCAATATTATCAATATAACATGCATTATTACCCATATTATACAGTTATTATCGCTAGAACTATAATAGTTATACTTATTACTTATATTATTATCAGTATAACATGCATTATTACCCATATTATACAGTTATTATCGCTAGAACTATAATAGTTATACTTATTACTTATATTATTATCAGTATAACATGCATTATTACCCCTATTATGCAGTTATTATCGCTAGAACTATAATAATTATACTTATTACTCCCAATATTATCAATATAAGATGCATTATTACCCATATTATACAGTTATTATCGCTAGAACTATAATAGTTATACTTATTTCTTATATTATTATCAGTATAACATGCATTATTCCTCCTATTATGCAGTTATTATCGCTAGAACTATAATAATTATACTTCTTACTCCCAATATTATCAATATAACATGCAATATTCCCCATATTGTACTGTCATTATGGTCAGAACTATTAAAAATATACTTATTACTCCCAATATTATCAATATAACATGCATTATTACCCATATTATACTGTTATTATCGTCAGAACTATAATAAATATACCCATTACTCCCAATATTATCAATATAACATGCATTATTACCCATATTATGCAGTTATTATCGCAAGAACTACAATAATTATACTTATTACTCCCAATATTATCAATATAACATGCATTATTACCCATATTATACTGTTATTATCGTCAGAACTATAATAAATATACTTATTACACCTAATATTATCAATATGTCATGCATTATTACCGATATTATACAGTTATTATCGCTAGAACTATAATAGTTATACTTATTACTTATATTATTATCAGTATAACATGCATTATTAACCCTATTATGCAGTTATTATCGCTAGAACTATAATAATTATACTTATTACTCCCAATATTATCAATATAACATGCATTATTACCCATATTATACTGTTATTATCCTCAGAACTATAATATATATACTAATTACTCCCAATATTATCAATATAACATGCATTATTACCCATATTATGCAGTTATTATCGCTAGAACTACAATAATTATACTTATTACTCCCAATATTATCAATATAACATGCATTATTACCCATATTATGCAGTTATTATCGCTAGAACTATAATAATTATACTTATTACACCTAATATTATCAATATGTCATGCATTATTACCCATATTATACAGTTATTATCGCTAGAACTATAATAGTTATACTTATTACTTATATTATTATCAGTATAACATGCATTATTAACCCTATTATGCAGTTATTATCGCTAGAACTATAATAATTATACTTATTACTCCCAATATTATCAATATAACATGCATTATTACCCATATTATACAGTTATTATCGCTAGAACTATAATAGTTATACTTATTACTTATATTATTATCAGTATAACATGCATTATTACCCCTATTATGCAGTTATTATCGCTAGAACTATAATAATTATACTTATTACTCCCAATATTATCAATATAAGATGCATTATTACCCATATTATACAGTTATTATCGCTAGAACTATAATAGTTATACTTATTACTTATATTATTATCAGTATAACATGCATTATTACCCCTATTATGCAGTTATTATCGCTAGAACTATAATAATTATACTTATTACTCCCAATATTATCAATATAACATGCATTATTACCCATATTATACTGTTATTATCCTCAGAACTATAATATATATACTAATTACTCCCAATATTATCAATATAACATGCATTATTACCCATATTATGCAGTTATTATCGCTAGAACTACAATAATTATACTTATTACTCCCAATATTATCAATATAACATGCATTATTACCCATATTATGCAGTTATTATCGCTAGAACTATAATAATTATACTTATTACACCTAATATTATCAATATGTCATGCATTATTACCCATATTATACTGTTATTATCGTCAGAACTATAATAAATATACCCATTACTCCCAATATTATCAATATAACATGCATTATTACCCATATTATGCAGTTATTATCGCAAGAACTACAATAATTATACTTATTACTCCCAATATTATCAATATAACATGCATTATTACCCATATTATACTGTTATTATCGTCAGAACTATAATAAATATACTTATTACACCTAATATTATGAATATGTCATGCATTATTACCGATATTATACAGTTATTATCGCTAGGACTATAATAGTTATACTTATTACTTATATTATTATCAGTATAACATGCTTTATTACCCCTATTATGCAGTTATTATCGCTAGAACTATAATAATTATACTTATTACTCCCAATATTATCAATATAACATGCATTATTACCCATATTATACAGTTATTATCGCTAGAACTATAATAGTTATACTTATTACTTATATTATTATCAGTATAACGTGCATTATTACCCCTATTATGCAGTTATTATCGCTAGAACTATAATAATTACACTTATTACTCCCAATATTATCAATATAAGATGCATTATTACCCATATTATACAGTTATTATCGCTAGAACTATAATAGTTATACTTATTACTTATATTATTATCAGTATAACATGCATTATTACCCCTATTATGCAGTTATTATCGCTAGAACTATAATAATTATACTTATTACTCCCAATATTATCAATATAACATGCATTATTACCCATATTATACTGTTATTATCCTCAGAACTATAATATATATACTAATTACTCCCAATATTATCAATATAACATGCATTATTACCCATATTATGCAGTTATTATCGCTAGAACTACAATAATTATACTTATTACTCCCAATATTATCAATATAACATGCATTATTACCCATATTATGCAGTTATTATCGCTAGAACTATAATAATTATACTTATTACACCTAATATTATCAATGTGTCATGCATTGTTACCCATATTATACAGTTATTATCGCTAGAACTATAATAGTTATACTTATTACTTATATTATTATCAGTATAACATGCATTATTAACCCTATTATGCAGTTATTATCGCTAGAACTATAATAATTATACTTATTACTCCCAATATTATCAATATAACATGCATTATTACCCATATTATACAGTTACTATCGCTAGAACTATAATAGTTATACTTATTACTTATATTATTATCAGTATAACATGCATTATTACCCCTATTATGCAGTTATTATCGCTAGAACTATAATAATTATACTTATTACTCCCAATATTATCAATATAAGATGCATTATTACCCATATTATACAGTTATTATCGCTAGAACTATAATAGTTATACTTATTACTTATATTATTATCAGTATAACATGCATTATTACCCCTATTATGCAGTTATTATCGCTAGAACTATAATAATTATACTTATTACTCCCAATATTATCAATATAACATGCATTATTACCCATATTATACTGTTATTATCCTCAGAACTATAATATATATACTAATTACTCCCAATATTATCAATATAACATGCATTATTACCCATATTATGCAGTTATTATCGCTAGAACTACAATAATTCTACTTATTACTCCCAATATTATCAATATAACATGCATTATTACCCATATTATGCAGTTATTATCGCTAGAACTATAATAATTATACTTATTACACCTAATATTATCAATATGTCATGCATTATTACCCATATTATACAGTTATTATCGCTAGAACTATAATAGTTATACTTATTACTTATATTATTATCAGTATAACATGCATTATTACCCCTATTATGCAGTTATTATCGCTAGAACTATAATAATTATACTTATTACTCCCAATATTATCAATATAAGATGCATTATTACCCATATTATACAGTTATTATCGCTAGAACTATAATAGTTATACTTATTACTTATATTATTATCAGTATAACATGCATTATTACCCCTATTATGCAGTTATTGTCGCTAGAACTATAATAATTATACTTATTACTCCCAATATTATCAATATAACATGCATTATTACCCATATTATACAGTTATTATCGCTAGAACTATAATAGTTATACTTATTACTTATATTATTATCAGTATAACATGCATTATTACCCATATTATACAGTTATTATCGCTAGAACTATAATACTTATACTTATTACTTATATTATTATCAGTATAACATGCATTATTACCCCTATTATGCAGTTATTATCGCTAGAACTACAATAATTATACTTATTACTCCCAATATTATCAATATAACATGCATTATTACCCATATTATACTGTTATTATCGTCAGAACTATAATAAATATACTTATTACTCCCAATATTATCAATATAACATGCATTATTACCCATATTATACTGTTATTATCGTCAGAACTATAATAAATATACTTATTACTCCCAATATTATCAATATAACATGCATTATTACCCATATTATGCAGTTATTATCGCTAGAAGTACAATAATTATACTTATTACTTTTACTATTATCATTATAACATGCATTATTACCCATATTATGCAGTTATTATCGCTAGAACTACAATAATTATACTTATTACTCCCAATATTATCAATATAACATGCATTATTACCCATATTATACTGTTATTATTGTCAGAACTATAATAAATATACTCATTACTCCCAATATTATCAATCTAACATGCATTATTACCCATATTATGCAGTTATTATCGCTAGAACTACAATAATTATACTTATTACTTTTATTATTATCAATATAACATGCACTATTACCCATATTATACAGTTATTATCGCTAGAACTATAATACTTATACTTATTACTTATATTATTATCAGTATAACATGCATTATTACCCCTATTATGCAGTTATTATCGCTAGAACTACAATAATTATACTTATTACTCCCAATATTATCAATATAACATGCATTATTACCCATATTATACTGTTATTATCGTCAGAACTATAATAAATATACTTATTACTCCCAATATTATCAATATAACATGCATTATTACCCATATTATACTGTTATTATCGTCAGAACTATAATAAATATACTTATTACTCCCAATATTATCAATATAACATGCATTATTACCCATATTATGCAGTTATTATCGCTAGAAGTACAATAATTATACTTATTACTTTTACTATTATCATTATAACATGCATTATTACCCATATTATGCAGTTATTATCGCTAGAACTACAATAATTATACTTATTACTCCCAATATTATCAATATAACATGCATTATTACCCATATTATACTGTTATTATTGTCAGAACTATAATAAATATACTCATTACTCCCAATATTATCAATCTAACATGCATTATTACCCATATTATGCAGTTATTATCGCTAGAACTACAATAATTATACTTATTACTTTTATTATTATCAATATAACATGCACTATTACCCATATTATGCAGTTATTATCGCTCGAACTATAATAATTATACTTATTACTCCCAATATTATCAATATAAAATGCATTATTACCCATATTATACTGTTATTATCGTCAGAACTATAATAAATATGCTTGTTACTCCCAATATTATCAATATAACATGCATTATTACCCATATTATGCAGTTCTTATCGCTGGAACTACAATAATTATACTTACTACTTTTATTATTATCAATATAATATGCACTATTACCCATATTATGCAGTTACTATCGTCAGAACTATAATAAACATACTTATTAATCCCAATATTATCAATATAACATGCATTATTACCCATATTATACTGTTATTATCGTCAGAACTATAATAAATATACTAATTACTCCCAATATTATCAATATAACATGCATTATTACCCATATTACACTGTTATTATCGTCAGAACTATAATAAGTATACTTATTACTCCCAATATTATCAATATAACATGCATTATTACCCATATTATGCAGTTATTATCGCTAGAACTACAATAATTATACTTATTACTCCCAATATTATCAATATAACATGCATTATTACCCATATTATGCAGTTATTATCGCTAGAACTATAATAATTATACTTATTACACCTAATATTATCAATATGTCATGCATTAATACCCATATTATACAGTTATTATCGCTAGAACTATAATAGTTATACTTATTACTTATATTATTATCAGTATAACATGCATTATTACCCCTATTATGCAGTTATTATCGCTAGAACTATAATAATTATACTTATTACTCCCAATATTATCAATATAAGATGCATTATTACCCATATTATACAGTTATTATCGCTAGAACTATAATAGTTATACTTATTACTTATATTATTATCAGTATAACATGCATTATTACCCCTATTATGCAGTTATTATCGCTAGAACTATAATAATTATACTTATTACTCCCAATATTATCAATATAACATGCATTATTACCCATATTATACAGTTATTATCGCTAGAACTATAATAGTTATACTTATTACTTATATTATTATCAGTATAACATGCATTATTACCCATATTATACAGTTATTATCGCTAGAACTATAATACTTATACTTATTACTTATATTATTATCAGTATAACATGCATTATTACCCCTATTATGCAGTTATTATCGCTAGAACTACAATAATTATACTTATTACTCCCAATATTATCAATATAACATGCATTATTACCCATATTATACTGTTATTATCGTCAGAACTATAATAAATATACTTATTACTCCCAATATTATCAATATAACATGCATTATTACCCATATTATACTGTTATTATCGTCAGAACTATAATAAATATACTTATTACTCCCAATATTATCAATATAACATGCATTATTACCCATATTATACTGTTATTATTGTCAGAACTATAATAAATATACTCATTACTCCCAATATTATCAATCTAACATGCATTATTACCCATATTATGCAGTTATTATCGCTAGAACTACAATAATTATACTTATTACTCCCAATATTATCAATATAACATGCATTATTACCCATATTATACTGTTATTATCGTCAGAACTATAATAAATATACTTATTACTCCCAATATTATCAATATAACATGCATTATAACCATATTATACTGTTATTATCGTCAGAACTATAATAAATATACTTATTACTCCCAATATTATCAATATAACATGCATTATTACCCATATTATGCAGTTATTATCGCTAGAAGTACAATAATTATACTTATTACTTTTACTATTATCATTATAACATGCATTATTACCCATATTATGCAGTTATTATCGCTAGAACTACAATAATTATACTTATTACTCCCAATATTATCAATATAACATGCATTATTACCCATATTATACTGTTATTATTGTCAGAACTATAATAAATATACTCATTACTCCCAATATTGTCAATCTAACATGCATTATTACCCATATTATGCAGTTATTATCGCTAGAACTACAATAATTATACTTATTACTTTTATTATTATCAATATAACATGCACTATTACCCATATTATGCAGTTATTATCGCTCGAACTATAATAATTATACTTATTACTCCCAATATTATCAATATAAAATGCATTATTACCCATATTATACTGTTATTATCGCTAGAACTATAATAATTATACTTCTTACTCCCAATATTATCAATATAACATGCAATATTCCCCATATTGTACTGTCATTATGGTCAGAACTATTAAAAATATACTTATTACTCCCAATATTATCAATATAACATGCATTATTACCCATATTATACTGTTATTATCGTCAGAACTATAATAAATATACCCATTACTGCCAATATTATCAATATAACATGCATTATTACCCATATTATGCAGTTATTATCGCAAGAACTACAATAATTATACTTATTACTCCCAATATTATCAATATAACATGCATTATTACCCATATTATACTGTTATTATCGTCAGAACTATAATAAATATACTTATTACACCTAATATTATGAATATGTCATGCATTATTACCGATATTATACAGTTATTATCGCTAGAACTATAATAGTTATACTTATTACTTATATTATTATCAGTATAACATGCTTTATTACCCCTATTATGCCGTTATTATCGCTAGAACTATAATAATTATACTTATTACTCCCAATATTATCAATATAACATGCATTATTACCCATATTATACAGTTATTATCGCTAGAACTATAATAGTTATACTTATTACTTATATTATTATCAGTATAACGTGCATTATTACCCCTATTATGCAGTTATTATCGCTAGAACTATAATAATTACACTTATTACTCCCAATATTATCAATATAAGATGCATTATTACCCATATTATACAGTTATTATCGCTAGAACTATAATAGTTATACTTATTACTTATATTATTATCAGTATAACATGCATTATTACCCCTATTATGCAGTTATTATCGCTAGAACTATAATAATTATACTTATTACTCCCAATATTATCAATATAACATGCATTATTACCCATATTATACTGTCATTATCCTCAGAACTATAATATATATACTAATTACTCCCAATATTATCAATATAACATGCATTATTACCCATATTATGCAGTTATTATCGCTAGAACTACAATAATTATACTTATTACTCCCAATATTATCAATATAACATGCATTATTACCCATATTATGCAGTTATTATCGCTAGAACTATAATAATTATACTTATTACACCTAATATTATCAATATGTCATGCATTGTTACCCATATTATACAGTTATTATCGCTAGAACTATAATAGTTATACTTATTACTTATATTATTATCAGTATAACATGCATTATTAACCCTATTATGCAGTTATTATCGCTAGAACTATAATAATTATACTTATTACTCCCAATATTATCAATATAACATGCATTATTACCCATATTATACAGTTACTATCGCTAGAACTATAATAGTTATACTTATTACTTATATTATTATCAGTATAACATGCATTATTACCCCTATTATGCAGTTATTATCGCTAGAACTATAATAATTATACTTATTACTCCCAATATTATCAATATAAGATGCATTATTACCCATATTATACAGTTATTATCGCTAGAACTATAATAGTTATACTTATTACTTATATTATTATCAGTATAACATGCATTATTACCCCTATTATGCAGTTATTATCGCTAGAACTATAATAATTATACTTATTACTCCCAATATTATCAATATAACATGCATTATTACCCATATTATACTGTTATTATCCTCAGAACTATAATATATATACTAATTACTCCCAATATTATCAATATAACATGCATTATTACCCATATTATGCAGTTATTATCGCTAGAACTACAATAATTATACTTATTACTCCCAATATTATCAATATAACATGCATTATTACCCATATTATGCAGTTATTATCGCTAGAACTATAATAATTATACTTATTACACCTAATATTATCAATATGTCATGCATTATTACCCATATTATACAGTTATTATCGCTAGAACTATAATAGTTATACTTATTACTTATATTATTATCAGTATAACATGCATTATTACCCCTATTATGCAGTTATTATCGCTAGAACTATAATAATTATACTTATTACTCCCAATATTATCAATATAAGATGCATTATTACCCATATTATACAGTTATTATCGCTAGAACTATAATAGTTATACTTATTACTTATATTATTATCAGTATAACATGCATTATTACCCCTATTATGCAGTTATTATCGCTAGAACTATAATAATTATACTTATTACTCCCAATATTATCAATATAACATGCATTATTACCCATATTATACAGTTATTATCGCTAGAACTATAATAGTTATACTTATTACTTATATTATTATCAGTATAACATGCATTATTACCCATATTATACAGTTATTATCGCTAGAACTATAATACTTATACTTATTACTTATATTATTATCAGTATAACATGCATTATTACCCCTATTATGCAGTTATTATCGCTAGAACTACAATAATTATACTTATTACTCCCAATATTATTAATATAACATGCATTATTACCCATATTATACTGTTATTATCGTCAGAACTATAATAAATATACTTATTACTCCCAATATTATCAATATAACATGCATTATTACCCATATTATACTGTTATTATCGTCAGAACTATAATAAATATACTTATTACTCCCAATATTATCAATATAACATGCATTATTACCCATATTATGCAGTTATTATCGCTAGAAGTACAATAATTATACTTATTACTTTTACTATTATCATTATAACATGCATTATTACCCATATTATGCAGTTATTATCGCTAGAACTACAATAATTATACTTATTACTCCCAATATTATCAATATAACATGCATTATTACCCATATTATACTGTTATTATTGTCAGAACTATAATAAATATACTCATTACTCCCAATATTATCAATCTAACATGCATTATTACCCATATTATGCAGTTATTATCGCTAGAACTACAATAATTATACTTATTACTTTTATTATTATCAATATAACATGCACTATTACCCATATTATACAGTTATTATCGCTAGAACTATAATACTTATACTTATTACTTATATTATTATCAGTATAACATGCATTATTACCCCTATTATGCAGTTATTATCGCTAGAACTACAATAATTATACTTATTACTCCCAATATTATCAATATAACATGCATTATTACCCATATTATACTGTTATTATCGTCAGAACTATAATAAATATACTTATTACTCCCAATATTATCAATATAACATGCATTATTACCCATATTATACTGTTATTATCGTCAGAACTATAATAAATATACTTATTACTCCCAATATTATCAATATAACATGCATTATTACCCATATTATGCAGTTATTATCGCTAGAAGTACAATAATTATACTTATTACTTTTACTATTATCATTATAACATGCATTATTACCCATATTATGCAGTTATTATCGCTAGAACTACAATAATTATACTTATTACTCCCAATATTATCAATATAACATGCATTATTACCCATATTATACTGTTATTATTGTCAGAACTATAATAAATATACTCATTACTCCCAATATTATCAATCTAACATGCATTATTACCCATATTATGCAGTTATTATCGCTAGAACTACAATAATTATACTTATTACTTTTATTATTATCAATATAACATGCACTATTACCCATATTATGCAGTTATTATCGCTCGAACTATAATAATTATACTTATTACTCCCAATATTATCAATATAAAATGCATTATTACCCATATTATACTGTTATTATCGTCAGAACTATAATAAATATGCTTGTTACTCCCAATATTATCAATATAACATGCATTATTACCCATATTATGCAGTTCTTATCGCTGGAACTACAATAATTATACTTATTACTCCCAATATTATCAATATAACATGCATTATTACCCATATTATGCAGTTATTATCGCTAGAACTATAATAATTATACTTATTACACCTAATATTATCAATATGTCATGCATTAATACCCATATTATACAGTTATTATCGCTAGAACTATAATAGTTATACTTATTACTTATATTATTATCAGTATAACATGCATTATTACCCCTATTATGCAGTTATTATCGCTAGAACTATAATAATTATACTTATTACTCCCAATATTATCAATATAAGATGCATTATTACCCATATTATACAGTTATTATCGCTAGAACTATAATAGTTATACTTATTACTTATATTATTATCAGTATAACATGCATTATTACCCCTATTATGCAGTTATTATCGCTAGAACTATAATAATTATACTTATTACTCCCAATATTATCAATATAACATGCATTATTACCCATATTATACAGTTATTATCGCTAGAACTATAATAGTTATACTTATTACTTATATTATTATCAGTATAACATGCATTATTACCCATATTATACAGTTATTATCGCTAGAACTATAATACTTATACTTATTACTTATATTATTATCAGTATAACATGCATTATTACCCCTATTATGCAGTTATTATCGCTAGAACTACAATAATTATACTTATTACTCCCAATATTATCAATATAACATGCATTATTACCCATATTATACTGTTATTATCGTCAGAACTATAATAAATATACTTATTACTCCCAATATTATCAATATAACATGCATTATTACCCATATTATACTGTTATTATCGTCAGAACTATAATAAATATACTTATTACTCCCAATATTATCAATATAACATGCATTATTACCCATATTATGCAGTTATTATCGCTAGAAGTACAATAATTATACTTATTACTTTTACTATTATCATTATAACATGCATTATTACCCATATTATGCAGTTATTATCGCTAGAACTACAATAATTATACTTATTACTCCCAATATTATCAATATAACATGCATTATTACCCATATTATACTGTTATTATTGTCAGAACTATAATAAATATACTCATTACTCCCAATATTATCAATCTAACATGCATTATTACCCATATTATGCAGTTATTATCGCTAGAACTACAATAATTATACTTATTACTTTTATTATTATCAATATAACATGCACTATTACCCATATTATACAGTTATTATCGCTAGAACTATAATACTTATACTTATTACTTATATTATTATCAGTATAACATGCATTATTACCCCTATTATGCAGTTATTATCGCTAGAACTACAATAATTATACTTATTACTCCCAATATTATCAATATAACATGCATTATTACCCATATTATACTGTTATTATCGTCAGAACTATAATAAATATACTTATTACTCCCAATATTATCAATATAACATGCATTATTACCCATATTATACTGTTATTATCGTCAGAACTATAATAAATATACTTATTACTCCCAATATTATCAATATAACATGCATTATTACCCATATTATGCAGTTATTATCGCTAGAAGTACAATAATTATACTTATTACTTTTACTATTATCATTATAACATGCATTATTACCCATATTATGCAGTTATTATCGCTAGAACTACAATAATTATACTTATTACTCCCAATATTATCAATATAACATGCATTATTACCCATATTATACTGTTATTATTGTCAGAACTATAATAAATATACTCATTACTCCCAATATTATCAATCTAACATGCATTATTACCCATATTATGCAGTTATTATCGCTAGAACTACAATAATTATACTTATTACTTTTATTATTATCAATATAACATGCACTATTACCCATATTATGCAGTTATTATCGCTCGAACTATAATAATTATACTTATTACTCCCAATATTATCAATATAAAATGCATTATTACCCATATTATACTGTTATTATCGTCAGAACTATAATAAATATGCTTGTTACTCCCAATATTATCAATATAACATGCATTATTACCCATATTATGCAGTTCTTATCGCTGGAACTACAATAATTATACTTATTACTCCCAATATTATCAATATAACATGCATTATTACCCATATTATGCAGTTATTATCGCTAGAACTATAATAATTATACTTATTACACCTAATATTATCAATATGTCATGCATTAATACCCATATTATACAGTTATTATCGCTAGAACTATAATAGTTATACTTATTACTTATATTATTATCAGTATAACATGCATTATTACCCCTATTATGCAGTTATTATCGCTAGAACTATAATAATTATACTTATTACTCCCAATATTATCAATATAAGATGCATTATTACCCATATTATACAGTTATTATCGCTAGAACTATAATAGTTATACTTATTACTTATATTATTATCAGTATAACATGCATTATTACCCCTATTATGCAGTTATTATCGCTAGAACTATAATAATTATACTTATTACTCCCAATATTATCAATATAACATGCATTATTACCCATATTATACAGTTATTATCGCTAGAACTATAATAGTTATACTTATTACTTATATTATTATCAGTATAACATGCATTATTACCCATATTATACAGTTATTATCGCTAGAACTATAATACTTATACTTATTACTTATATTATTATCAGTATAACATGCATTATTACCCCTATTATGCAGTTATTATCGCTAGAACTACAATAATTATACTTATTACTCCCAATATTATCAATATAACATGCATTATTACCCATATTATACTGTTATTATCGTCAGAACTATAATAAATATACTTATTACTCCCAATATTATCAATATAACATGCATTATTACCCATATTATACTGTTATTATCGTCAGAACTATAATAAATATACTTATTACTCCCAATATTATCAATATAACATGCATTATTACCCATATTATGCAGTTATTATCGCTAGAAGTACAATAATTATACTTATTACTTTTACTATTATCATTATAACATGCATTATTACCCATATTATGCAGTTATTATCGCTAGAACTACAATAATTATACTTATTACTCCCAATATTATCAATATAACATGCATTATTACCCATATTATACTGTTATTATTGTCAGAACTATAATAAATATACTCATTACTCCCAATATTATCAATCTAACATGCATTATTACCCATATTATGCAGTTATTATCGCTAGAACTACAATAATTATACTTATTACTTTTATTATTATCAATATAACATGCACTATTACCCATATTATACAGTTATTATCGCTAGAACTATAATACTTATACTTATTACTTATATTATTATCAGTATAACATGCATTATTACCCCTATTATGCAGTTATTATCGCTAGAACTACAATAATTATACTTATTACTCCCAATATTATCAATATAACATGCATTATTACCCATATTATACTGTTATTATCGTCAGAACTATAATAAATATACTTATTACTCCCAATATTATCAATATAACATGCATTATAACCATATTATACTGTTATTATCGTCAGAACTATAATAAATATACTTATTACTCCCAATATTATCAATATAACATGCATTATTACCCATATTATGCAGTTATTATCGCTAGAAGTACAATAATTATACTTATTACTTTTACTATTATCATTATAACATGCATTATTACCCATATTATGCAGTTATTATCGCTAGAACTACAATAATTATACTTATTACTCCCAATATTATCAATATAACATGCATTATTACCCATATTATACTGTTATTATTGTCAGAACTATAATAAATATACTCATTACTCCCAATATTATCAATCTAACATGCATTATTACCCATATTATGCAGTTATTATCGCTAGAACTACAATAATTATACTTATTACTTTTATTATTATCAATATAACATGCACTATTACCCATATTATGCAGTTATTATCGCTCGAACTATAATAATTATACTTATTACTCCCAATATTATCAATATAAAATGCATTATTACCCATATTATACTGTTATTATCGTCAGAACTATAATAAATATGCTTGTTACTCCCAATATTATCAATATAACATGCATTATTACCCATATTATGCAGTTCTTATCGCTGGAACTACAATAATTATACTTACTACTTTTATTATTATCAATATAATATGCACTATTACCCATATTATGCAGTTACTATCGTCAGAACTATAATAAACATACTTATTAATCCTAATATTATCAATATAACATGCATTATTACCCATATTATACTGTTATTATCGTCAGAACTATAATAAATATACTAATTACTCCCAATATTATCAATATAACATGCATTATTACCCATATTACACTGTTATTATCGTCAGAACTATAATAAGTATACTTATTACTCCCAATATTATCAATATAACATGCATTATTACCCATATTATGCAGTTATTATCGCTAGAACTACAATAATTATACTTATTACTCCCAATATTATCAATATAACATGCATTATTACCCATATTATGCAGTTATTATCGCTAGAACTATAATAATTATACTTATTACACCTAATATTATCAATATGTCATGCATTAATACCCATATTATACAGTTATTATCGCTAGAACTATAATAGTTATACTTATTACTTATATTATTATCAGTATAACATGCATTATTACCCCTATTATGCAGTTATTATCGCTAGAACTATAATAATTATACTTATTACTCCCAATATTATCAATATAAGATGCATTATTACCCATATTATACAGTTATTATCGCTAGAACTATAATAGTTATACTTATTACTTATATTATTATCAGTATAACATGCATTATTACCCCTATTATGCAGTTATTATCGCTAGAACTATAATAATTATACTTATTACTCCCAATATTATCAATATAACATGCATTATTACCCATATTATACAGTTATTATCGCTAGAACTATAATAGTTATACTTATTACTTATATTATTATCAGTATAACATGCATTATTACCCATATTATACAGTTATTATCGCTAGAACTATAATACTTATACTTATTATTTATATTATTATCAGTATAACATGCATTATTACCCCTATTATGCAGTTATTATCGCTAGAACTACAATAATTATACTTATTACTCCCAATATTATCAATATAACATGCATTATTACCCATATTATACTGTTATTATCGTCAGAACTATAATAAATATACTTATTACTCCCAATATTATCAATATAACATGCATTATTACCCATATTATACTGTTATTATCGTCAGAACTATAATAAATATACTTATTACTCCCAATATTATCAATCTAACATGCATTATTACCCATATTATGCAGTTATTATCGCTAGAACTACAATAATTATACTTATTACTTTTATTATTATCAATATAACATGCACTATTACCCATATTATACAGTTATTATCGCTAGAACTATAATACTTATACTTATTACTTATATTATTATCAGTATAACATGCATTATTACCCCTATTATGCAGTTATTATCGCTAGAACTACAATAATTATACTTATTACTCCCAATATTATCAATATAACATGCATTATTACCCATATTATACTGTTATTATCGTCAGAACTATAATAAATATACTTATTACTCCCAATATTATCAATATAACATGCATTATTACCCATATTATGCAGTTATTATCGCTAGAAGTACAATAATTATACTTATTACTTTTACTATTATCATTATAACATGCATTATTACCCATATTATGCAGTTATTATCGCTAGAACTACAATAATTGTACTTATTACTCCCAATATTATCAATATAACATGCATTATTACCCATATTATACTGTTATTATTGTCAGAACTATAATAAATATACTCATTACTCCCAATATTATCAATCTAACATGCATTATTACCCATATTATGCAGTTATTATCGCTAGAACTACAATAATTATACTTATTACTTTTATTATTATCAATATAACATGCACTATTACCCATATTATGCAGTTATTATCGCTCGAACTATAATAATTATACTTATTACTCCCAATATTATCAATATAAAATGCATTATTACCCATATTATACTGTTATTATCGTCAGAACTATAATAAATATGCTTGTTACTCCCAATATTATCAATATAACATGCATTATTACCCATATTATGCAGTTCTTATCGCTGGAACTACAATAATTATACTTACTACTTTTATTATTATCAATATAATATGCACTATTACCCATATTATGCAGTTACTATCGTCAGAACTATAATAAACATACTTATTAATCCCAATATTATCAATATAACATGCATTATTACCCATATTATACTGTTATTATCGTCAGAACTATAATAAATATACTAATTACTCCCAATATTATCAATATAACATGCATTATTACCCATATTACACTGTTATTATCGTCAGAACTATAATAAGTATACTTATTACTCCCAATATTATCAATATAACATGCATTATTACCCATATTATGCAGTTATTATCGCTAGAACTACAATAATTATACTTATTACTTTTATTATTATCAATATAACATGCACTATTACCCATATTATGCAGTTATTATCGCTAGAACTACAATAATTGTACTTATTACTTTTATTATTATCATAATAACATGCATTATTACCCATATTATGCAGTTATTATCGCTAGAACTATAATAGTTATACTTATTACTTATATTATTATCAGTATAACATGCATTATTACCCCTATTATGCAGCTATTATCGCTAGAACTATAATAATTGTACTTATTACTCCCAATATTATCAATATAACATGCATTATTACCCATATTATACAGTTATTATCGCTAGAACTATAATAGTTATACTTATTACTTATATTATTATCAGTATAACATGCACTATTACCCATATTATGCACTTATTATCGCTGGAACTATAATAATTATTCTTATAACTCCCAATATTATCAATATAAGATGCATTATTACCCATATTATACAGTTATTATCGCTAGAACTATACTAGTTATACTTATTACTTATATTATTATCAGTATAACATGCATTATTCCCCCTATTATGCAGTTATTATCGCTAGAACTATAATAATTATACTTATTACTCCCAATATTATCAATATAACATGCATTATTACCCATATTATACTGTTATTATCGTCAGAACTATAATAAATATACTAATTACTCCCAATATTATCAATATAACATGCATTATTACCCATATTATACTGTTATTATCGTCAGAACTATAATAAATATACTAATTACTCCCAATATTATCAATATAACATGCATTATTACCCATATTATGCAGTTATTATTGTCAGAACTATAATAAATATACTTATTTCTTATATTATTATCAGTATAACATGCATTATTCCTCCTATTATGCAGTTATTATCGCTAGAACTATAATAATTATACTTCTTACTCCCAATATTATCAATATAACATGCAATATTCCCCATATTGTACTGTCATTATGGTCAGAACTATTAAAAATATACTTATTACTCCCAATATTATCAATATAACATGCATTATTACCCATATTATACTGTTATTATCGTCAGAACTATAATAAATATACCCATTACTCCCAATATTATCAATCTAACATGCATTATTACCCATATTATGCAGTTATTATCGCTAGAACTACAATAATTATACTTATTACTTTTATTATTATCAATATAACATGCACTATTACCGATATTATGCAGTTATTATCGCTCGAACTATAATAATTATACTTATTACTCCCAATATTATCAATATAAAATGCATTATTACCCATATTATACTGTTATTATCGTCAGAACTATAATAAATATACTTATTACTCCCAATATTATCAATATAACATGCATTATTACCCATATTATACTGTTATTATCGTCAGAACTATAATAAATATACTTATTACTCCCAATATTATCAATATAACATGCATTATTACCCATATTATGCAGTTATTATCGCTAGAAGTACAATAATTATACTTATTACTTTTACTATTATCATTATAACATGCATTATTACCCATATTATGCAGTTATTATCGCTAGAACTACAATAATTATACTTATTACTCCCAATATTATCAATATAACATGCATTATTACCCATATTATACTGTTATTATTGTCAGAACTATAATAAATATACTCATTACTCCCAATATTATCAATCTAACATGCATTATTACCCATATTATGCAGTTATTATCGCTAGAACTACAATAATTATACTTATTACTTTTATTATTATCAATATAACATGCACTATTACCCATATTATACAGTTATTATCGCTAGAACTATAATACTTATACTTATTACTTATATTATTATCAGTATAACATGCATTATTACCCCTATTATGCAGTTATTATCGCTAGAACTACAATAATTATACTTATTACTCCCAATATTATCAATATAACATGCATTATTACCCATATTATACTGTTATTATCGTCAGAACTATAATAAATATACTTATTACTCCCAATATTATCAATATAACATGCATTATTACCCATATTATACTGTTATTATCGTCAGAACTATAATAAATATACTTATTACTCCCAATATTATCAATATAACATGCATTATTACCCATATTATGCAGTTATTATCGCTAGAAGTACAATAATTATACTTATTACTTTTACTATTATCATTATAACATGCATTATTACCCATATTATGCAGTTATTATCGCTAGAACTACAATAATTATACTTATTACTCCCAATATTATCAATATAACATGCATTATTACCCATATTATACTGTTATTATTGTCAGAACTATAATAAATATACTCATTACTCCCAATATTATCAATCTAACATGCATTATTACCCATATTATGCAGTTATTATCGCTAGAACTACAATAATTATACTTATTACTTTTATTATTATCAATATAACATGCACTATTACCCATATTATGCAGTTATTATCGCTCGAACTATAATAATTATACTTATTACTCCCAATATTATCAATATAAAATGCATTATTACCCATATTATACTATTATTATCGTCAGAACTATAATAGATATGCTTGTTACTCCCAATATTATCAATATAACATGCATTATTACCCATATTATGCAGTTCTTATCGCTGGAACTACAATAATTATACTTACTACTTTTATTATTATCAATATAATATGCACTATTACCCATATTATGCAGTTACTATCGTCAGAACTATAATAAACATACTTATTAATCCCAATATTATCAATATAACATGCATTATTACCCATATTATACTGTTATTATCGTCAGAACTATAATAAATATACTAATTACTCCCAATATTATCAATATAACATGCATTATTACCCATATTACACTGTTATTATCGTCAGAACTATAATAAGTATACTTATTACTCCCAATATTATCAATATAACATGCATTATTACCCATATTATGCAGTTATTATCGCTAGAACTACAATAATTATACTTATTACTCCCAATATTATCAATATAACATGCATTATTACCCATATTATGCAGTTATTATCGCTAGAACTATAATAATTATACTTATTACACCTAATATTATCAATATGTCATGCATTAATACCCATATTATACAGTTATTATCGCTAGAACTATAATAGTTATACTTATTACTTATATTATTATCAGTATAACATGCATTATTACCCCTATTATGCAGTTATTATCGCTAGAACTATAATAATTATACTTATTACTCCCAATATTATCAATATAAGATGCATTATTACCCATATTATACAGTTATTATCGCTAGAACTATAATAGTTATACTTATTACTTATATTATTATCAGTATAACATGCATTATTACCCCTATTATGCAGTTATTATCGCTAGAACTATAATAATTATACTTATTACTCCCAATATTATCAATATAACATGCATTATTACCCATATTATACAGTTATTATCGCTAGAACTATAATAGTTATACTTATTACTTATATTATTATCAGTATAACATGCATTATTACCCATATTATACAGTTATTATCGCTAGAACTATAATACTTATACTTATTACTTATATTATTATCAGTATAACATGCATTATTACCCCTATTATGCAGTTATTATCGCTAGAACTACAATAATTATACTTATTACTCCCAATATTATCAATATAACATGCATTATTACCCATATTATACTGTTATTATCGTCAGAACTATAATAAATATACTTATTACTCCCAATATTATCAATATAACATGCATTATTACCCATATTATACTGTTATTATCGTCAGAACTATAATAAATATACTTATTACTCCCAATATTATCAATATAACATGCATTATTACCCATATTATGCAGTTATTATCGCTAGAAGTACAATAATTATACTTATTACTTTTACTATTATCATTATAACATGCATTATTACCCATATTATGCAGTTATTATCGCTAGAACTACAATAATTATACTTATTACTCCCAATATTATCAATATAACATGCATTATTACCCATATTATACTGTTATTATTGTCAGAACTATAATAAATATACTCATTACTCCCAATATTATCAATCTAACATGCATTATTACCCATATTATGCAGTTATTATCGCTAGAACTACAATAATTATACTTATTGCTTTTATTATTATCAATATAACATGCACTATTACCCATATTATACAGTTATTATCGCTAGAACTATAATACTTATACTTATTACTTATATTATTATCAGTATAACATGCATTATTACCCCTATTATGCAGTTATTATCGCTAGAACTACAATAATTATACTTATTACTCCCAATATTATCAATATAACATGCATTATTACCCATATTATACTGTTATTATCGTCAGAACTATAATAAATATACTTATTACTCCCAATATTATCAATATAACATGCATTATAACCATATTATACTGTTATTATCGTCAGAACTATAATAAATATACTTATTACTCCCAATATTATCAATATAACATGCATTATTACCCATATTATGCAGTTATTATCGCTAGAAGTACAATAATTATACTTATTACTTTTACTATTATCATTATAACATGCATTATTACCCATATTATGCAGTTATTATCGCTAGAACTACAATAATTATACTTATTACTCCCAATATTATCAATATAACATGCATTATTACCCATATTATACTGTTATTATTGTCAGAACTATAATAAATATACTCATTACTCCCAATATTATCAATCTAACATGCATTATTACCCATATTATGCAGTTATTATCGCTAGAACTACAATAATTATACTTATTACTTTTATTATTATCAATATAACATGCACTATTACCGATATTATGCAGTTATTATCGCTCGAACTATAATAATTATACTTATTACTCCCAATATTATCAATATAAAATGCATTATTACCCATATTATACTGTTATTATCGTCAGAACTATAATAAATATGCTTGTTACTCCCAATATTATCAATATAACATGCATTATTACCCATATTATGCAGTTCTTATCGCTGGAACTACAATAATTATACTTACTACTTTTATTATTATCAATATAATATGCACTATTACCCATATTATGCAGTTACTATCGTCAGAACTATAACAAACATACTTATTAATCCCAATATTATCAATATAACATGCATTATTACCCATATTATACTGTTATTATCGTCAGAACTATAATAAATATACTAATTACTCCCAATATTATCAATATAACATGCATTATTACCCATATTACACTGTTATTATCGTCAGAACTATAATAAGTATACTTATTACTCCCAATATTATCAATATAACATGCATTATTACCCATATTATGCAGTTGTTATCGCTAGAACTACAATAATTATACTTATTACTTTTATTATTATCAATATAACATGCACTATTACCCATATTATGCAGTTATTATCGCTAGAACTACAATAATTATACTTATTACTTTTATTATTATCATAATAACATGCATTATTACCCATATTATGCAGTTATTATCGCTAGAACTATAATAGTTATACTTATTACTTATATTATTATCAGTATAACATGCATTATTACCCCTATTATGCAGCTATTATCGCTAGAACTATAATAATTGTACTTATTACTCCCAATATTATCAATATAACATGCATTATTACCCATATTATACAGTTATTATCGCTAGAACTATAATAGTTATACTTATTACTTATATTATTATCAGTATAACATGCACTATTACCCATATTATGCACTTATTATCGCTGGAACTATAATAATTATTCTTATAACTCCCAATATTATCAATATAAGATGCATTATTACCCATATTATACAGTTATTATCGCTAGAACTATACTAGTTATACTTATTACTTATATTATTATCAGTATAACATGCATTATTCCCCCTATTATGCAGTTATTATCGCTAGAACTATAATAATTATACTTATTACTCCCAATATTATCAATATAACATGCATTATTACCCATATTATACTGTTATTATCGTCAGAACTATAATAAATATACTAATTACTCCCAATATTATCAATATAACATGCATTATTACCCATATTATACTGTTATTATCGTCAGAACTATAATAAATATACTAATTACTCCCAATATTATCAATATAACATGCATTATTACCCATATTATGCAGTTATTATTGTCAGAACTATAATAAATATACTTATTTCTTATATTATTATCAGTATAACATGCATTATTCCTCCTATTATGCAGTTATTATCGCTAGAACTATAATAATTATACTTCTTACTCCCAATATTATCAATATAACATGCAATATTCCCCATATTGTACTGTCATTATGGTCAGAACTATTAAAAATAAACTTATTACTCCCAATATTATCAATATAACATGCATTATTACCCATATTATACTGTTATTATCGTCAGAACTATAATAAATATACCCATTACTCCCAATATTATCAATATAACATGCATTATTACCCATATTATGCAGTTATTATCGCAAGAACTACAATAATTATACTTATTACTCCCAATATTATCAATATAACATGCATTATTACCCATATTATACTGTTATTATCGTCAGAACTATAATAAATATACTTATTACACCTAATATTATCAATATGTCATGCATTATTACCGATATTATACAGTTATTATCGCTAGAACTATAATAGTTATACTTATTACTTATATTATTATCAGTATAACATGCTTTATTACCCCTATTATGCAGTTATTATCGCTAGAACTATAATAATTATACTTATTACTCCCAATATTATCAATATAACATGCATTATTACCCATATTATACAGTTATTATCGCTAGAACTATAATAGTTATACTTATTACTTATAT
The DNA here is from genome assembly GCA_963576845.1 of Megachile leachella. Taxonomy (NCBI): domain Eukaryota; kingdom Metazoa; phylum Arthropoda; class Insecta; order Hymenoptera; family Megachilidae; genus Megachile; species Megachile leachella. The sequence continues at coordinate 1,227,466 of CAUYWW010000067.1, forward strand.
TATTATCAGTATAACATGCATTATTACCCCTATTATGCAGTTATTATCGCTAGAACTATAATAATTACACTTATTACTCCCAATATTATCAATATAAGATGCATTATTATCCATATTATACAGTTATTATCGCTAGAACTATAATAGTTATACTTATTACTTATATTATTATCAGTATAACATGCATTATTACCCCTATTATGCAGTTATTATCGCTAGAACTATAATAATTATACTTATTACTCCCAATATTATCAATATAACATGCATTATTACCCATATTATACTGTTATTATCCTCAGAACTATAATATATATACTAATTACTCCCAATATTATCAATATAACATGCATTATTACCCATATTATGCAGTTATTATCGCTAGAACTACAATAATTATACTTATTACTCCCAATATTATCAATATAACATGCATTATTACCCATATTATGCAGTTATTATCGCTAGAACTATAATAATTATACTTATTACACCTAATATTATCAATATGTCATGCATTATTACCCATATTATACAGTTATTATCGCTAGAACTATAATAGTTATACTTATTACTTATATTATTATCAGTATAACATGCATTATTAACCCTATTATGCAGTTATTATCGCTAGAACTATAATAATTATACTTATTACTCCCAATATTATCAATCTAACATGCATTATTACCCATATTATGCAGTTATTATCGCTAGAACTACAATAATTATACTTATTACTTTTATTATTATCAATATAACATGCACTATTACCGATATTATGCAGTTATTATCGCTCGAACTATAATAATTATACTTATTACTCCCAATATTATCAATATAAAATGCATTATTACCCATATTATACTGTTATTATCGTCAGAACTATAATAAATATGCTTGTTACTCCCAATATTATCAATATAACATGCATTATTACCCATATTATACAGTTATTATCGCTAGAACTATAATACTTATACTTATTACTTATATTATTATCAGTATAACATGCATTATTACCCCTATTATGCAGTTATTATCGCTAGAACTACAATAATTATACTTATTACTCCCAATATTATCAATATAACATGCATTATTACCCATATTATACTGTTATTATCGTCAGAACTATAATAAATATACTTATTACTCCCAATATTATCAATATAACATGCATTATAACCATATTATACTGTTATTATCGTCAGAACTATAATAAATATACTTATTACTCCCAATATTATCAATATAACATGCATTATTACCCATATTATGCAGTTATTATCGCTAGAAGTACAATAATTATACTTATTACTTTTACTATTATCATTATAACATGCATTATTACCCATATTATGCAGTTATTATCGCTAGAACTACAATAATTATACTTATTACTCCCAATATTATCAATATAACATGCATTATTACCCATATTATACTGTTATTATTGTCAGAACTATAATAAATATACTCATTACTCCCAATATTATCAATCTAACATGCATTATTACCCATATTATGCAGTTATTATCGCTAGAACTACAATAATTATACTTATTACTTTTATTATTATCAATATAACATGCACTATTACCGATATTATGCAGTTATTATCGCTCGAACTATAATAATTATACTTATTACTCCCAATATTATCAATATAAAATGCATTATTACCCATATTATACTGTTATTATCGTCAGAACTATAATAAATATGCTTGTTACTCCCAATATTATCAATATAACATGCATTATTACCCATATTATGCAGTTCTTATCGCTGGAACTACAATAATTATACTTACTACTTTTATTATTATCAATATAATATGCACTATTACCCATATTATGCAGTTACTATCGTCAGAACTATAACAAACATACTTATTAATCCCAATATTATCAATATAACATGCATTATTACCCATATTATACTGTTATTATCGTCAGAACTATAATAAATATACTAATTACTCCCAATATTATCAATATAACATGCATTATTACCCATATTACACTGTTATTATCGTCAGAACTATAATAAGTATACTTATTACTCCCAATATTATCAATATAACATGCATTATTACCCATATTATGCAGTTGTTATCGCTAGAACTACAATAATTATACTTATTACTTTTATTATTATCAATATAACATGCACTATTACCCATATTATGCAGTTATTATCGCTAGAACTACAATAATTATACTTATTACTTTTATTATTATCATAATAACATGCATTATTACCCATATTATGCAGTTATTATCGCTAGAACTATAATAGTTATACTTATTACTTATATTATTATCAGTATAACATGCATTATTACCCCTATTATGCAGCTATTATCGCTAGAACTATAATAATTGTACTTATTACTCCCAATATTATCAATATAACATGCATTATTACCCATATTATACAGTTATTATCGCTAGAACTATAATAGTTATACTTATTACTTATATTATTATCAGTATAACATGCACTATTACCCATATTATGCACTTATTATCGCTGGAACTATAATAATTATTCTTATAACTCCCAATATTATCAATATAAGATGCATTATTACCCATATTATACAGTTATTATCGCTAGAACTATACTAGTTATACTTATTACTTATATTATTATCAGTATAACATGCATTATTCCCCCTATTATGCAGTTATTATCGCTAGAACTATAATAATTATACTTATTACTCCCAATATTATCAATATAACATGCATTATTACCCATATTATACTGTTATTATCGTCAGAACTATAATAAATATACTAATTACTCCCAATATTATCAATATAACATGCATTATTACCCATATTATACTGTTATTATCGTCAGAACTATAATAAATATACTAATTACTCCCAATATTATCAATATAACATGCATTATTACCCATATTATGCAGTTATTATTGTCAGAACTATAATAAATATACTTATTTCTTATATTATTATCAGTATAACATGCATTATTCCTCCTATTATGCAGTTATTATCGCTAGAACTATAATAATTATACTTCTTACTCCCAATATTATCAATATAACATGCAATATTCCCCATATTGTACTGTCATTATGGTCAGAACTATTAAAAATAAACTTATTACTCCCAATATTATCAAAATAACATGCATTATTACCCATATTATACTGTTATTATCGTCAGAACTATAATAAATATACCCATTACTCCCAATATTATCAATATAACATGCATTATTACCCATATTATGCAGTTATTATCGCAAGAACTACAATAATTATACTTATTACTCCCAATATTATCAATATAACATGCATTATTACCCATATTATACTGTTATTATCGTCAGAACTATAATAAATATACTTATTACACCTAATATTATCAATATGTCATGCATTATTACCGATATTATACAGTTATTATCGCTAGAACTATAATAGTTATACTTATTACTTATATTATTATCAGTATAACATGCTTTATTACCCCTATTATGCAGTTATTATCGCTAGAACTATAATAATTATACTTATTACTCCCAATATTATCAATATAACATGCATTATTACCCATATTATACAGTTATTATCGCTAGAACTATAATAGTTATACTTATTACTTATATTATTATCAGTATAACATGCATTATTACCCCTATTATGCAGTTATTATCGCTAGAACTATAATAATTACACTTATTACTCCCAATATTATCAATATAAGATGCATTATTATCCATATTATACAGTTATTATCGCTAGAACTATAATAGTTATACTTATTACTTATATTATTATCAGTATAACATGCATTATTACCCCTATTATGCAGTTATTATCGCTAGAACTATAATAATTATACTTATTACTCCCAATATTATCAATATAACATGCATTATTACCCATATTATACTGTTATTATCCTCAGAACTATAATATATATACTAATTACTCCCAATATTATCAATATAACATGCATTATTACCCATATTATGCAGTTATTATCGCTAGAACTACAATAATTATACTTATTACTCCCAATATTATCAATATAACATGCATTATTACCCATATTATGCAGTTATTATCGCTAGAACTATAATAATTATACTTATTACACCTAATATTATCAATATGTCATGCATTATTACCCATATTATACAGTTATTATCGCTAGAACTATAATAGTTATACTTATTACTTATATTATTATCAGTATAACATGCATTATTAACCCTATTATGCAGTTATTATCGCTAGAACTATAATAATTATACTTATTACTCCCAATATTATCAATATAACATGCATTATTACCCATGTTATACAGTTATTATCGCTAGAACTATAATAGTTATACTTATTACTTATATTATTATCAGTATAACATGCATTATTACCCCTATTATGCAGTTATTATCGCTAGAACTATAATAATTATACTTATTACTCCCAATATTATCAATATAAGATGCATTATTACCCATATTATACAGTTATTATCGCTAGAACTATAATAGTTATACTTATTACTTATATTATTATCAGTATAACATGCATTATTACCCCTATTATGCAGTTATTATCGCTAGAACTATAATAATTATACTTATTACTCCCAATATTATCAATATAACATGCATTATTACCCATATTATACTGTTATTATCCTCAGAACTATAATATATATACTAATTACTCCCAATATTATCAATATAACATGCATTATTACCCATATTATGCAGTTATTATCGCTAGAACTACAATAATTATACTTATTACTCCCAATATTATCAATATAACATGCATTATTACCCATATTATGCAGTTATTATCGCTAGAACTATAATAATTATACTTATTACACCTAATATTATCAATATGTCATGCATTATTACCCATATTATACAGTTATTATCGCTAGAACTATAATAGTTATACTTATTACTTATATTATTATCAGTATAACATGCATTATTAACCCTATTATGCAGTTATTATCGCTAGAACTATAATAATTATACTTATTACTCCCAATATTATCAATATAACATGCATTATTACCCATGTTATACAGTTATTATCGCTAGAACTATAATAGTTATACTTATTACTTATATTATTATCAGTATAACATGCATTATTACCCCTATTATGCAGTTATTATCGCTAGAACTATAATAATTATACTTATTACTCCCAATATTATCAATATAAGATGCATTATTACCCATATTATACAGTTATTATCGCTAGAACTATAATAGTTATACTTATTACTTATATTATTATCAGTATAACATGCATTATTACCCCTATTATGCAGTTATTATCGCTAGAACTATAATAATTATACTTATTACTCCCAATATTATCAATATAAGATGCATTATTACCCATATTATACAGTTATTATCGCTAGAACTATAATAGTTATACTTATTACTCCCAATATTATCAGTATAACATGCATTATTACCCCTATTATGCAGTTATTATCGCTAGAACTATAATAATTATACTTATTACTCCCAATATTATCAATATAACATGCATTATTACCCATATTATACAGTTATTATCGCTAGAACTATAATAGTTATACTTATTACTTATATTATTATCAGTATAACATGCATTATTACCCATATTATACAGTTATTATCGCTAGAACTATAATACTTATACTTATTACTTATATTATTATCAGTATAACATGCATTATTACCCCTATTATGCAGTTATTATCGCTAGAACTACAATAATTATACTTATTACTCCCAATATTATCAATATAACATGCATTATTACCCATATTATACTGTTATTATCGTCAGAACTATAATAAATATACTTATTACTCCCAATATTATCAATATAACATGCATTATTACCCATATTATACTGTTATTATCGTCAGAACTATAATAAATATACTTATTACTCCCAATATTATCAATATAACATGCATTATTACCCATATTATGCAGTTATTATCGCTAGAAGTACAATAATTATACTTATTACTTTTACTATTATCATTATAACATGCATTATTACCCATATTATGCAGTTATTATCGCTAGAACTACAATAATTATACTTATTACTCCCAATATTATCAATATAACATGCATTATTACCCATATTATACTGTTATTATTGTCAGAACTATAATAAATATACTCATTACTCCCAATATTATCAATCTAACATGCATTATTACCCATATTATGCAGTTATTATCGCTAGAACTACAATAATTATACTTATTACTTTTATTATTATCAATATAACATGCACTATTACCCATATTATGCAGTTATTATCGCTCGAACTATAATAATTATACTTATTACTCCCAATATTATCAATATAAAATGCATTATTACCCATATTATACTGTTATTATCGTCAGAACTATAATAAATATGCTTGTTACTCCCAATATTATCAATATAACATGCATTATTACCCATATTATGCAGTTCTTATCGCTGGAACTACAATAATTATACTTACTACTTTTATTATTATCAATATAATATGCACTATAACCCATATTATGCAGTTACTATCGTCAGAACTATAATAAACATACTTATTAATCCCAATATTATCAATATAACATGCATTATTACCCATATTATACTGTTATTATCGTCAGAACTATAATAAATATACTAATTACTCCCAATATTATCAATATAACATGCATTATTGCTCATATTATGCAGTTATTATCGCTAGAACTACAATAATTATACTTATTACTCCCAATATTATCAATATAACATGCATTATTATCCATATTATACTGTTATTATCGGCAGAACTATAATAAATATACTCATTACTCCCAAAATTATCAATATAACATGCATTATTACCCATATTATGCAGTTATTATCGCTAGAACTATAACAGTTATACTCATTACTTTTATTATTATCAATATAACATGCACTATTACCCATATTATGCACTTATTATCGCTGGAACTATAATAATTATACTTATAACTCCTAATATTATCAATATTTCATGCATTATTACCCATATTATACAGTTATTATCGCTAGAACTATAATAGTTATACTTATTACTTATATTATTATCAGTATAACATGCATTATTACCCCTATTATGCAGCTATTATCGCTAGAACTATAATAATTATACTTATTACTCCAAATATTATCAATATAACATGCATTATTACCCATATTATACTGTTATTATCGTCAGAACTATAATAAATATACTTATTACTCCCAATATTATCAATATAACATGCATTATTACCCATATTAAGCAGTTATTATCGCTAGAACTATAATAATTATACTTATTACACCTAATATTATCAATATGTCATGCATTATTACCCATATTATACAGTTATTATCGCTAGAACTATAATAGTTATACTTATTACTTATATTATTATCAGTATAACATGCATTATTACCCCTATTATGCAGTTATTATCGCTAGAACTATAATAATTATACTTATTACTCCCAATATTATCAATATAACATGCATTATTACCCATATTATACTGTTATTATCGTCAGAACTATAATAAATATACTTATTACTCCCAATATTATCAATATAACATGCATTATTACCCATATTATACTGTTATTATCGTCAGAACTATAATAAATATACACATTACTCCCAATATTATCAATATAACATGCATTATTACCCATATTATACAGTTATTATGGCTAGAACTATAATAGTTATACTTATTACTTATATTATTATCAGTATAACATGCATTATTACCCCTATTATGCAGTTATTATCGCTAGAACTATAATAATTATACTTATTACTCCCAATATTATCAATATAAGATGCATTATTACCCATATTATACAGTTATTATCGCTAGAACTATAATAGTTATACTTATTACTCCCAATATTATCAGTATAACATGCATTATTACCCCTATTATGCAGTTATTATCGCTAGAACTATAATAATTATACTTATTACTCCCAATATTATCAATATAACATGCATTATTACCCATATTATACAGTTATTATCGCTAGAACTATAATAGTTATACTTATTACTTATATTATTATCAGTATAACATGCATTATTACCCATATTATACAGTTATTATCGCTAGAACTATAATACTTATACTTATTACTTATATTATTATCAGTATAACATGCATTATTACCCATATTATACAGTTATTATCGCTAGAACTATAATACTTATACTTATTACTTATATTATTATCAGTATAACATGCATTATTACCCCTATTATGCAGTTATTATCGCTAGAACTACAATAATTATACTTATTACTCCCAATATTATCAATATAACATGCATTATTACCCATATTATACTGTTATTATCGTCAGAACTATAATAAATATACTTATTACTCCCAATATTATCAATATAACATGCATTATTACCCATATTATACTGTTATTATCGTCAGAACTATAATAAATATACTTATTACTCCCAATATTATCAATATAACATGCATTATTACCCATATTATGCAGTTATTATCGCTAGAAGTACAATAATTATACTTATTACTTTTACTATTATCATTATAACATGCATTATTACCCATATTATGCAGTTATTATCGCTAGAACTACAATAATTATACTTATTACTCCCAATATTATCAATATAACATGCATTATTACCCATATTATACTGTTATTATTGTCAGAACTATAATAAATATACTCATTACTCCCAATATTATCAATCTAACATGCATTATTACCCATATTATGCAGTTATTATCGCTAGAACTACAATAATTATACTTATTGCTTTTATTATTATCAATATAACATGCACTATTACCCATATTATACAGTTATTATCGCTAGAACTATAATACTTATACTTATTACTTATATTATTATCAGTATAACATGCATTATTACCCCTATTATGCAGTTATTATCGCTAGAACTACAATAATTATACTTATTACTCCCAATATTATCAATATAACATGCATTATTACCCATATTATACTGTTATTATCGTCAGAACTATAATAAATATACTTATTACTCCCAATATTATCAATATAACATGCATTATAACCATATTATACTGTTATTATCGTCAGAACTATAATAAATATACTTATTACTCCCAATATTATCAATATAACATGCATTATTACCCATATTATGCAGTTATTATCGCTAGAAGTACAATAATTATACATATTACTTTTACTATTATCATTATAACATGCATTATTACCCATATTATGCAGTTATTATCGCTAGAACTACAATAATTATACTTATTACTCCCAATATTATCAATATAACATGCATTATTACCCATATTATACTGTTATTATTGTCAGAACTATAATAAATATACTCATTACTCCCAATATTATCAATCTAACATGCATTATTACCCATATTATGCAGTTATTATCGCTAGAACTACAATAATTATACTTATTACTTTTATTATTATCAATATAACATGCACTATTACCGATATTATGCAGTTATTATCGCTCGAACTATAATAATTATACTTATTACTCCCAATATTATCAATATAAAATGCATTATTACCCATATTATACTGTTATTATCGTCAGAACTATAATAAATATGCTTGTTACTCCCAATATTATCAATATAACATGCATTATTACCCATATTATGCAGTTCTTATCGCTAGAACTACAATAATTATACTTATTACTTTTATTATTATCAATATAACATGCACTATTACCCATATTATGCAGTTATTATCGCTCGAACTATAATAATTATACTTATTACTCCCAATATTATCAATATAACATGCATTATTACCCATATTACACTGTTATTATCGTCAGAACTATAATAAGTATACTTATTACTCCCAATATTATCAATATAACATGCATTATTACCCATATTATGCAGTTGTTATCGCTAGAACTACAATAATTATACTTATTACTTTTATTATTATCAATATAACATGCACTATTACCCATATTATGCAGTTATTATCGCTAGAACTACAATAATTATACTTATTACTTTTATTATTATCATAATAACATGCATTATTACCCATATTATGCAGTTATTATCGCTAGAACTATAATAGTTATACTTATTACTTATATTATTATCAGTATAACATGCATTATTACCCCTATTATGCAGCTATTATCGCTAGAACTATAATAATTGTACTTATTACTCCCAATATTATCAATATAACATGCATTATTACCCATATTATACAGTTATTATCGCTAGAACTATAATAGTTATACTTATTACTTATATTATTATCAGTATAACATGCACTATTACCCATATTATGCACTTATTATCGCTGGAACTATAATAATTATTCTTATAACTCCCAATATTATCAATATAAGATGCATTATTACCCATATTATACAGTTATTATCGCTAGAACTATACTAGTTATACTTATTACTTATATTATTATCAGTATAACATGCATTATTCCCCCTATTATGCAGTTATTATCGCTAGAACTATAATAATTATACTTATTACTCCCAATATTATCAATATAACATGCATTATTACCCATATTATACTGTTATTATCGTCAGAACTATAATAAATATACTAATTACTCCCAATATTATCAATATAACATGCATTATTACCCATATTATACTGTTATTATCGTCAGAACTATAATAAATATACTAATTACTCCCAATATTATCAATATAACATGCATTATTACCCATATTATGCAGTTATTATTGTCAGAACTATAATAAATATACTTATTTCTTATATTATTATCAGTATAACATGCATTATTCCTCCTATTATGCAGTTATTATCGCTAGAACTATAATAATTATACTTCTTACTCCCAATATTATCAATATAACATGCAATATTCCCCATATTGTACTGTCATTATGGTCAGAACTATTAAAAATAAACTTATTACTCCCAATATTATCAATATAACATGCATTATTACCCATATTATACTGTTATTATCGTCAGAACTATAATAAATATACCCATTACTCCCAATATTATCAATATAACATGCATTATTACCCATATTATGCAGTTATTATCGCAAGAACTACAATAATTATACTTATTACTCCCAATATTATCAATATAACATGCATTATTACCCATATTATACTGTTATTATCGTCAGAACTATAATAAATATACTTATTACACCTAATATTATCAATATGTCATGCATTATTACCGATATTATACAGTTATTATCGCTAGAACTATAATAGTTATACTTATTACTTATATTATTATCAGTATAACATGCTTTATTACCCCTATTATGCAGTTATTATCGCTAGAACTATAATAATTATACTTATTACTCCCAATATTATCAATATAACATGCATTATTACCCATATTATACAGTTATTATCGCTAGAACTATAATAGTTATACTTATTACTTATATTATTATCAGTATAACATGCATTATTACCCCTATTATGCAGTTATTATCGCTAGAACTATAATAATTACACTTATTACTCCCAATATTATCAATATAAGATGCATTATTATCCATATTATACAGTTATTATCGCTAGAACTATAATAGTTATACTTATTACTTATATTATTATCAGTATAACATGCATTATTACCCCTATTATGCAGTTATTATCGCTAGAACTATAATAATTATACTTATTACTCCCAATATTATCAATATAACATGCATTATTACCCATATTATACTGTTATTATCCTCAGAACTATAATATATATACTAATTACTCCCAATATTATCAATATAACATGCATTATTACCCATATTATGCAGTTATTATCGCTAGAACTACAATAATTATACTTATTACTCCCAATATTATCAATATAACATGCATTATTACCCATATTATGCAGTTATTATCGCTAGAACTATAATAATTATACTTATTACACCTAATATTATCAATATGTCATGCATTATTACCCATATTATACAGTTATTATCGCTAGAACTATAATAGTTATACTTATTACTTATATTATTATCAGTATAACATGCATTATTAACCCTATTATGCAGTTATTATCGCTAGAACTATAATAATTATACTTATTACTCCCAATATTATCAATCTAACATGCATTATTACCCATATTATGCAGTTATTATCGCTAGAACTACAATAATTATACTTATTACTTTTATTATTATCAATATAACATGCACTATTACCGATATTATGCAGTTATTATCGCTCGAACTATAATAATTATACTTATTACTCCCAATATTATCAATATAAAATGCATTATTACCCATATTATACTGTTATTATCGTCAGAACTATAATAAATATGCTTGTTACTCCCAATATTATCAATATAACATGCATTATTACCCATATTATACAGTTATTATCGCTAGAACTATAATACTTATACTTATTACTTATATTATTATCAGTATAACATGCATTATTACCCCTATTATGCAGTTATTATCGCTAGAACTACAATAATTATACTTATTACTCCCAATATTATCAATATAACATGCATTATTACCCATATTATACTGTTATTATCGTCAGAACTATAATAAATATACTTATTACTCCCAATATTATCAATATAACATGCATTATAACCATATTATACTGTTATTATCGTCAGAACTATAATAAATATACTTATTACTCCCAATATTATCAATATAACATGCATTATTACCCATATTATGCAGTTATTATCGCTAGAAGTACAATAATTATACTTATTACTTTTACTATTATCATTATAACATGCATTATTACCCATATTATGCAGTTATTATCGCTAGAACTACAATAATTATACTTATTACTCCCAATATTATCAATATAACATGCATTATTACCCATATTATACTGTTATTATTGTCAGAACTATAATAAATATACTCATTACTCCCAATATTATCAATCTAACATGCATTATTACCCATATTATGCAGTTATTATCGCTAGAACTACAATAATTATACTTATTACTTTTATTATTATCAATATAACATGCACTATTACCGATATTATGCAGTTATTATCGCTCGAACTATAATAATTATACTTATTACTCCCAATATTATCAATATAAAATGCATTATTACCCATATTATACTGTTATTATCGTCAGAACTATAATAAATATGCTTGTTACTCCCAATATTATCAATATAACATGCATTATTACCCATATTATGCAGTTCTTATCGCTGGAACTACAATAATTATACTTACTACTTTTATTATTATCAATATAATATGCACTATTACCCATATTATGCAGTTACTATCGTCAGAACTATAACAAACATACTTATTAATCCCAATATTATCAATATAACATGCATTATTACCCATATTATACTGTTATTATCGTCAGAACTATAATAAATATACTAATTACTCCCAATATTATCAATATAACATGCATTATTACCCATATTACACTGTTATTATCGTCAGAACTATAATAAGTATACTTATTACTCCCAATATTATCAATATAACATGCATTATTACCCATATTATGCAGTTGTTATCGCTAGAACTACAATAATTATACTTATTACTTTTATTATTATCAATATAACATGCACTATTACCCATATTATGCAGTTATTATCGCTAGAACTACAATAATTATACTTATTACTTTTATTATTATCATAATAACATGCATTATTACCCATATTATGCAGTTATTATCGCTAGAACTATAATAGTTATACTTATTACTTATATTATTATCAGTATAACATGCATTATTACCCCTATTATGCAGCTATTATCGCTAGAACTATAATAATTGTACTTATTACTCCCAATATTATCAATATAACATGCATTATTACCCATATTATACAGTTATTATCGCTAGAACTATAATAGTTATACTTATTACTTATATTATTATCAGTATAACATGCACTATTACCCATATTATGCACTTATTATCGCTGGAACTATAATAATTATTCTTATAACTCCCAATATTATCAATATAAGATGCATTATTACCCATATTATACAGTTATTATCGCTAGAACTATACTAGTTATACTTATTACTTATATTATTATCAGTATAACATGCATTATTCCCCCTATTATGCAGTTATTATCGCTAGAACTATAATAATTATACTTATTACTCCCAATATTATCAATATAACATGCATTATTACCCATATTATACTGTTATTATCGTCAGAACTATAATAAATATACTAATTACTCCCAATATTATCAATATAACATGCATTATTACCCATATTATACTGTTATTATCGTCAGAACTATAATAAATATACTAATTACTCCCAATATTATCAATATAACATGCATTATTACCCATATTATGCAGTTATTATTGTCAGAACTATAATAAATATACTTATTTCTTATATTATTATCAGTATAACATGCATTATTCCTCCTATTATGCAGTTATTATCGCTAGAACTATAATAATTATACTTCTTACTCCCAATATTATCAATATAACATGCAATATTCCCCATATTGTACTGTCATTATGGTCAGAACTATTAAAAATAAACTTATTACTCCCAATATTATCAATATAACATGCATTATTACCCATATTATACTGTTATTATCGTCAGAACTATAATAAATATACCCATTACTCCCAATATTATCAATATAACATGCATTATTACCCATATTATGCAGTTATTATCGCAAGAACTACAATAATTATACTTATTACTCCCAATATTATCAATATAACATGCATTATTACCCATATTATACTGTTATTATCGTCAGAACTATAATAAATATACTTATTACACCTAATATTATCAATATGTCATGCATTATTACCGATATTATACAGTTATTATCGCTAGAACTATAATAGTTATACTTATTACTTATATTATTATCAGTATAACATGCTTTATTACCCCTATTATGCAGTTATTATCGCTAGAACTATAATAATTATACTTATTACTCCCAATATTATCAATATAACATGCATTATTACCCATATTATACAGTTATTATCGCTAGAACTATAATAGTTATACTTATTACTTATATTATTATCAGTATAACATGCATTATTACCCCTATTATGCAGTTATTATCGCTAGAACTATAATAATTACACTTATTACTCCCAATATTATCAATATAAGATGCATTATTATCCATATTATACAGTTATTATCGCTAGAACTATAATAGTTATACTTATTACTTATATTATTATCAGTATAACATGCATTATTACCCCTATTATGCAGTTATTATCGCTAGAACTATAATAATTATACTTATTACTCCCAATATTATCAATATAACATGCATTATTACCCATATTATACTGTTATTATCCTCAGAACTATAATATATATACTAATTACTCCCAATATTATCAATATAACATGCATTATTACCCATATTATGCAGTTATTATCGCTAGAACTACAATAATTATACTTATTACTCCCAATATTATCAATATAACATGCATTATTACCCATATTATGCAGTTATTATCGCTAGAACTATAATAATTATACTTATTACACCTAATATTATCAATATGTCATGCATTATTACCCATATTATACAGTTATTATCGCTAGAACTATAATAGTTATACTTATTACTTATATTATTATCAGTATAACATGCATTATTAACCCTATTATGCAGTTATTATCGCTAGAACTATAATAATTATACTTATTACTCCCAATATTATCAATATAACATGCATTATTACCCATGTTATACAGTTATTATCGCTAGAACTATAATAGTTATACTTATTACTTATATTATTATCAGTATAACATGCATTATTACCCCTATTATGCAGTTATTATCGCTAGAACTATAATAATTATACTTATTACTCCCAATATTATCAATATAAGATGCATTATTACCCATATTATACAGTTATTATCGCTAGAACTATAATAGTTATACTTATTACTTATATTATTATCAGTATAACATGCATTATTACCCCTATTATGCAGTTATTATCGCTAGAACTATAATAATTATACTTATTACTCCCAATATTATCAATATAACATGCATTATTACCCATATTATACTGTTATTATCCTCAGAACTATAATATATATACTAATTACTCCCAATATTATCAATATAACATGCATTATTACCCATATTATGCAGTTATTATCGCTAGAACTACAATAATTATACTTATTACTCCCAATATTATCAATATAACATGCATTATTACCCATATTATGCAGTTATTATCGCTAGAACTATAATAATTATACTTATTACACCTAATATTATCAATATGTCATGCATTATTACCCATATTATACAGTTATTATCGCTAGAACTATAATAGTTATACTTATTACTTATATTATTATCAGTATAACATGCATTATTAACCCTATTATGCAGTTATTATCGCTAGAACTATAATAATTATACTTATTACTCCCAATATTATCAATATAACATGCATTATTACCCATGTTATACAGTTATTATCGCTAGAACTATAATAGTTATACTTATTACTTATATTATTATCAGTATAACATGCATTATTACCCCTATTATGCAGTTATTATCGCTAGAACTATAATAATTATACTTATTACTCCCAATATTATCAATATAAGATGCATTATTACCCATATTATACAGTTATTATCGCTAGAACTATAATAGTTATACTTATTACTTATATTATTATCAGTATAACATGCATTATTACCCCTATTATGCAGTTATTATCGCTAGAACTATAATAATTATACTTATTACTCCCAATATTATCAATATAAGATGCATTATTACCCATATTATACAGTTATTATCGCTAGAACTATAATAGTTATACTTATTACTCCCAATATTATCAGTATAACATGCATTATTACCCCTATTATGCAGTTATTATCGCTAGAACTATAATAATTATACTTATTACTCCCAATATTATCAATATAACATGCATTATTACCCATATTATACAGTTATTATCGCTAGAACTATAATAGTTATACTTATTACTTATATTATTATCAGTATAACATGCATTATTACCCATATTATACAGTTATTATCGCTAGAACTATAATACTTATACTTATTACTTATATTATTATCAGTATAACATGCATTATTACCCCTATTATGCAGTTATTATCGCTAGAACTACAATAATTATACTTATTACTCCCAATATTATCAATATAACATGCATTATTACCCATATTATACTGTTATTATCGTCAGAACTATAATAAATATACTTATTACTCCCAATATTATCAATATAACATGCATTATTACCCATATTATACTGTTATTATCGTCAGAACTATAATAAATATACTTATTACTCCCAATATTATCAATATAACATGCATTATTACCCATATTATGCAGTTATTATCGCTAGAAGTACAATAATTATACTTATTACTTTTACTATTATCATTATAACATGCATTATTACCCATATTATGCAGTTATTATCGCTAGAACTACAATAATTATACTTATTACTCCCAATATTATCAATATAACATGCATTATTACCCATATTATACTGTTATTATTGTCAGAACTATAATAAATATACTCATTACTCCCAATATTATCAATCTAACATGCATTATTACCCATATTATGCAGTTATTATCGCTAGAACTACAATAATTATACTTATTACTTTTATTATTATCAATATAACATGCACTATTACCCATATTATGCAGTTATTATCGCTCGAACTATAATAATTATACTTATTACTCCCAATATTATCAATATAAAATGCATTATTACCCATATTATACTGTTATTATCGTCAGAACTATAATAAATATGCTTGTTACTCCCAATATTATCAATATAACATGCATTATTACCCATATTATGCAGTTCTTATCGCTGGAACTACAATAATTATACTTACTACTTTTATTATTATCAATATAATATGCACTATAACCCATATTATGCAGTTACTATCGTCAGAACTATAATAAACATACTTATTAATCCCAATATTATCAATATAACATGCATTATTACCCATATTATACTGTTATTATCGTCAGAACTATAATAAATATACTAATTACTCCCAATATTATCAATATAACATGCATTATTGCTCATATTATGCAGTTATTATCGCTAGAACTACAATAATTATACTTATTACTCCCAATATTATCAATATAACATGCATTATTATCCATATTATACTGTTATTATCGGCAGAACTATAATAAATATACTCATTACTCCCAAAATTATCAATATAACATGCATTATTACCCATATTATGCAGTTATTATCGCTAGAACTATAACAGTTATACTCATTACTTTTATTATTATCAATATAACATGCACTATTACCCATATTATGCACTTATTATCGCTGGAACTATAATAATTATACTTATAACTCCTAATATTATCAATATTTCATGCATTATTACCCATATTATACAGTTATTATCGCTAGAACTATAATAGTTATACTTATTACTTATATTATTATCAGTATAACATGCATTATTACCCCTATTATGCAGCTATTATCGCTAGAACTATAATAATTATACTTATTACTCCAAATATTATCAATATAACATGCATTATTACCCATATTATACTGTTATTATCGTCAGAACTATAATAAATATACTTATTACTCCCAATATTATCAATATAACATGCATTATTACCCATATTAAGCAGTTATTATCGCTAGAACTATAATAATTATACTTATTACACCTAATATTATCAATATGTCATGCATTATTACCCATATTATACAGTTATTATCGCTAGAACTATAATAGTTATACTTATTACTTATATTATTATCAGTATAACATGCATTATTACCCCTATTATGCAGTTATTATCGCTAGAACTATAATAATTATACTTATTACTCCCAATATTATCAATATAACATGCATTATTACCCATATTATACTGTTATTATCGTCAGAACTATAATAAATATACTTATTACTCCCAATATTATCAATATAACATGCATTATTACCCATATTATACTGTTATTATCGTCAGAACTATAATAAATATACACATTACTCCCAATATTATCAATATAACATGCATTATTACCCATATTATACAGTTATTATGGCTAGAACTATAATAGTTATACTTATTACTTATATTATTATCAGTATAACATGCATTATTACCCCTATTATGCAGTTATTATCGCTAGAACTATAATAATTATACTTATTACTCCCAATATTATCAATATAAGATGCATTATTACCCATATTATACAGTTATTATCGCTAGAACTATAATAGTTATACTTATTACTCCCAATATTATCAGTATAACATGCATTATTACCCCTATTATGCAGTTATTATCGCTAGAACTATAATAATTATACTTATTACTCCCAATATTATCAATATAACATGCATTATTACCCATATTATACAGTTATTATCGCTAGAACTATAATAGTTATACTTATTACTTATATTATTATCAGTATAACATGCATTATTACCCATATTATACAGTTATTATCGCTAGAACTATAATACTTATACTTATTACTTATATTATTATCAGTATAACATGCATTATTACCCCTATTATGCAGTTATTATCGCTAGAACTACAATAATTATACTTATTACTCCCAATATTATCAATATAACATGCATTATTACCCATATTATACTGTTATTATCGTCAGAACTATAATAAATATACTTATTACTCCCAATATTATCAATATAACATGCATTATTACCCATATTATACTGTTATTATCGTCAGAACTATAATAAATATACTTATTACTCCCAATATTATCAATATAACATGCATTATTACCCATATTATGCAGTTATTATCGCTAGAAGTACAATAATTATACTTATTACTTTTACTATTATCATTATAACATGCATTATTACCCATATTATGCAGTTATTATCGCTAGAACTACAATAATTATACTTATTACTCCCAATATTATCAATATAACATGCATTATTACCCATATTATACTGTTATTATTGTCAGAACTATAATAAATATACTCATTACTCCCAATATTATCAATCTAACATGCATTATTACCCATATTATGCAGTTATTATCGCTAGAACTACAATAATTATACTTATTACTTTTATTATTATCAATATAACATGCACTATTACCCATATTATGCAGTTATTATCGCTCGAACTATAATAATTATACTTATTACTCCCAATATTATCAATATAAAATGCATTATTACCCATATTATACTGTTATTATCGTCAGAACTATAATAAATATGCTTGTTACTCCCAATATTATCAATATAACATTCATTATTACCCATATTATGCAGTTCTTATCGCTGGAACTACAATAATTATACTTACTACTTTTATTATTATCAATATAATATGCACTATAACCCATATTATGCAGTTACTATCGTCAGAACTATAATAAACATACTTATTAATCCCAATATTATCAATATAACATGCATTATTACCCATATTATACTGTTATTATCGTCAGAACTATAATAAATATACTAATTACTCCCAATATTATCAATATAACATGCATTATTGCCCATATTATGCAGTTATTATCGCTAGAACTACAATAATTATACTTATTACTCCCAATATTATCAATATAACATGCATTATTATCCATATTATACTGTTATTATCGGCAGAACTATAATAAATATACTTATTACTTATATTATTATCAGTATAACATGCATTATTACCCCTATTATGCAGCTATTATCGCTAGAACTATAATGATTATACTTATTACTCCAAATATTATCAATATAACATGCATTATTACCCATATTATACTGTTATTATCGTCAGAACTATAATAAATATACTTATTACTCCCAATATTATCAATATAACATGCATTATTACCCATATTAAGCAGTTATTATCGCTAGAACTATAATAATTATACTTATTACACCTAATATTATCAATATGTCATGCATTATTACCCATATTATACAGTTATTATCGCTAGAACTATAATAGTTATACTTATTACTTATATTATTATCAGTATAACATGCATTATTACCCCTATTATGCAGTTATTATCGCTAGAACTATAATAATTATACTTATTACTCCCAATATTATCAATATAACATGCATTATTACCCATATTATACTGTTATTATCGTCAGAACTATAATAAATATACTTATTACTCCCAATATTATCAATATAACATGCATTATTACCCATATTATACTGTTATTATCGTCAGAACTATAATAAATATACACATTACTCCCAATATTATCAATATAACATGCATTATTACCCATATTATACAGTTATTATGGCTAGAACTATAATAGTTATACTTATTACTTATATTATTATCAGTATAACATGCATTATTACCCATATTATACTGTTATTATCGTCAGAACTATAATAAATATACTTATTACTCCCAATATTATCAATATAACATGCATTATTACCCATATTATACTGTTATTATCGTCAGAACTATAATAAATATACTTATTACTCCCAATATTATCAATATAACATGCATTATTACCCATATTATACTGTTATTATCGTCAGAACTATAATAAATATACTTATTACTCCCAATATTATCAATATAACATGCATTATTACCCATATTATACTGTTATTATCGTCAGAACTATAATAAATATACACATTACTCCCAATATTATCAATATAACATGCATTATTACCCATATTATGCAGTTATTATCGCTAGAACTATAATAGTTATACTTATTACTTATATTATTATCAGTATAACATGCTTTATTACCCCTATTATGCAGTTATTATCGCTAGAACTATAATAATTATACTTATTACTCCCAATATTATCAATATAACATGCATTATTACCCATATAATACAGTTATTATCGCTAGAACTATAATAGTTATACTTCTTACTCATATTATTATCAGTATAACATGCTTTATTACCCCTATTATGCAGTTATTATCGCTAGAACTATAAGAATTATACTTATTACTCCCAATATTATCAGTATAACATGCATTATTACCCATATTATACGGTTATTATCGCTAGAACTATAATAGTTATACTTATTACTTATATTATTATCAGTATAACATGCATTATTACCCCTATTATGCAGTTATTATCGCTGGAACTATAATAATTATACTTATTACTCCCAATATTATCAATATAACATGCATTATTACCCATATTATACTGTTATTATCGTCAGAACTATAATAAATATACTTATTACTCCCAATATTATCAATATAACATGCATTATTACCCATATTATACTGTTATTATAGTCAGAACTATAATAAATATACACATTACTCCCAATATTATCAATATAACATGCATTATTACCCATATTATGCAGTTATTATCGCTAGAACTATAATAGTTATACTTATTACTTATATTATTATCAGTATAACATGCTTTATTACCCCTATTATGCAGTTATTATCGCTAGAACTATAATAATTATACTTATTACTCCCAATATTATCAATATAACATGCATTATTACCCATATAATACAGTTATTATCGCTAGAACTATAATAGTTATACTTCTTACTTATATTATTATCAGTATAACATGCTTTATTACCCCTATTATGCAGTTATTATCGCTAGAACTATAATAATTATACTTATTACTCCCAATATTATCAGTATAACATGCATTATTACCCATATTATACGGTTATTATCGCTAGAACTATAATAGTTATACTTATTACTTATATTATTATCAGTATAACATGCATTATTACCCCTATTATGCAGTTATTATCGCTGGAACTATAATAATTATACTTATTACTCCCAATATTATCAATATAACATGCATTATTACCCATATTATACTGTTATTATCGTCAAAACTATAATAAATATACTTGTTACTCCCAATATTATCAATATAACATGCATTATTACCCATATTATACTGTTATTATAGTCAGAACTATAATAAATATACACATTACTCCCAATATTATCAATATAACATGCATTATTACCCATATTATGCAGTTATTATCGCTAGAACTATAATAGTTATACTCATTACTTTTATTATTATCAATATAACATGCACTATTACCCATATTATGCAGTTATTATCGCTAGAACTACAATAATTATACTTATTACTCCCAATATTATCAATATAACATGCATTATTACCCATATTATACTGTTATTATCGTCAGAACTATAATAAATATACACATTACTCCCAATATTATCAATATAACATGCATTATTACCCATATTATGCAGTTATTATCGCTAGAACTATAATAGTTATACTCATTACTTTTATTATTATCAATATAACATGCATTATTACCCCTATTATGCAGTTATTATCGCTAGAACTATAATAATTATACTTATTACTCCCAATATTATCAATATAACATGCATTATTACCCATATTATACTGTTATTATCGTCAGAACTATAATAAATATACTAATTACTCCCAATATTATCAATATAACATGCATTATTACCCATATTATACTGTTATTATCGTCAGAACTATAATAAATATACTTATTACTCCCAATATTATCAATATAACATGCATTATTACCCATATTATGCAGTTATTATCGCTAGAAGTACAATAATTATACTTATTACTTTTACTATTATCATTATAACATGCATTATTACCCATATTATGCAGTTATTATCGCTAGAACTACAATAATTATACTTATTACTCCCAATATTATCAATATAACATGCATTATTACCCATATTATACTGTTATTATTGTCAGAACTATAATAAATATACTCATTACTCCCAATATTATCAATCTAACATGCATTATTACCCATATTATGCAGTTATTATCGCTAGAACTACAATAATTATACTTATTACTTTTATTATTATCAATATAACATGCACTATTACCCATATTATGCAGTTATTATCGCTCGAACTATAATAATTATACTTATTACTCCCAATATTATCAATATAAAATGCATTATTACCCATATTATACTGTTATTATCGTCAGAACTATAATAAATATGCTTGTTACTCCCAATATTATCAATATAACATGCATTATTACCCATATTATGCAGTTCTTATCGCTGGAACTACAATAATTATACTTACTACTTTTATTATTATCAATATAATATGCACTATTACCCATATTATGCAGTTACTATCGTCAGAACTATAATAAACATACTTATTAATCCCAATATTATCAATATAACATGCATTATTACCCATATTATACTGTTATTATCGTCAGAACTATAATAAATATACTAATTACTCCCAATATTATCAATATAACATGCATTATTACCCATATTACACTGTTATTATCGTCAGAACTATAATAAGTATACTTATTACTCCCAATATTATCGATATAACATGCATTATTACCCATATTATGCAGTTATTATCGCTAGAACTACAATAATTATACTTATTACTTTTATTATTATCAATATAACATGCACTATTACCCATATTATGCAGTTATTATCGCTAGAACTACAATGATTATACTTATTACTTTTATTATTATCATAATAACATGCATTATTACCCATATTATGCAGTTATTATCGCTAGAACTATAATAGTTATACTTATTACTTATATTATTATCAGTATAACATGCATTATTACCCCTATTATGCAGCTATTATCGCTAGAACTATAATAATTGTACTTATTACTCCCAATATTATCAATATAACATGCATTATTACCCATATTATACAGTTATTATCGCTAGAACTATAATAGTTATACTTATTACTTATATTATTATCAGTATAACATGCACTATTACCCATATTATGCACTTATTATCGCTGGAACTATAATAATTATTCTTATAACTCCCAATATTATCAATATAAGATGCATTATTACCCATATTATACAGTTATTATCGCTAGAACTATACTAGTTATACTTATTACTTATATTATTATCAGTATAACATGCATTATTACCCCTATTATGCAGTTATTATCGCTAGAACTATAATAATTATACTTATTACTCCCAATATTATCAATATAACATGCATTATTACCCATATTATACTGTTATTATCGTCAGAACTATAATAAATATACTAATTACTCCCAATATTATCAATATAACATGCATTATTACCCATATTATACTGTTATTATCGTCAGAACTATAATAAATATACTAATTACTCCCAATATTATCAATATAACATGCATTATTACCCATATTATGCAGTTATTATTGTCAGAACTATAATAAATATACTTATTACTCCCAATATTATCAATATAACATGCATTATTACCCATATTATGCAGTTATTATCGCTAGAACTATAATAATTATACTTATTACTCCCAATATTATCAATATAAGATGCATTATTACCCATATTATACAGTTATTATCGCTAGAACTATAATAGTTATACTTATTTCTTATATTATTATCAGTATAACATGCATTATTCCTCCTATTATGCAGTTATTATCGCTAGAACTATAATAATTATACTTCTTACTCCCAATATTATCAATATAACATGCAATATTCCCCATATTGTACTGTCATTATGGTCAGAACTATTAAAAATATACTTATTACTCCCAATATTATCAATATAACATGCATTATTACCCATATTATACTGTTATTATCGTCAGAACTATAATAAATATACCCATTACTCCCAATATTATCAATATAACATGCATTATTACCCATATTATGCAGTTATTATCGCAAGAACTACAATAATTATACTTATTACTCCCAATATTATCAATATAACATGCATTATTACCCATATTATACTGTTATTATCGTCAGAACTATAATAAATATACTTATTACACCTAATATTATCAATATGTCATGCATTACTACCGATATTATACAGTTATTATCGCAAGAACTATAATAGTTATACTTATTACTTATATTATTATCAGTATAACATGCTTTATTACCCCTATTATGCAGTTATTATCGCTAGAACTATAATAATTATACTTATTACTCCCAATATTATCAATATAACATGCATTATTACCCATATTATACAGTTATTATCGCTAGAACTATAATAGTTATACTTATTACTTATATTATTATCAGTATAACATGCATTATTACCCCTATTATGCAGCTATTATCGCTAGAACTATAATAATTATACTTATTACTCCAAATATTATCAATATAACATGCATTATTACCCATATTATACTGTTATTATCGTCAGAACTATAATAAATATACTTATTACTCCCAATATTATCAATATAACATGCATTATTACCCATATTAAGCAGTTATTATCGCTAGAACTATAATAATTATACTTATTACACCTAATATTATCAATATGTCATGCATTATTACCCATATTATACAGTTATTATCGCTAGAACTATAATAGTTATACTTATTACTTATATTATTATCAGTATAACATGCATTATTACCCCTATTATGCAGTTATTATCGCTAGAACTATAATAATTATACTTATTACTCCCAATATTATCAATATAACATGCATTATTACCCATATTATACTGTTATTATCGTCAGAACTATAATAAATATACTTATTACTCCCAATATTATCAATATAACATGCATTATTACCCATATTATACTGTTATTATCGTCAGAACTATAATAAATATACACATTACTCCCAATATTATCAATATAACATGCATAATTACCCATATTATGCAGTTATTATCGCTAGAACTATAATAGTTATACTCATTACACTTATTATTATCAATATAACATGCACTATTACCCATATTATGCACTTATTATCGCTGGAACTATAATAATTATACTTATAACTCCCAATATTATCAATATAACATGCATTATTACCCATATTATGCAGTTATTATCGCTAGAACTATAATAATTATACTTATTACACCTAATATTATCAATATGTCATGCATTATTACCCATATTATACAGTTATTATCGCTAGAACTATAATAGTTATACTTATTACTTATATTATTATCAGTATAACATGCATTATTACCCATATTATGCAGTTATTATCGCTAGAACTACAATAATTATACTTATTACTCCCAATATTATCAATATAACATGCATTATTACCCATATTATACTGTTATTATTGTCAGAACTATAATAAATATACTCATTACTCCCAATATTATCAATCTAACATGCATTATTACCCATATTATGCAGTTATTATCGCTAGAACTACAATAATTATACTTATTACTTTTATTATTATCAATATAACATGCACTATTACCCATATTATGCAGTTATTATCGCTCGAACTATAATAATTATACTTATTACTCCCAATATTATCAATATAAAATGCATTATTACCCATATTATACTGTTATTATCGTCAGAACTATAATAAATATGCTTGTTACTCCCAATATTATCAATATAACATGCATTATTACCCATATTATGCAGTTCTTATCGCTGGAACTACAATAATTATACTTACTACTTTTATTATTATCAATATAATATGCACTATTACCCATATTATGCAGTTACTATCGTCAGAACTATAATAAACATACTTATTAATCCCAATATTATCAATATAACATGCATTATTACCCATATTATACTGTTATTATCGTCAGAACTATAATAAATATACTAATTACTCCCAATATTATCAATATAACATGCATTATTACCCATATTACACTGTTATTATCGTCAGAACTATAATAAGTATACTTATTACTCCCAATATTATCGATATAACATGCATTATTACCCATATTATGCAGTTATTATCGCTAGAACTACAATAATTATACTTATTACTTTTATTATTATCAATATAACATGCACTATTACCCATATTATGCAGTTATTATCGCTAGAACTACAATGATTATACTTATTACTTTTAT
Source organism: Megachile leachella (assembly GCA_963576845.1). NCBI lineage: Eukaryota > Metazoa > Arthropoda > Insecta > Hymenoptera > Megachilidae > Megachile > Megachile leachella. The sequence goes on from CAUYWW010000067.1 coordinate 1,255,683, forward strand.
TATTATCATAATAACATGCATTATTACCCATATTATGCAGTTATTATCGCTAGAACTATAATAGTTATACTTATTACTTATATTATTATCAGTATAACATGCATTATTACCCCTATTATGCAGCTATTATCGCTAGAACTATAATAATTGTACTTATTACTCCCAATATTATCAATATAACATGCATTATTACCCATATTATACAGTTATTATCGCTAGAACTATAATAGTTATACTTATTACTTATATTATTATCAGTATAACATGCACTATTACCCATATTATGCACTTATTATCGCTGGAACTATAATAATTATTCTTATAACTCCCAATATTATCAATATAAGATGCATTATTACCCATATTATACAGTTATTATCGCTAGAACTATACTAGTTATACTTATTACTTATATTATTATCAGTATAACATGCATTATTACCCCTATTATGCAGTTATTATCGCTAGAACTATAATAATTATACTTATTACTCCCAATATTATCAATATAACATGCATTATTACCCATATTATACTGTTATTATCGTCAGAACTATAATAAATATACTAATTACTCCCAATATTATCAATATAACATGCATTATTACCCATATTATACTGTTATTATCGTCAGAACTATAATAAATATACTAATTACTCCCAATATTATCAATATAACATGCATTATTACCCATATTATGCAGTTATTATTGTCAGAACTATAATAAATATACTTATTACTCCCAATATTATCAATATAACATGCATTATTACCCATATTATGCAGTTATTATCGCTAGAACTATAATAATTATACTTATTACTCCCAATATTATCAATATAAGATGCATTATTACCCATATTATACAGTTATTATCGCTAGAACTATAATAGTTATACTTATTTCTTATATTATTATCAGTATAACATGCATTATTCCTCCTATTATGCAGTTATTATCGCTAGAACTATAATAATTATACTTCTTACTCCCAATATTATCAATATAACATGCAATATTCCCCATATTGTACTGTCATTATGGTCAGAACTATTAAAAATATACTTATTACTCCCAATATTATCAATATAACATGCATTATTACCCATATTATACTGTTATTATCGTCAGAACTATAATAAATATACCCATTACTCCCAATATTATCAATATAACATGCATTATTACCCATATTATGCAGTTATTATCGCAAGAACTACAATAATTATACTTATTACTCCCAATATTATCAATATAACATGCATTATTACCCATATTATACTGTTATTATCGTCAGAACTATAATAAATATACTTATTACACCTAATATTATCAATATGTCATGCATTACTACCGATATTATACAGTTATTATCGCAAGAACTATAATAGTTATACTTATTACTTATATTATTATCAGTATAACATGCTTTATTACCCCTATTATGCAGTTATTATCGCTAGAACTATAATAATTATACTTATTACTCCCAATATTATCAATATAACATGCATTATTACCCATATTATACAGTTATTATCGCTAGAACTATAATAGTTATACTTATTACTTATATTATTATCAGTATAACATGCATTATTACCCCTATTATGCAGCTATTATCGCTAGAACTATAATAATTATACTTATTACTCCAAATATTATCAATATAACATGCATTATTACCCATATTATACTGTTATTATCGTCAGAACTATAATAAATATACTTATTACTCCCAATATTATCAATATAACATGCATTATTACCCATATTAAGCAGTTATTATCGCTAGAACTATAATAATTATACTTATTACACCTAATATTATCAATATGTCATGCATTATTACCCATATTATACAGTTATTATCGCTAGAACTATAATAGTTATACTTATTACTTATATTATTATCAGTATAACATGCATTATTACCCCTATTATGCAGTTATTATCGCTAGAACTATAATAATTATACTTATTACTCCCAATATTATCAATATAACATGCATTATTACCCATATTATACTGTTATTATCGTCAGAACTATAATAAATATACTTATTACTCCCAATATTATCAATATAACATGCATTATTACCCATATTATACTGTTATTATCGTCAGAACTATAATAAATATACACATTACTCCCAATATTATCAATATAACATGCATAATTACCCATATTATGCAGTTATTATCGCTAGAACTATAATAGTTATACTCATTACACTTATTATTATCAATATAACATGCACTATTACCCATATTATGCACTTATTATCGCTGGAACTATAATAATTATACTTATAACTCCCAATATTATCAATATAACATGCATTATTACCCATATTATGCAGTTATTATCGCTAGAACTATAATAATTATACTTATTACACCTAATATTATCAATATGTCATGCATTATTACCCATATTATACAGTTATTATCGCTAGAACTATAATAGTTATACTTATTACTTATATTATTATCAGTATAACATGCATTATTACCCCTATTATGCAGTTATTATCGCTAGAACTATAATAATTATACTTATTACTCCCAATATTATCAATATAAGATGCATTATTACCCATATTATACAGTTATTATCGCTAGAACTATAATAGTTATATTTATTACTTATATTATTATCAGTATAACATGCATTATTACCCCTATTATGCAGTTATTATCGCTAGAACTATAATAATTATACTTATTACTCCCAATATTATCAATATAACATGCATTATTACCCATATTATACAGTTATTATGGCTAGAACTATAATAGTTATACTTATTACTTATATTATTATCAGTATAACATGCATTATTACCCATATTATACTGTTATTATCGTCAGAACTATAATAAATATACTTATTACTCCCAATATTATCAATATAACATGCATTATTACCCATATTATACTGTTATTATCGTCAGAACTATAATAAATATACTTATTACTCCCAATATTATCAATATAACATGCATTATTACCCATATTATACTGTTATTATCGTCAGAACTATAATAAATATACTTATTACTCCCAATATTATCAATATAACATGCATTATTACCCATATTATACTGTTATTATCGTCAGAACTATAATAAATATACACATTACTCCCAATATTATCAATATAACATGCATTATTACCCATATTATGCAGTTATTATCGCTAGAACTATAATAGTTATACTTATTACTTATATTATTATCAGTATAACATGCTTTATTACCCCTATTATGCAGTTATTATCGCTAGAACTATAATAATTATACTTATTACTCCCAATATTATCAATATAACATGCATTATTACCCATATAATACAGTTATTATCGCTAGAACTATAATAGTTATACTTCTTACTTATATTATTATCAGTATAACATGCTTTATTACCCCTATTATGCAGTTATTATCGCTAGAACTATAATAATTATACTTATTACTCCCAATATTATCAGTATAACATGCATTATTACCCATATTATACGGTTATTATCGCTAGAACTATAATAGTTACACTTATTACTTATATTATTATCAATATAACATGCACTATTACCCATATTATGCAGTTATTATCGCTAGAACTACAATAATTATACTTATTACTCCCAATATTATCAATATAACATGCATTATTACCCATATTATACTGTTATTATCGTCAGAACTATAATAAATATACACATTACTCCCAATATTATCAATATAACATGCATTATTACCCATATTATGCAGTTATTATCGCTAGAACTATAATAGTTATACTCATTACTTTTATTATTATCAATATAACATGCATTATTACCCCTATTATGCAGTTATTATAGTCAGAACTATAATAAATATACACATTACTCCCAATATTATCAATATAACATGCATTATTACCCATATTATGCAGTTATTATCGCTAGAACTATAATAGTTATACTCATTACTTTTATTATTATCAATATAACATGCACTATTACCCATATTATGCAGTTATTATCGCTAGAACTACAATAATTATACTTATTACTCCCAATATTATCAATATAACATGCATTATTACCCATATTATACTGTTATTATCGTCAGAACTATAATAAATATACACATTACTCCCAATATTATCAATATAACATGCATTATTACCCATATTATGCAGTTATTATCGCTAGAACTATAATAGTTATACTCATTACTTTTATTATTATCAATATAACATGCATTATTACCCCTATTATGCAGTTATTATCGCTAGAACTATAATAATTATACTTATTACTCCCAATATTATCAATATAACATGCATTATTACCCATATTATACTGTTATTATCGTCAGAACTATAATAAATATACTAATTACTCCCAATATTATCAATATAACATGCATTATTACCCATATTATACTGTTATTATCGTCAGAACTATAGTAAATATACTTATTACTCCCAATATTATCAATATAACATGCATTATTACCCATATTATGCAGTTATTATCGCTAGAAGTACAATAATTATACTTATTACTTTTACTATTATCATTATAACATGCATTATTACCCATATTATGCAGTTATTATCGCTAGAACTACAATAATTATACTTATTACTCCCAATATTATTAATATAACATGCATTATTACCCATATTATACTGTTATTATTGTCAGAACTATAATAAATATACTCATTACTCCCAATATTATCAATCTAACATGCATTATTACCCATATTATGCAGTTATTATCGCTAGAACTACAATAATTATACTTATTACTTTTATTATTATCAATATAACATGCACTATTACCCATATTATGCAGTTATTATCGCTCGAACTATAATAATTATACTTATTACTCCCAATATTATCAATATAAAATGCATTATTACCCATATTATACTGTTATTATCGTCAGAACTATAATAAATATGCTTGTTACTCCCAATATTATCAATATAACATGCATTATTACCCATATTATGCGGTTCTTATCGCTGGAACTACAATAATTATACTTACTACTTTTATTATTATCAATATAATATGCACTATTACCCATATTATGCAGTTACTATCGTCAGAACTATAATAAACATACTTATTAATCCCAATATTATCAATATAACATGCATTATTACCCATATTATACTGTTATTATCGTCAGAACTATAATAAATATACTAATTACTCCCAATATTATCAATATAACATGCATTATTACCCATATTACACTGTTATTATCGTCAGAACTATAATAAGTATACTTATTACTCCCAATATTATCAATATAACATGCATTATTACCCATATTATGCAGTTATTATCGCTAGAACTACAATAATTATACTTATTACTTTTATTATTATCAATATAACATGCACTATTACCCATATTATGCAGTTATTATCGCTAGAACTACAATAATTATACTTATTACTTTTATTATTATCATAATAACATGCATTATTACCCATATTATGCAGTTATTATCGCTAGAACTATAATAGTTATACTTATTACTTATATTATTATCAGTATAACATGCATTATTACCCCTATTATGCAGCTATTATCGCTAGAACTATAATAATTGTACTTATTACTCCCAATATTATCAATATAACATGCATTATTACCCATATTATACAGTTATTATCGCTAGAACTATAATAGTTATACTTATTACTTATATTATTATCAGTATAACATGCACTATTACCCATATTATGCACTTATTATCGCTGGAACTATAATAATTATTCTTATAACTCCCAATATTATCAATATAAGATGCATTATTACCGATATTATACATTTATTATCGCTAGAACTATACTAGTTATACTTATTACTTATATTATTATCAGTATAACATGCATTATTACCCCTATTATGCAGTTATTATCGCTAGAACTATAATAATTATACTTATTACTCCCAATATTATCAATATAACATGCATTATTACCCATATTATACTGTTATTATCGTCAGAACTATAATAAATATACTAATTACTCCCAATATTATCAATATAACATGCATTATTACCCATATTATACTGTTATTATCGTCAGAACTATAATAAATATACTAATTACTCCCAATATTATCAATATAACATGCATTATTACCCATATTATGCAGTTATTATTGTCAGAACTATAATAAATATACTTATTACTCCCAATATTATCAATATAACATGCATTATTACCCATATTATGCAGTTATTATCGCTAGAACTATAATAATTATACTTATTACTCCCAATATTATCAATATAAGATGCATTATTACCCATATTATACAGTTATTATCGCTAGAACTATAATAGTTATACTTATTTCTTATATTATTATCAGTATAACATGCATTATTCCTCCTATTATGCAGTTATTATCGCTAGAACTATAATAATTATACTTCTTACTCCCAATACTATCAATATAACATGCAATATTCCCCATATTGTACTGTCATTATGGTCAGAACTATTAAAAATATACTTATTACTCCCAATATTATCAATATAACATGCATTATTACCCATATTATACTGTTATTATCGTCAGAACTATAATAAATATACCCATTACTCCCAATATTATCAATATAACATGCATTATTACCCATATTATGCAGTTATTATCGCAAGAACTACAATAATTATACTTATTACTCCCAATATTATCAATGTAACATGCATTATTACCCATATTATACTGTTATTATCGTCAGAACTATAATAAATATACTTATTACTCCCAATATTATCAATATAACATGCATTATTACCCATATTATACAGTTATTATCGCTAGAACTATAATAGTTATACTTATTACTTATATTATTATCAGTATAACATGCATTATTACCCCTATTATGCAGTTATTATCGCTAGAACTATAATAATTACACTTATTACTCACAATATTATCAATATAAGATGCATTATTACCCATATTATACAGTTATTATCGCTAGAACTATAATAGTTATACTTATTACTTATATTATTATCAGTATAACATGCATTATTACCCCTATTATGCAGTTATTATCGCTAGAACTATAATAATTATACTTATTACTCCCAATATTATCAATATAACATGCATTATTACCCATATTATACTGTTATTATCCTCAGAACTATAATATATATACTAATTACTCCCAATATTATCAATATAACATGCATTATTACCCATATTATGCAGTTATTATCGCTAGAACTACAATAATTATACTTATTACTCCCAATATTATCAATATAACATGCATTATTACCCATATTATGCAGTTATTATCGCTAGAACTATAATAATTATACTTATTACACCTAATATTATCAGTATGTCATGCATTATTACCCATATTATACAGTTATTATCGCTAGAACTATAATAGTTATACTTATTACTTATATTATTATCAGTATAACATGCATTATTAACCCTATTATGCAGTTATTATCGCTAGAACTATAATAGTTATACTTATTACTCCCAATATTATCAATATAACATGCATTATTACCCATATTATACAGTTATTATCGCTAGAACTATAATAGTTATACTTATTACTTATATTATTATCAGTATAACATGCATTATTACCCCTATTATGCAGTTATTATCGCTAGAACTATAATAATTATACTTATTACTCCCAATATTATCAATATAAGATGCATTATTACCCATATTATACAGTTATTATCGCTAGAACTATAATAGTTATACTTATTACTTATATTATTATCAGTATAACATGCATTATTACCCCTATTATGCAGTTATTATCGCTAGAACTATAATAATTATACTTATTACTCCCAATATTATCAATATAACATGCATTATTACCCATATTATACTGTTATTATCCTCAGAACTATAATATATATACTAATTACTCCCAATATTATCAATATAACATGCATTGTTACCCATATTATGCAGTTATTATCGCTAGAACTACAATAATTATACTTATTACTCCCAATATTATCAATATAACATGCATTATTACCCATATTATGCAGTTATTATCGCTAGAACTATAATAATTATACTTATTACACCTAATATTATCAATATGTCATGCATTATTACCCATATTATACAGTTATTATCGCTAGAACTATAATAGTTATACTTATTACTTATATTATTATCAGTATAACATGCATTATTACCCCTATTATGCAGTTATTATCGCTAGAACTATAATAATTATACTTATTACTCCCAATATTATCAATATAAGATGCATTATTACCCATATTATACAGTTATTATCGCTAGAACTATAATAGTTATACTTATTACTCCCAATATTATCAGTATAACATGCATTATTACCCCTATTATGCAGTTATTATCGCTAGAACTATAATAATTATACTTATTACTCCCAATATTATCAGTATAACATGCATTATTACCCATATAATACAGTTATTATCGCTAGAACTATAATAGTTATACTTCTTACTTATATTATTATCAGTATAACATGCTTTATTACCCCTATTATGCAGTTATTATCGCTAGAACTATAATAATTATACTTATTACTCCCAATATTATCAGTATAACATGCATTATTACCCATATTATACGGTTATTATCGCTAGAACTATAATAGTTACACTTATTACTTATATTATTATCAATATAACATGCACTATTACCCATATTATGCAGTTATTATCGCTAGAACTACAATAATTATACTTATTACTCCCAATATTATCAATATAACATGCATTATTACCCATATTATACTGTTATTATCGTCAGAACTATAATAAATATACACATTACTCCCAATATTATCAATATAACATGCATTATTACCCATATTATGCAGTTATTATCGCTAGAACTATAATAGTTATACTCATTACTTTTATTATTATCAATATAACATGCATTATTACCCCTATTATGCAGTTATTATAGTCAGAACTATAATAAATATACACATTACTCCCAATATTATCAATATAACATGCATTATTACCCATATTATGCAGTTATTATCGCTAGAACTATAATAGTTATACTCATTACTTTTATTATTATCAATATAACATGCACTATTACCCATATTATGCAGTTATTATCGCTAGAACTACAATAATTATACTTATTACTCCCAATATTATCAATATAACATGCATTATTACCCATATTATACTGTTATTATCGTCAGAACTATAATAAATATACACATTACTCCCAATATTATCAATATAACATGCATTATTACCCATATTATGCAGTTATTATCGCTAGAACTATAATAGTTATACTCATTACTTTTATTATTATCAATATAACATGCATTATTACCCCTATTATGCAGTTATTATCGCTAGAACTATAATAATTATACTTATTACTCCCAATATTATCAATATAACATGCATTATTACCCATATTATACTGTTATTATCGTCAGAACTATAATAAATATACTAATTACTCCCAATATTATCAATATAACATGCATTATTACCCATATTATACTGTTATTATCGTCAGAACTATAGTAAATATACTTATTACTCCCAATATTATCAATATAACATGCATTATTACCCATATTATGCAGTTATTATCGCTAGAAGTACAATAATTATACTTATTACTTTTACTATTATCATTATAACATGCATTATTACCCATATTATGCAGTTATTATCGCTAGAACTACAATAATTATACTTATTACTCCCAATATTATTAATATAACATGCATTATTACCCATATTATACTGTTATTATTGTCAGAACTATAATAAATATACTCATTACTCCCAATATTTTCAATCTAACATGCATTATTACCCATATTATGCAGTTATTATCGCTAGAACTACAATAATTATACTTATTACTTTTATTATTATCAATATAACATGCACTATTACCCATATTATGCAGTTATTATCGCTCGAACTATAATAATTATACTTATTACTCCCAATATTATCAATATAAAATGCATTATTACCCATATTATACTGTTATTATCGTCAGAACTATAATAAATATGCTTGTTACTCCCAATATTATCAATATAACATGCATTATTACCCATATTATGCGGTTCTTATCGCTGGAACTACAATAATTATACTTACTACTTTTATTATTATCAATATAATATGCACTATTACCCATATTATGCAGTTACTATCGTCAGAACTATAATAAACATACTTATTAATCCCAATATTATCAATATAACATGCATTATTACCCATATTATACTGTTATTATCGTCAGAACTATAATAAATATACTAATTACTCCCAATATTATCAATATAACATGCATTATTACCCATATTACACTGTTATTATCGTCAGAACTATAATAAGTATACTTATTACTCCCAATATTATCAATATAACATGCATTATTACCCATATTATGCAGTTATTATCGCTAGAACTACAATAATTATACTTATTACTTTTATTATTATCAATATAACATGCACTATTACCCATATTATGCAGTTATTATCGCTAGAACTACAATAATTATACTTATTACTTTTATTATTATCATAATAACATGCATTATTACCCATATTATGCAGTTATTATCGCTAGAACTATAATAGTTATACTTATTACTTATATTATTATCAGTATAACATGCATTATTACCCCTATTATGCAGCTATTATCGCTAGAACTATAATAATTGTACTTATTACTCCCAATATTATCAATATAACATGCATTATTACCCATATTATACAGTTATTATCGCTAGAACTATAATAGTTATACTTATTACTTATATTATTATCAGTATAACATGCTTTATTACCCCTATTATGCAGTTATTATCGCTAGAACTATAATAATTATACTTATTACTCCCAATATTATCAATATAACATGCATTATTACCCATATTATACAGTTATTATCGCTGGAACTATAATAGTTATACTTATTACTTATATTATTATCAGTATAACATGCATTATTACCCCTATTATGCAGTTATTATCGCTAGAACTATAATAATTACACTTATTACTCCCAATATTATCAATATAAGATGCATTATTACCCATATTATACAGTTATTATCGCTAGAACTATAATAGTTATACTTATTACTTATATTATTATCAGTATAACATGCATTATTACCCCTATTATGCAGTTATTATCGCTAGAACTATAATAATTATACTTATTACTCCCAATATTATCAATATAACATGCATTATTACCCATATTATACTGTTATTATCCTCAGAACTATAATATATATACTAATTACTCCCAATATTATCAATATAACATGCATTATTACCCATATTATGCAGTTATTATCGCTAGAACTACAATAATTATACTTATTACTCCCAATATTATCAATATAACATGCATTATTACCCATATTATGCAGTTATTATCGCTAGAACTATAATAATTATACTTATTACACCTAATATTATCAATATGTCATGCATTATTACCCATATTATACAGTTATTATCGCTAGAACTATAATAGTTATACTTATTACTTATATTATTATCAGTATAACATGCATTATTAACCCTATTATGCAGTTATTATCGCTAGAACTATAATAGTTATACTTATTACTCCCAATATTATCAATATAACATGCATTATTACCCATATTATACAGTTATTATCGCTAGAACTATAATAGTTATACTTATTACTTATATTATTATCAGTATAACATGCTTTATTACCCCTATTATGCAGTTATTATCGCTAGAACTATAATAATTATACTTATTACTCCCAATATTATCAATATAACATGCATTATTACCCATATTATACAGTTATTATCGCTGGAACTATAATAGTTATACTTATTACTTATATTATTATCAGTATAACATGCATTATTACCCCTATTATGCAGTTATTATCGCTAGAACTATAATAATTACACTTATTACTCCCAATATTATCAATATAAGATGCATTATTACCCATATTATACAGTTATTATCGCTAGAACTATAATAGTTATACTTATTACTTATATTATTATCAGTATAACATGCATTATTACCCCTATTATGCAGTTATTATCGCTAGAACTATAATAATTATACTTATTACTCCCAATATTATCAATATAACATGCATTATTACCCATATTATACTGTTATTATCCTCAGAACTATAATATATATACTAATTACTCCCAATATTATCAATATAACATGCATTATTACCCATATTATGCAGTTATTATCGCTAGAACTACAATAATTATACTTATTACTCCCAATATTATCAATATAACATGCATTATTACCCATATTATGCAGTTATTATCGCTAGAACTATAATAATTATACTTATTACACCTAATATTATCAATATGTCATGCATTATTACCCATATTATACAGTTATTATCGCTAGAACTATAATAGTTATACTTATTACTTATATTATTATCAGTATAACATGCATTATTAACCCTATTATGCAGTTATTATCGCTAGAACTATAATAGTTATACTTATTACTCCCAATATTATCAATATAACATGCATTATTACCCATATTATACAGTTATTATCGCTAGAACTATAATAGTTATACTTATTACTTATATTATTATCAGTATAACATGCATTATTACCCCTATTATGCAGTTATTATCGCTAGAACTATAATAATTATACTTATTACTCCCAATATTATCAATATAAGATGCATTATTACCCATATTATACAGTTATTATCGCTAGAACTATAATAGTTATACTTATTACTTATATTATTATCAGTATAACATGCATTATTACCCCTATTATGCAGTTATTATCGCTAGAACTATAATAATTATACTTATTACTCCCAATATTATCAATATAACATGCATTATTACCCATATTATACTGTTATTATCCTCAGAACTATAATATATATACTAATTACTCCCAATATTATCAATATAACATGCATTGTTACCCATATTATGCAGTTATTATCGCTAGAACTACAATAATTATACTTATTACTCCCAATATTATCAATATAACATGCATTATTACCCATATTATGCAGTTATTATCGCTAGAACTATAATAATTATACTTATTACACCTAATATTATCAATATGTCATGCATTATTACCCATATTATACAGTTATTATCGCTAGAACTATAATAGTTATACTTATTACTTATATTATTATCAGTATAACATGCATTATTACCCCTATTATGCAGTTATTATCGCTAGAACTATAATAATTATACTTATTACTCCCAATATTATCAATATAAGATGCATTATTACCCATATTATACAGTTATTATCGCTAGAACTATAATAGTTATACTTATTACTCCCAATATTATCAGTATAACATGCATTATTACCCCTATTATGCAGTTATTATCGCTAGAACTATAATAATTATACTTATTACTCCCAATATTATCAATATAACATGCATTATTACCCATATTATACAGTTATTATCGCTAGAACTATAATAGTTATACTTATTACTTATATTATTATCAGTATAACATGCATTATTACCCATATTATACAGTTATTATCGCTAGAACTATAATACTTATACTTATTACTTATATTATTATCAGTATAACATGCATTATTACCCCTATTATGCAGTTATTATCGCTAGAACTACAATAATTATACTTATTACTCCCAATATTATCAATATAACATGGATTATTACCCATATTATACTGTTATTATCGTCAGAACTATAATAAATATACTTATTACTCCCAATATTATCAATATAACATGCATTATTACCCATATTATACTGTTATTATCGTCAGAACTATAATAAATATACTTATTACTCCCAATATTATCAATATAACATGCATTATTACCCATATTATGCAGTTATTATCGCTAGAAGTACAATAATTATACTTATTACTTTTACTATTATCATTATAACATGCATTATTACCCATATTATGCAGTTATTATCGCTAGAACTACAATAATTATACTTATTACTCCCAATATTATCAATATAACATGCATTATTACCCATATTATACTGTTATTATTGTCAGAACTATAATAAATATACTCATTACTCCCAATATTATCAATCTAACATGCATTATTACCCATATTATGCAGTTATTATCGCTAGAACTACAATAATTATACTTATTACTTTTATTATTATCAATATAACATGCACTATTACCCATATTATGCAGTTATTATCGCTCGAACTATAATAATTATACTTATTACTCCCAATATTATCAATATAAAATGCATTATTACCCATATTATACTGTTATTATCGTCAGAACTATAATAAATATGCTTGTTACTCCCAATATTATCAATATAACATGCATTATTACCCATATTATGCAGTTCTTATCGCTGGAACTACAATAATTATACTTACTACTTTTATTATTATCAATATAATATGCACTATTACCCATATTATGCAGTTACTATCGTCAGAACTATAATAAACATACTTATTAATCCCAATATTATCAATATAAGATGCATTATTACCCATATTATACTGTTATTATCGTCAGAACTATAATAAATATACACATTACTCCCAATATTATCAATATAACATGCATTATTACCCATATTATGCAGTTATTATCGCTAGAACTATAATAGTTATACTTATTACTTATATTATTATCAGTATAACATGCTTTATTACCCCTATTATGCAGTTATTATCGCTAGAACTATAATAATTATACTTATTACTCCCAATATTATCAATATAACATGCATTATTACCCATATAATACAGCTATTATCGCTAGAACTATAATAGTTATACTTCTTACTTATATTATTATCAGTATAACATGCTTTATTACCCCTATTATGCAGTTATTATCGCTAGAACTATAATAATTATACTTATTACTCCCAATATTATCAGTATAACATGCATTATTACCCATATTATACGGTTATTATCGCTAGAACTATAATAGTTACACTTATTACTTATATTATTATCAATATAACATGCACTATTACCCATATTATGCAGTTATTATCGCTAGAACTACAATAATTATACTTATTACTCCCAATATTATCAATATAACATGCATTATTACCCATATTATACTGTTATTATCGTCAGAACTATAATAAATATACACATTACTCCCAATATTATCAATATAACATGCATTATTACCCATATTATGCAGTTATTATCGTCAGAACTATAATAAATATACACATTACTCCCAATATTATCAATATAACATGCATTATTACCCATATTATGCAGTTATTATCGCTAGAACTATAATAGTTATACTCATTACTTTTATTATTATCAATATAACATGCATTATTACCCCTATTATGCAGTTATTATCGCTAGAACTATAATAATTATACTTATTACTCCCAATATTATCAATATAACATGCATTATTACCCATATTATACTGTTATTATCGTCAGAACTATAATAAATATACTAATTACTCCCAATATTATCAATATAACATGCATTATTACCCATATTATACTGTTATTATCGTCAGAACTATAATAAATATACTTATTACTCCCAATATTATCAATATAACATGCATTATTACCCATATTATGCAGTTATTATCGCTAGAAGTACAATAATTATACTTATTACTTTTACTATTATCATTATAACATGCATTATTACCCATATTATGCAGTTATTATCGCTAGAACTACAATAATTATACTTATTACTCCCAATATTATCAATATAACATGCATTATTACCCATATTATACTGTTATTATTGTCAGAACTATAATAAATATACTCATTACTCCCAATATTATCAATCTAACATGCATTATTACCCATATTATGCAGTTATTATGGCTAGAACTACAATAATTATACTTATTACTTTTATTATTATCAATATAACATGCACTATTACCCATATTATGCAGTTATTATCGCTCGAACTATAATAATTATACTTATTACTCCCAATATTATCAATATAAAATGCATTATTACCCATATTATACTGTTATTATCGTCAGAACTATAATAAATATGCTTGTTACTCCCAATATTATCAATATAACATGCATTATTACCCATATTATGCAGTTCTTATCGCTGGAACTACAATAATTATACTTACTACTTTTATTATTATCAATATAATATGCACTATTACCCATATTATGCAGTTACTATCGTCAGAACTATAATAAACATACTTATTAATCCCAATATTATCAATATAACATGCATTATTACCCATATTATACTGTTATTATCGTCAGAACTATAATAAATATACTAATTACTCCCAATATTATCAATATAACATGCATTATTACCCATATTACACTGTTATTATCGTCAGAACTATAATAAGTATACTTATTACTCCCAATATTATCAATATAACATGCATTATTACCCATATTATGCAGTTATTATCGCTAGAACTACAATAATTATACTTATTACTTTTATTATTATCAATATAACATGCACTATTACCCATATTATGCAGTTATTATCGCTAGAACTACAATAATTATACTTATTACTTTTATTATTATCATAATAACATGCATTATTACCCATATTATGCAGTTATTATCGCTAGAACTATAATAGTTATACTTATTACTTATATTATTATCAGTATAACATGCATTATTACCCCTATTATGCAGCTATTATCGCTAGAACTATAATAATTGTACTTATTACTCCCAATATTATCAATATAACATGCATTATTACCCATATTATACAGTTATTATCGCTAGAACTATAATAGTTATACTTATTACTTATATTATTATCAGTATAACATGCACTATTACCCATATTATGCACTTATTATCGCTGGAACTATAATAATTATTCTTATAACTCCCAATATTATCAATATAAGATGCATTATTACCCATATTATACAGTTATTATCGCTAGAACTATACTAGTTATACTTATTACTTATATTATTATCAGTATAACATGCATTATTACCCCTATTATGCAGTTATTATCGCTAGAACTATAATAATTATACTTATTACTCCCAATATTATCAATATAACATGCATTATTACCCATATTATACTGTTATTATCGTCAGAACTATAATAAATATACTAATTACTCCCAATATTATCAATATAACATGCATTATTACCCATATTATACTGTTATTATCGTCAGAACTATAATAAATATACTAATTACTCCCAATATTATCAATATAACATGCATTATTACCCATATTATGCAGTTATTATTGTCAGAACTATAATAAATATACTTATTACTCCCAATATTATCAATATAACATGCATTATTACCCATATTATGCAGTTATTATCGCTAGAACTATAATAATTATACTTATTACTCCCAATATTATCAATATAAGATGCATTATTACCCATATTATACAGTTATTATCGCTAGAACTATAATAGTTATACTTATTTCTTATATTATTATCAGTATAACATGCATTATTCCTCCTATTATGCAGTTATTATCGCTAGAACTATAATAATTATACTTCTTACTCCCAATACTATCAATATAACATGCAATATTCCCCATATTGTACTGTCATTATGGTCAGAACTATTAAAAATATACTTATTACTCCCAATATTATCAATATAACATGCATTATTACCCATATTATACTGTTATTATCGTCAGAACTATAATAAATATACCCATTACTCCCAATATTATCAATATAACATGCATTATTACCCATATTATGCAGTTATTATCGCAAGAACTACAATAATTATACTTATTACTCCCAATATTATCAATGTAACATGCATTATTACCCATATTATACTGTTATTATCGTCAGAACTATAATAAATATACTTATTACACCTAATATTATCAATATGTCATGCATTATTACCGATATTATACAGTTATTATCGCTAGAACTATAATAGTTATACTTATTACTTATATTATTATCAGTATAACATGCTTTATTACCCCTATTATGCAGTTATTATCGCTAGAACTATAATAATTATACTTATTACTCCCAATATTATCAATATAACATGCATTATTACCCATATTATACAGTTATTATCGCTAGAACTATAATAGTTATACTTATTACTTATATTATTATCAGTATAACATGCATTATTACCCCTATTATGCAGTTATTATCGCTAGAACTATAATAATTACACTTATTACTCCCAATATTATCAATATAAGATGCATTATTACCCATATTATACAGTTATTATCGCTAGAACTATAATAGTTATACTTATTACTTATATTATTATCAGTATAACATGCATTATTACCCCTATTATGCAGTTATTATCGCTAGAACTATAATAATTATACTTATTACTCCCAATATTATCAATATAACATGCATTATTACCCATATTATACTGTTATTATCCTCAGAACTATAATATATATACTAATTACTCCCAATATTATCAATATAACATGCATTATTACCCATATTATGCAGTTATTATTGCTAGAACTACAATAATTATACTTATTACTCCCAATATTATCAATATAACATGCATTATTACCCATATTATGCAGTTATTATCGCTAGAACTATAATAATTATACTTATTACACCTAATATTATCAATATGTCATGCATTATTACCCATATTATACAGTTATTATCGCTAGAACTATAATAGTTATACTTATTACTTATATTATTATCAGTATAACATGCATTATTAACCCTATTATGCAGTTATTATCGCTAGAACTATAATAATTATACTTATTACTCCCAATATTATCAATATAACATGCATTATTACCCATATTATACAGTTATTATCGCTAGAACTATAATAGTTATACTTATTACTTATATTATTATCAGTATAACATGCATTATTACCCCTATTATGCAGTTATTATCGCTAGAACTATAATAATTATACTTATTACTCCCAATATTATCAATATAAGATGCATTATTACCCATATTATACAGTTATTATCGCTAGAACTATAATAGTTATACTTATTACTTATATTATTATCAGTATAACATGCATTATTACCCCTATTATGCAGTTATTATCGCTAGAACTATAATAATTATACTTATTACTCCCAATATTATCAATATAACATGCATTATTACCCATATTATACTGTTATTATCCTCAGAACTATAATATATATACTAATTACTCCCAATATTATCAATATAACATGCATTGTTACCCATATTATGCAGTTATTATCGCTAGAACTACAATAATTATACTTATTACTCCCAATATTATCAATATAACATGCATTATTACCCATATTATGCAGTTATTATCGCTAGAACTATAATAATTATACTTATTACACCTAATATTATCAATATGTCATGCATTATTACCCATATTATACAGTTATTATCGCTAGAACTATAATAGTTATACTTATTACTTATATTATTATCAGTATAACATGCATTATTACCCCTATTATGCAGTTATTATCGCTAGAACTATAATAATTATACTTATTACTCCCAATATTATCAATATAAGATGCATTATTACCCATATTATACAGTTATTATCGCTAGAACTATAATAGTTATACTTATTACTCCCAATATTATCAGTATAACATGCATTATTACCCCTATTATGCAGTTATTATCGCTAGAACTATAATAATTATACTTATTACTCCCAATATTATCAATATAACATGCATTATTACCCATATTACACAGTTATTATCGCTAGAACTATAATAGTTATACTTATTACTTATATTATTATCAGTATAACATGCATTATTACCCATATTATACAGTTATTATCGCTAGAACTATAATACTTATACTTATTACTTATATTATTATCAGTATAACATGCATTATTACCCCTATTATGCAGTTATTATCGCTAGAACTACAATAATTATACTTATTACTCCCAATATTATCAATATAACATGGATTATTACCCATATTATACTGTTATTATCGTCAGAACTATAATAAATATACTTATTACTCCCAATATTATCAATATAACATGCATTATTACCCATATTATGCAGTTCTTATCGCTAGAACTACAATAATTATACTTACTACTTTTATTATTATCAATATAATATGCACTATTACCCATATTATGCAGTTACTATCGTCAGAACTATAATAAACATACTTATTAATCCCAATATTATCAATATAAGATGCATTATTACCCATATTATACAGTTATTATCGCTAGAACTATAATAATTATACTTATTACTCCCAATATTATCAGTATAACATGCATTATTACCCATATTATACGGTTATTATCGCTAGAACTATAATAGTTATACTTATTACTTATATTATTATCAGTATAACATGCATTATTACCCCTATTATGCAGTTATTATCGCTGGAACTATAATAATTATACTTATTACTCCCAATATTATCAATATAACATGCATTATTACCCATATTATACTGTTATTATCGTCAGAACTATAATAAATATACTTATTACTCCCAATATTATCAATATAACATGCATTATTACCCATATTATACAGTTATTATCGCTAGAACTATAATAGTTATACTTATTACTTATATTATTATCAGTATAACATGCTTTATTACCCCTATTATACAGTTATTATCGCTAGAACTATAATAGTTATACTTATTACTTATATTATTATCAGTATAACATGCATTATTACCCCTATTATGCAGTTATTATCGCTAGAACTACAATAATTATACTTATTGCTCCCAATATTATCAATATAACATGCATTATTACCCATATTATACTGTTATTATCGTCAGAACTATAATAAATATACTTATTACTCCCAATATTATCAATATAACATGCATTATTACCCATATTATACTGTTATTATCGTCAGAACTATAATAAATATACTTATTACTCCCAATATCATCAATATAACATGCATTATTACCCATATTATGCAGTTATTATCGCTAGAAGTACAATAATTATACTTATTACTTTTACTATTATCATTATAACATGCATTATTACCCATATTATGCAGTTATTATCGCTAGAACTACAATAATTAAACTTATTACTCCCAATATTATCAATATAACATGCATTATTACCCATATTATACTGTTATTATTGTCAGAACTATAATAAATATACTCATTACTCCCAATATTATCAATCTAACATGCATTATTACCCATATTATGCAGTTATTATCGCTAGAACTACAATAATTATACTTATTACTTTTATTATTATCAATATAACATGCACTATTACCCATATTATGCAGTTATTATCGCTCGAACTATAATAATTATACTTATTACTCCCAATATTATCAATATAAAGTGCATTATTACCCATATTATACTGTTATTATCGTCAGAACTATAATAAATATGCTTGTTACTCCCAATATTATCAATATAACATGCATTATTGCCCATATTATGCAGTTATTATCGCTAGAGCTACAATAATTATACTTATTACTCCCAATATTATCAATATAACATGCATTATTACCCATATTATGCAGTTATTATCGCTAGAACTATAATAGTTATACTCATTACTTTTATTATTATCAATATAACATGCACTATTACCCATATTATGCACTTATTATCGCTGGAACTATAATAATTATACTTATCACTCCTAATATTATCAATATTTCATGCATTATTACCCATATTATACAGTTATTATCGCTAGAACTATAATAGTTATACTTATTACTTATATTATTATCAGTATAACATGCATTATTACCCCTATTATGCAGCTGTTATCGCTAGAACTGTAATAATTATACTTATTGCTCCCAATATTATCAATATAACATGCATTATTACCCATATTATACTGTTATTATCGTCAGAACTATAATAAATATACTTATTACTCCCAATATTATCAATATAACATGCATTATTACCCATATTATGCAGTTATTATCGCTAGAACTACAATAATTATACTTATTACTTTTATTATTATCAATATAACATGCACTATTACCCATATTATGCAGTTATTATCGCTCGAACTATAATAATTATACTTATTACTCCGAATATTATCAATATAAAGTGCATTATTACCCATATTATACTGTTATTATCGTCAGAACTATAATAAATATGCTTTTTACTCCCAATATTATCAATATAACATGCATTATTACCCATATTATGCAGTTCTTATCGCTGGAACTACAGTAATTATACTTACTACTTTTATTATTATCAATATAACATGCACTATTACCCATATTATGCAGTTACTATCGTCAGAACTATAATAAACATACTTATTAATCCCAATATTATCAATATAACATGCATTATTACCCATATTATACTGTTATTATCGTCAGAACTATAATAAATATACTAATTACTCCCAATATTATCAATATAACATGCATTATTGCCCATATTATGCAGTTATTATCGCTAGAGCTACAATAATTATACTTATTACTCCCAATATTATCAATATAACATGCATTATTATCCATATTATACTGTTATTATCGGCAGAACTATAATAAATATACTCATTACTCCCAAAATTATCAATATAACATGCATTATTACCCATATTATGCAGTTATTATCGCTAGAACTATAATAGTTATACTCATTACTTTTATTATTATCAATATAACATGCACTATTACCCATATTATGCACTTATTATCGCTGGAACTATAATAATTATACTTATAACTCCTAATATTATCAATATTTCATGCATTATTACCCATATTATACAGTTATTATCGCTAGAACTATAATAGTTATACTTATTACTTATATTATTATCAGTATAACATGCATTATTACCCCTATTATGCAGCTATTATCGCTAGAACTGTAATAATTATACTTATTGCTCCCAATATTATCAATATAACATGCATTATTACCCATATTATACTGTTATTATCGTCAGAACTATAATAAATATACTTATTACTCCCAATATTATCAATATAACATGCATTATTACCCATATTATGCAGTTATTATCGCTAGAACTACAATAATTATACTTATTACTTTTATTATTATCAATATAACATGCACTATTACCCATATTATGCACTTGTTCTCGCTGGAACTATAATAATTATACTTATAACTCCTAATATTATCAATATTTCATGCATTATTACCCATATTATACAGTTATTATCGCTAGAACTATAATAGTTATACTTATTTCTTATATTATTATCAGTATAACATGCATTATTACCCCTATTATGCAGTTATTATCGCTAGAACTACAATAATTATACTTATTACTCCCAATATTATCAATATAACATGCATTATTACCCATATTATACTGTTATTATCGTCAGAACTATAATAAATATACTTATTACTCCCAATATTATCAATATAACATGCATTATTACCCATATTATACTGTTATTATCGTCAGAACTATAATAAATATACTTATTACTCCCAATATTATCAATATAACATGCATTATTACCCATATTATGCAGTTATTATCGCTAGAAGTACAATAATTATACTTATTACTTTTACTATTATCATTATAACATGCATTATTACCCATATTATGCAGTTATTATCGCTAGAACTACAATAATTATACTTATTACTCCCAATATTATCAATATAACATGCATTATTACCCATATTATACTGTTATTATTGTCAGAACTATAATAAATATACTCATTACTCCCAATATTATCAATCTAACATGCATTATTACCCATATTATGCAGTTATTATCGCTAGAACTACAATAATTATACTTATTACTTTTATTATTATCAATATAACATGCACTATTACCCATATTATGCAGTTATTATCGCTCGAACTATAATATTTATACTTATTACTCCCAATATTATCAATATAAAGTGCATTATTACCCATATTATACTGTTATTATCGTCAGAACTATAATAAATATGCTTGTTACTCCCAATATTATCAATATAACATGCATTATTACCCATATTATGCAGTTCTTATCGCTGGAACTACAATAATTATACTTACTACTTTTATTATTATCAATATAACATGCACTATTACCCATATTATGCAGTTACTATCGTCAGAACTATAATAAACATACTTATTAATCCCAATATTATCAATATAACATGCATTATTACCCATATTATACTGTTATTATCGTCAGAACTATAATAAATATACTAATTACTCCCAATATTATCAATATAACATGCATTATTGCCCATATTATGCAGTTATTATCGCTAGAGCTACAATAATTATACTTATTACTCCCAATATTATCAATATAACATGCATTATTATCCATATTATACTGTTATTATCGGCAGAACTATAATAAATATACTCATTACTCCCAAAATTATCAATATAACATGCATTATTACCCATATTATGCAGTTATTATCGCTAGAACTATAATAGTTATACTCATTACTTTTATTATTATCAATATAACATGCACTATTACCCATATTATGCACTTATTATCGCTGGAACTATAATAATTATACTTATCACTCCTAATATTATCAATATTTCATGCATTATTACCCATATTATACAGTTATTATCGCTAGAACTATAATAGTTATACTTATTACTTATATTATTATCAGTATAACATGCATTATTACCCCTATTATGCAGCTATTATCGCTACAACTGTAATAATTATACTTATTGCTCCCAATATTATCAATATAACATGCATTATTACCCATATTATACTGTTATTATCGTCAGAACTATAATAAATATACTTATTACTCCCAATATTATCAATATAACATGCATTATTACCCATATTATGCAGTTATTATCGCTAGAACTACAATAATTATACTTATTACTTTTATTATTATCAATATAACATGCACTATTACCCATATTATGCACTTGTTCTCGCTGGAACTATAATAATTATACTTATAACTCCTAATATTATCAATATTTCATGCATTATTACCCATATTATACAGTTATTATCGCTAGAACTATAATAGTTATACTTATTACTTATATTATTATCAGTATAACATGCATCATTACCCCTATTATGCAGTTATTATCGCTCGAACTATAATAATTATACTTATTACTCCCAATATTATCAATATAAAGTGCATTATTACCCATATTATACTGTTATTATCGTCAGAACTATAATAAATATGCTTGTTACTCCCAATATTATCAATATAACATGCATTATTACCCATATTATGCAGTTATTATCGCTAGAACTATAATAGTTATACTCATTACTTTTATTATTATCAATATAACATGCACTATTACCCATATTATGCACTTATTATCGCTGGAACTATAATAATTATACTTATAACTCCTAATATTATCAATATTTCATGCATTATTACCCATATTATACAGTTATTATCGCTAGAACTATAATAGTTATACTTATTACTTATATTATTATCAGTATAACATGCATTATTACCCCTATTATGCAGCTATTATCGCTAGAACTGTAATAATTATACTTATTGCTCCCAATATTATCAATATAACATGCATTATTACCCATATTATACTGTTATTATCGGCAGAACTATAATAAATATACTCATTACTCCCAAAATTATCAATATAACATGCATTATTACCCATATTATGCAGTTATTATCGCTAGAACTATAATAGTTATACTCATTACTTTTATTATTATCAATATAACATGCACTATTACCCATATTATGCACTTATTATCGCTGGAACTATAATAATTATACTTATCACTCCTAATATTATCAATATTTCATGCATTATTACCCATATTATACAGTTATTATCGCTAGAACTATAATAGTTATACTTATTACTTATATTATTATCAGTATAACATGCATTATTACCCCTATTATGCAGCTATTATCGCTAGAACTGTAATAATTATACTTATTGCTCCCAATATTATCAATATAACATGCATTATTACCCATATTATACTGTTATTATCGTCAGAACTATAATAAATATACTTATTACTCCCAATATTATCAATATAACATGCATTATTACCCATATTATGCAGTTATCATCGCTAGAACTACAATAATTATACTTATTACTTTTATTATTATCAATATAACATGCACTATTACCCATATTATGCAGTTATTATCGCTCGAACTATAATAATTATACTTATTACTCCCAATATTATCAATATAAAGTGCATTATTACCCATATTATACTGTTATTATCGTCAGAACTATAATAAATATACCCATTACTCCCAATATTATCAATATAACATGCATTATTACCCATATTATGCAGTTATTATCGCAAGAACTACAATAATTATACTTATTACTCCCAATATTATCAATGTAACATGCATTATTACCCATATTATACTGTTATTATCGTCAGAACTATAATAAATATACTTATTACACCTAATATTATCAATATGTCATGCATTATTACCGATATTATACAGTTATTATCGCTAGAACTATAATAGTTATACTTATTACTTATATTATTATCAGTATAACATGCTTTATTACCCCTATTATGCAGTTATTATCGCTAGAACTATAATAATTATACTTATTACTCCCAATATTATCAATATAACATGCATTATTACCCATATTATACAGTTATTATCGCTAGAACTATAATAGTTATACTTATTACTTATATTATTATCAGTATAACATGCATTATTACCCCTATTATGCAGTTATTATCGCTAGAACTATAATAATTATACTTATTACTCCCAATATT
This sequence comes from Megachile leachella, assembly GCA_963576845.1. Taxonomy (NCBI): domain Eukaryota; kingdom Metazoa; phylum Arthropoda; class Insecta; order Hymenoptera; family Megachilidae; genus Megachile; species Megachile leachella. The sequence continues at coordinate 1,282,662 of CAUYWW010000067.1, forward strand.
ATCAATATAACATGCATTATTACCCATATTATACTGTTATTATCCTCAGAACTATAATATATATACTAATTACTCCCAATATTATCAATATAACATGCATTGTTACCCATATTATGCAGTTATTATCGCTAGAACTACAATAATTATACTTATTACTCCCAATATTATCAATATAACATGCATTATTACCCATATTATGCAGTTATTATCGCTAGAACTATAATAATTATACTTATTACACCTAATATTATCAATATGTCATGCATTATTACCCATATTATACAGTTATTATCGCTAGAACTATAATAGTTATACTTATTACTTATATTATTATCAGTATAACATGCATTATTACCCCTATTATGCAGTTATTATCGCTAGAACTATAATAATTATACTTATTACTCCCAATATTATCAATATAAGATGCATTATTACCCATATTATACAGTTATTATCGCTAGAACTATAATAGTTATACTTATTACTCCCAATATTATCAGTATAACATGCATTATTACCCCTATTATGCAGTTATTATCGCTAGAACTATAATAATTATACTTATTACTCCCAATATTATCAATATAACATGGATTATTACCCATATTATACTGTTATTATCGTCAGAACTATAATAAATATACTTATTACTCCCAATATTATCAATATAACATGCATTATTACCCATATTATGCAGTTCTTATCGCTGGAACTACAATAATTATACTTACTACTTTTATTATTATCAATATAATATGCACTATTACCCATATTATGCAGTTACTATCGTCAGAACTATAATAAACATACTTATTAATCCCAATATTATCAATATAAGATGCATTATTACCCATATTATACAGTTATTATCGCTAGAACTATAATAATTATACTTATTACTCCCAATATTATCAGTATAACATGCATTATTACCCATATTATACGGTTATTATCGCTAGAACTATAATAGTTATACTTATTACTTATATTATTATCAGTATAACATGCATTATTACCCCTATTATGCAGTTATTATCGCTGGAACTATAATAATTATACTTATTACTCCCAATATTATCAATATAACATGCATTATTACCCATATTATACTGTTATTATCGTCAGAACTATAATAAATATACTTATTACTCCCAATATTATCAATATAACATGCATTATTACCCATATTATACAGTTATTATCGCTAGAACTATAATAGTTATACTTATTACTTATATTATTATCAGTATAACATGCTTTATTACCCCTATTATACAGTTATTATCGCTAGAACTATAATAGTTATACTTATTACTTATATTATTATCAGTATAACATGCATTATTACCCCTATTATGCAGTTATTATCGCTAGAACTACAATAATTATACTTATTGCTCCCAATATTATCAATATAACATGCATTATTACCCATATTATACTGTTATTATCGTCAGAACTATAATAAATATACTTATTACTCCCAATATTATCAATATAACATGCATTATTACCCATATTATACTGTTATTATCGTCAGAACTATAATAAATATACTTATTACTCCCAATATCATCAATATAACATGCATTATTACCCATATTATGCAGTTATTATCGCTAGAAGTACAATAATTATACTTATTACTTTTACTATTATCATTATAACATGCATTATTACCCATATTATGCAGTTATTATCGCTAGAACTACAATAATTAAACTTATTACTCCCAATATTATCAATATAACATGCATTATTACCCATATTATACTGTTATTATTGTCAGAACTATAATAAATATACTCATTACTCCCAATATTATCAATCTAACATGCATTATTACCCATATTATGCAGTTATTATCGCTAGAACTACAATAATTATACTTATTACTTTTATTATTATCAATATAACATGCACTATTACCCATATTATGCAGTTATTATCGCTCGAACTATAATAATTATACTTATTACTCCCAATATTATCAATATAAAGTGCATTATTACCCATATTATACTGTTATTATCGTCAGAACTATAATAAATATGCTTGTTACTCCCAATATTATCAATATAACATGCATTATTGCCCATATTATGCAGTTATTATCGCTAGAGCTACAATAATTATACTTATTACTCCCAATATTATCAATATAACATGCATTATTACCCATATTATGCAGTTATTATCGCTAGAACTATAATAGTTATACTCATTACTTTTATTATTATCAATATAACATGCACTATTACCCATATTATGCACTTATTATCGCTGGAACTATAATAATTATACTTATCACTCCTAATATTATCAATATTTCATGCATTATTACCCATATTATACAGTTATTATCGCTAGAACTATAATAGTTATACTTATTACTTATATTATTATCAGTATAACATGCATTATTACCCCTATTATGCAGCTGTTATCGCTAGAACTGTAATAATTATACTTATTGCTCCCAATATTATCAATATAACATGCATTATTACCCATATTATACTGTTATTATCGTCAGAACTATAATAAATATACTTATTACTCCCAATATTATCAATATAACATGCATTATTACCCATATTATGCAGTTATTATCGCTAGAACTACAATAATTATACTTATTACTTTTATTATTATCAATATAACATGCACTATTACCCATATTATGCAGTTATTATCGCTCGAACTATAATAATTATACTTATTACTCCCAATATTATCAATATAAAGTGCATTATTACCCATATTATACTGTTATTATCGTCAGAACTATAATAAATATGCTTGTTACTCCCAATATTATCAATATAACATGCATTATTACCCATATTATGCAGTTCTTATCGCTGGAACTACAGTAATTATACTTACTACTTTTATTATTATCAATATAACATGCACTATTACCCATATTATGCAGTTACTATCGTCAGAACTATAATAAACATACTTATTAATCCCAATATTATCAATATAACATGCATTATTACCCATATTATACTGTTATTATCGTCAGAACTATAATAAATATACTAATTACTCCCAATATTATCAATATAACATGCATTATTGCCCATATTATGCAGTTATTATCGCTAGAGCTACAATAATTATACTTATTACTCCCAATATTATCAATATAACATGCATTATTATCCATATTATACTGTTATTATCGGCAGAACTATAATAAATATACTCATTACTCCCAAAATTATCAATATAACATGCATTATTACCCATATTATGCAGTTATTATCGCTAGAACTATAATAGTTATACTCATTACTTTTATTATTATCAATATAACATGCACTATTACCCATATTATGCACTTATTATCGCTGGAACTATAATAATTATACTTATAACTCCTAATATTATCAATATTTCATGCATTATTACCCATATTATACAGTTATTATCGCTAGAACTATAATAGTTATACTTATTACTTATATTATTATCAGTATAACATGCATTATTACCCCTATTATGCAGCTATTATCGCTAGAACTGTAATAATTATACTTATTGCTCCCAATATTATCAATATAACATGCATTATTACCCATATTATACTGTTATTATCGTCAGAACTATAATAAATATACTTATTACTCCCAATATTATCAATATAACATGCATTATTACCCATATTATGCAGTTATTATCGCTAGAACTACAATAATTATACTTATTACTTTTATTATTATCAATATAACATGCACTATTACCCATATTATGCACTTGTTCTCGCTGGAACTATAATAATTATACTTATAACTCCTAATATTATCAATATTTCATGCATTATTACCCATATTATACAGTTATTATCGCTAGAACTATAATAGTTATACTTATTTCTTATATTATTATCAGTATAACATGCATTATTACCCCTATTATGCAGTTATTATCGCTAGAACTACAATAATTATACTTATTACTCCCAATATTATCAATATAACATGCATTATTACCCATATTATACTGTTATTATCGTCAGAACTATAATAAATATACTTATTACTCCCAATATTATCAATATAACATGCATTATTACCCATATTATACTGTTATTATCGTCAGAACTATAATAAATATACTTATTACTCCCAATATTATCAATATAACATGCATTATTACCCATATTATGCAGTTATTATCGCTAGAAGTACAATAATTATACTTATTACTTTTACTATTATCATTATAACATGCATTATTACCCATATTATGCAGTTATTATCGCTAGAACTACAATAATTATACTTATTACTCCCAATATTATCAATATAACATGCATTATTACCCATATTATACTGTTATTATTGTCAGAACTATAATAAATATACTCATTACTCCCAATATTATCAATCTAACATGCATTATTACCCATATTATGCAGTTATTATCGCTAGAACTACAATAATTATACTTATTACTTTTATTATTATCAATATAACATGCACTATTACCCATATTATGCAGTTATTATCGCTCGAACTATAATATTTATACTTATTACTCCCAATATTATCAATATAAAGTGCATTATTACCCATATTATACTGTTATTATCGTCAGAACTATAATAAATATGCTTGTTACTCCCAATATTATCAATATAACATGCATTATTACCCATATTATGCAGTTCTTATCGCTGGAACTACAATAATTATACTTACTACTTTTATTATTATCAATATAACATGCACTATTACCCATATTATGCAGTTACTATCGTCAGAACTATAATAAACATACTTATTAATCCCAATATTATCAATATAACATGCATTATTACCCATATTATACTGTTATTATCGTCAGAACTATAATAAATATACTAATTACTCCCAATATTATCAATATAACATGCATTATTGCCCATATTATACTGTTATTATCGTCAGAACTATAATAAATATACTTATTACTCCCAATATTATCAATATAACATGCATTATTACCCATATTATGCAGTTATTATCGCTAGAACTACAATAATTATACTTATTACTTTTATTATTATCAATATAACATGCACTATTACCCATATTATGCACTTGTTCTCGCTGGAACTATAATAATTATACTTATAACTCCTAATATTATCAATATTTCATGCATTATTACCCATATTATACAGTTATTATCGCTAGAACTATAATAGTTATACTTATTACTTATATTATTATCAGTATAACATGCATCATTACCCCTATTATGCAGTTATTATCGCTCGAACTATAATAATTATACTTATTACTCCCAATATTATCAATATAAAGTGCATTATTACCCATATTATACTGTTATTATCGTCAGAACTATAATAAATATGCTTGTTACTCCCAATATTATCAATATAACATGCATTATTACCCATATTATGCAGTTATTATCGCTAGAACTATAATAGTTATACTCATTACTTTTATTATTATCAATATAACATGCACTATTACCCATATTATGCACTTATTATCGCTGGAACTATAATAATTATACTTATAACTCCTAATATTATCAATATTTCATGCATTATTACCCATATTATACAGTTATTATCGCTAGAACTATAATAGTTATACTTATTACTTATATTATTATCAGTATAACATGCATTATTACCCCTATTATGCAGCTATTATCGCTAGAACTGTAATAATTATACTTATTGCTCCCAATATTATCAATATAACATGCATTTTTACCCATATTATACTGTTATTATCGTCAGAACTATAATAAATATACTTATTACTCCCAATATTATCAATATAACATGCATTATTACCCATATTATGCAGTTATTATCGCTAGAACTACAATAATTATACTTATTACTTTTATTATTATCAATATAACATGCACTATTACCCATATTATGCAGTTATTATCGCTCGAACTATAATAATTATACTTATTACTCCCAATATTATCAATATAAAGTGCATTATTACCCATATTATACTGTTATTATCGTCAGAACTATAATAAATATGCTTGTTACTCCCAATATTATCAATATAACATGCATTATTACCCATATTATGCAGTTCTTATCGCTGGAACTACAGTAATTATACTTACTACTTTTATTATTATCAATATAACATGCACTATTACCCATATTATGCAGTTACTATCGTCAGAACTATAATAAACATACTTATGAATCCCAATATTATCAATATAACATTCATTATTACCCATATTATACTGTTATTATCGTCAGAACTATAATAAATATACTAATTACTCCCAATATTATCAATATAACATGCATTATTGCCCATATTATGCAGTTATTATCGCTAGAGCTACAATAATTATACTTATTACTCCCAATATTATCAATATAACATGCATTATTATCCATATTATACTGTTATTATCGGCAGAACTATAATAAATATACTCATTACTCCCAAAATTATCAATATAACATGCATTATTACCCATATTATGCAGTTATTATCGCTAGAACTATAATAGTTATACTCATTACTTTTATTATTACCAATATAACATGCACTATTACCCATATTATGCACTTATTATCGCTGGAACTATAATAATTATACTTATAACTCCTAATATTATCAATATTTCATGCATTATTACCCATATTATACAGTTATTATCGCTAGAACTATAATAGTTATACTTATTACTTATATTATTATCAGTATAACATGCATTATTACCCCTATTATGCAGCTATTATCGCTAGAACTGTAATAATTATACTTATTGCTCCCAATATTATCAATATAACATGCATTATTACCCATATTATACTGTTATTATCGTCAGAACTATAATAAATATACTTATTACTCCCAATATTATCAATATAACATGCATTATTACCCATATTATGCAGTTATTATCGCTAGAACTACAATAATTATACTTATTACTTTTATTATTATCAATATAACATGCACTATTACCCATATTATGCACTTGTTCTCGCTGGAACTATAATAATTATACTTATAACTCCTAATATTATCAATATTTCATGCATTATTACCCATATTATACAGTTATTATCGCTAGAACTATAATAGTTATACTTATTTCTTATATTATTATCAGTATAACATGCATTATTACCCCTATTATGCAGTTATTATCGCTAGAACTACAATAATTATACTTATTACTCCCAATATTATCAATATAACATGCATTATTACCCATATTATACTGTTATTATCGTCAGAACTATAATAAATATACTTATTACTCCCAATATTATCAATATAACATGCATTATTACCCATATTATACTGTTATTATCGTCAGAACTATAATAAATATACTTATTACTCCCAATATTATCAATATAACATGCATTATTACCCATATTATGCAGTTATTATCGCTAGAAGTACAATAATTATACTTATTACTTTTACTATTATCATTATAACATGCATTATTACCCATATTATGCAGTTATTATCGCTAGAACTACAATAATTATACTTATTACTCCCAATATTATCAATATAACATGCATTATTACCCATATTATACTGTTATTATTGTCAGAACTATAATAAATATACTCATTACTCCCAATATTATCAATCTAACATGCATTATTACCCATATTATGCAGTTATTATCGCTAGAACTACAATAATTATACTTATTACTTTTATTATTATCAATATAACATGCACTATTACCCATATTATGCAGTTATTATCGCTCGAACTATAATATTTATACTTATTACTCCCAATATTATCAATATAAAGTGCATTATTACCCATATTATACTGTTATTATCGTCAGAACTATAATAAATATGCTTGTTACTCCCAATATTATCAATATAACATGCATTATTACCCATATTATGCAGTTCTTATCGCTGGAACTACAATAATTATACTTACTACTTTTATTATTATCAATATAACATGCACTATTACCCATATTATGCAGTTACTATCGTCAGAACTATAATAAACATACTTATTAATCCCAATATTATCAATATAACATGCATTATTACCCATATTATACTGTTATTATCGTCAGAACTATAATAAATATACTAATTACTCCCAATATTATCAATATAACATGCATTATTGCCCATATTATACTGTTATTATCGTCAGAACTATAATAAATATACTTATTACTCCCAATATTATCAATATAACATGCATTATTACCCATATTATGCAGTTATTATCGCTAGAACTACAATAATTATACTTATTACTTTTATTATTATCAATATAACATGCACTATTACCCATATTATGCACTTGTTCTCGCTGGAACTATAATAATTATACTTATAACTCCTAATATTATCAATATTTCATGCATTATTACCCATATTATACAGTTATTATCGCTAGAACTATAATAGTTATACTTATTACTTATATTATTATCAGTATAACATGCATCATTACCCCTATTATGCAGTTATTATCGCTCGAACTATAATAATTATACTTATTACTCCCAATATTATCAATATAAAGTGCATTATTACCCATATTATACTGTTATTATCGTCAGAACTATAATAAATATGCTTGTTACTCCCAATATTATCAATATAACATGCATTATTACCCATATTATGCAGTTATTATCGCTAGAACTATAATAGTTATACTCATTACTTTTATTATTATCAATATAACATGCACTATTACCCATATTATGCACTTATTATCGCTGGAACTATAATAATTATACTTATAACTCCTAATATTATCAATATTTCATGCATTATTACCCATATTATACAGTTATTATCGCTAGAACTATAATAGTTATACTTATTACTTATATTATTATCAGTATAACATGCATTATTACCCCTATTATGCAGCTATTATCGCTAGAACTGTAATAATTATACTTATTGCTCCCAATATTATCAATATAACATGCATTATTACCCATATTATACTGTTATTATCGGCAGAACTATAATAAATATACTCATTACTCCCAAAATTATCAATATAACATGCATTATTACCCATATTATACAGTTATTATCGCTAGAACTATAATAGTTATACTTATTACTTATATTATTATCAGTATAACATGCATTATTAACCCTATTATGCAGTTATTATCGCTAGAACTATAATAATTATACTTATTACTCCCAATATTATCAATATAACATGCATTATTACCCATATTATACAGTTATTATCGCTAGAACTATAATAGTTATACTTATTACTTATATTATTATCAGTATAACATGCATTATTACCCCTATTATGCAGTTATTATCGCTAGAACTATAATAGTTATACTCATTACTTTTATTATTATCAATATAACATGCACTATTACCCATATTATGCACTTATTATCGCTGGAACTATAATAATTATACTTATAACTCCTAATATTATCAATATTTCATGCATTATTACCCATATTATACAGTTATTATCGCTAGAACTATAATAGTTATACTTATTACTTATATTATTATCAGTATAACATGCATTATTACCCCTATTATGCAGCTATTATCGCTAGAACTGTAATAATTATACTTATTGCTCCCAATATTATCAATATAACATGCATTATTATCCATATTATACTGTTATTATCGGCAGAACTATAATAAATATACTCATTACTCCCAAAATTATCAATATAACATGCATTATTACCCATATTATGCAGTTATTATCGCTAGAACTATAATAGTTATACTCATTACTTTTATTATTATCAATATAACATGCACTATTACCCATATTATGCACTTATTATCGCTGGAACTATAATAATTATACTTATAACTCCTAATATTATCAATATTTCATGCATTATTACCCATATTATACAGTTATTATCGCTAGAACTATAATAGTTATACTTATTACTTATATTATTATCAGTATAACATGCTTTATTACCCCTATTATACAGTTTTTATCGCTAGAACTATACTAGTTATACTTATTACTTATATTATTATCAGTATAACATGCATTATTACCCCTATTATGCAGTTATTATCGCTAGAACTATAATAATTATACTTATTACTCCCAATATTATCAAAATAACATGCATTATTACCCATATTATACTGCTATTATCGTCAGAACTATAATAAATATACTAATTACTCCCAATATTATCAATATAACATGCATTATTACCCATATTATACTGTTATTATCGTCAGAACTATAATAAATATACTAATTACTCCCAATATTATCAATATAACATGCATTATTACCCATATTATGCAGTTATTATTGTCAGAACTATAATAAATATACTTATTACTCCCAATATTATCAATATAACATGCATTATTACCCATATTATGCAGTTATTATCGCTAGAACTATAATAATTATACTTATTACACCTAATATTATCAATATGTCATGCATTATTACCCATATTATACAGTTATTATCGCTAGAACTATAATAGTTATACGTATTACTTATATTATTATCAGTATAACATGCATTATTACCCCTATTATGCAGTTATTATCGCTAGAACTATAATAAATATGCTTGTTACTCCCAATATTATCAATATAACATGCATTATTACCCATATTATGCAGTTATTATCGCTAGAACTACAATAATTATACTTATTACTTTTATTATTATCAATATAACATGCACTATTACCCATATTATGCAGTTATTATCGCTAGAACTACAATAATTATACTTATTACTTTTATTATTATCATAATAACATGCATTATTACCCATATTATGCAGTTATTATCGCTAGAACTATAATAGTTATACTTATTACTTATATTATTATCAGTATAACATGCATTATTACCCCTATTATACAGTTATTATCGCTAGAACTATACTAGTTATACTTATTACTTATATTATTATCAGTATAACATGCATTATTACCCCTATTATGCAGTTATTATCGCTAGAACTATAATAATTATACTTATTACTCCCAATATTATCAAAATAACATGCATTATTACCCATATTATACAGTTATTATCGCTAGAACTATAATAGTTATACTTATTTCTTATATTATTATCAGTATAACATGCATTATTCCTCCTATTATGCAGTTATTATCGCTAGAACTATAATAATTATACTTCTTACTCCCAATACTATCAATATAACATGCAATATTCCCCATATTGTACTGTCATTATGGTCAGAACTATTAAAAATATACTTATTACTCCCAATATTATCAATATAACATGCATTATTACCCATATTATACTGTTATTATCGTCAGAACTATAATAAATATACCCATTACTCCCAATATTATCAATATAACATGCATTATTACCCATATTATGCAGTTATTATCGCAAGAACTACAATAATTATACTTATTACTCCCAATATTATCAATGTAACATGCATTATTACCCATATTATACTGTTATTATCGTCAGAACTATAATAAATATACTTATTACACCTAATATTATCAATATGTCATGCATTATTACCGATATTATACAGTTATTATCGCTAGAACTATAATAGTTATACTTATTACTTATATTATTATCAGTATAACATGCTTTATTACCCCTATTATGCAGTTATTATCGCTAGAAGTATAATAATTATACTTATTACTCCCAATATTATCAATATAACATGCATTATTACCCATATTATACAGTTATTATCGCTAGAACTATAATAGTTGTACTTATTACTTATATTATTATCAGTATAACATGCATTATTACCCCTATTATGCAGTTATTATCGCTAGAACTATAATAATTACACTTATTACTCCCAATATTATCAATATAAGATGCATTATTACCCATATTATACAGTTATTATCGCTAGAACTATAATAGTTATACTTATTACTTATATTATTATCAGTATAACATGCATTATTACCCCTATTATGCAGTTATTATCGCTAGAACTATAATAATTATACTTATTACTCCCAATATTATCAATATAACATGCATTATTACCCATATTATACTGTTATTATCCTCAGAACTATAATATATATACTAATTACTCCCAATATTATCAATATAACATGCATTATTACCCATATTATGCAGTTATTATTGCTAGAACTACAATAATTATACTTATTACTCCCAATATTATCAATATAACATGCATTATTACCCATATTATGCAGTTATTATCGCTAGAACTATAATAATTATACTTATTACACCTAATATTATCAATATGTCATGCATTATTACCCATATTATACAGTTATTATCGCTAGAACTATAATAGTTATACTTATTACTTATATTATTATCAGTATAACATGCATTATTAACCCTATTATGCAGTTATTATCGCTAGAACTATAATAATTATACTTATTACTCCCAATATTATCAATATAACATGCATTATTACCCATATTATACAGTTATTATCGCTAGAACTATAATAGTTATACTTATTACTTATATTATTATCAGTATAACATGCATTATTACCCCTATTATGCAGTTATTATCGCTAGAACTATAATAATTATACTTATTACTCCCAATATTATCAATATAAGATGCATTATTACCCATATTATACAGTTATTATCGCTAGAACTATAATAGTTATACTTATTACTTATATTATTATCAGTATAACATGCATTATTACCCCTATTATGCAGTTATTATCGCTAGAACTATAATAATTATACTTATTACTCCCAATATTATCAATATAACATGCATTATTACCCATATTATACTGTTATTATCCTCAGAACTATAATATATATACTAATTACTCCCAATATTATCAATATAACATGCATTGTTACCCATATTATGCAGTTATTATCGCTAGAACTACAATAATTATACTTATTACTCCCAATATTATCAATATAACATGCATTATTACCCATATTATGCAGTTATTATCGCTAGAACTATAATAATTATACTTATTACACCTAATATTATGAATATGTCATGCATTATTACCCATATTATACAGTTATTATCGCTAGAACTATAATAGTTATACTTATTACTTATATTATTATCAGTATAACATGCATTATTACCCCTATTATGCAGTTATTATCGCTAGAACTATAATAATTATACTTATTACTCCCAATATTATCAATATAAGATGCATTATTACCCATATTATACAGTTATTATCGCTAGAACTATAATAGTTATACTTATTACTCCCAATATTATCAGTATAACATGCATTATTACCCCTATTATGCAGTTATTATCGCTAGAACTATAATAATTATACTTATTACTCCCAATATTATCAATATAACATGCATTATTACCCATATTATACAGTTATTATCGCTAGAACTATAATAGTTATACTTATTACTTATATTATTATCAGTATAACATGCATTATTACCCATATTATACAGTTATTATCGCTAGAACTATAATACTTATACTTATTACTTATATTATTATCAGTATAACATGCATTATTACCCCTATTATGCAGTTATTATCGCTAGAACTACAATAATTATACTTATTACTCCCAATATTATCAATATAACATGGATTATTACCCATATTATACTGTTATTATCGTCAGAACTATAATAAATATACTTATTACTCCCAATATTATCAATATAACATGCATTATTACCCATATTATGCAGTTCTTATCGCTGGAACTACAATAATTATACTTACTACTTTTATTATTATCAATATAATATGCACTATTACCCATATTATGCAGTTACTATCGTCAGAACTATAATAAACATACTTATTAATCCCAATATTATCAATATAAGATGCATTATTACCCATATTATACAGTTATTATCGCTAGAACTATAATAATTATACTTATTACTCCCAATATTATCAGTATAACATGCATTATTACCCATATTATACGGTTATTATCGCTAGAACTATAATAGTTATACTTATTACTTATATTATTATCAGTATAACATGCATTATTACCCCTATTATGCAGTTATTATCGCTGGAACTATAATAATTATACTTATTACTCCCAATATTATCAATATAACATGCATTATTACCCATATTATACTGTTATTATCGTCAGAACTATAATAAATATACTTATTACTCCCAATATTATCAATATAACATGCATTATTACCCATATTATACAGTTATTATCGCTAGAACTATAATAGTTATACTTATTACTTATATTATTATCAGTATAACATGCTTTATTACCCCTATTATACAGTTATTATCGCTAGAACTATAATAGTTATACTTATTACTTATATTATTATCAGTATAACATGCATTATTACCCCTATTATGCAGTTATTATCGCTAGAACTACAATAATTATACTTATTGCTCCCAATATTATCAATATAACATGCATTATTACTCATAATATACTGTTATTATCGTCAGAACTATAATAAATATACTTATTACTCCCAATATTATCAATATAACATGCATTATTACCCATATTATACTGTTATTATCGTCAGAACTATAATAAATATACTTATTACTCCCAATATTATCAATATAACATGCATTGTTACCCATATTATGCAGTTATTATCGCTAGAACTACAATAATTATACTTATTACTCCCAATATTATCAATATAACATGCATTATTACCCATATTATGCAGTTATTATCGCTAGAACTATAATAATTATACTTATTACACCTAATATTATGAATATGTCATGCATTATTACCCATATTATACAGTTATTATCGCTAGAACTATAATAGTTATACTTATTACTTATATTATTATCAGTATAACATGCATTATTACCCCTATTATGCAGTTATTATCGCTAGAACTATAATAATTATACTTATTACTCCCAATATTATCAATATAAGATGCATTATTACCCATATTATACAGTTATTATCGCTAGAACTATAATAGTTATACTTATTACTCCCAATATTATCAGTATAACATGCATTATTACCCCTATTATGCAGTTATTATCGCTAGAACTATAATAATTATACTTATTACTCCCAATATTATCAATATAACATGCATTATTACCCATATTATACAGTTATTATCGCTAGAACTATAATAGTTATACTTATTACTTATATTATTATCAGTATAACATGCATTATTACCCATATTATACAGTTATTATCGCTAGAACTATAATACTTATACTTATTACTTATATTATTATCAGTATAACATGCATTATTACCCCTATTATGCAGTTATTATCGCTAGAACTACAATAATTATACTTATTACTCCCAATATTATCAATATAACATGGATTATTACCCATATTATACTGTTATTATCGTCAGAACTATAATAAATATACTTATTACTCCCAATATTATCAATATAACATGCATTATTACCCATATTATGCAGTTCTTATCGCTGGAACTACAATAATTATACTTACTACTTTTATTATTATCAATATAATATGCACTATTACCCATATTATGCAGTTACTATCGTCAGAACTATAATAAACATACTTATTAATCCCAATATTATCAATATAAGATGCATTATTACCCATATTATACAGTTATTATCGCTAGAACTATAATAATTATACTTATTACTCCCAATATTATCAGTATAACATGCATTATTACCCATATTATACGGTTATTATCGCTAGAACTATAATAGTTATACTTATTACTTATATTATTATCAGTATAACATGCATTATTACCCCTATTATGCAGTTATTATCGCTGGAACTATAATAATTATACTTATTACTCCCAATATTATCAATATAACATGCATTATTACCCATATTATACTGTTATTATCGTCAGAACTATAATAAATATACTTATTACTCCCAATATTATCAATATAACATGCATTATTACCCATATTATACAGTTATTATCGCTAGAACTATAATAGTTATACTTATTACTTATATTATTATCAGTATAACATGCTTTATTACCCCTATTATACAGTTATTATCGCTAGAACTATAATAGTTATACTTATTACTTATATTATTATCAGTATAACATGCATTATTACCCCTATTATGCAGTTATTATCGCTAGAACTACAATAATTATACTTATTGCTCCCAATATTATCAATATAACATGCATTATTACTCATAATATACTGTTATTATCGTCAGAACTATAATAAATATACTTATTACTCCCAATATTATCAATATAACATGCATTATTACCCATATTATACTGTTATTATCGTCAGAACTATAATAAATATACTTATTACTCCCAATATCATCAATATAACATGCATTATTACCCATATTATGCAGTTATTATCGCTAGAAGTACAATAATTATACTTATTACTTTTACTATTATCATTATAACATGCATTATTACCCATATTATGCAGTTATTATCGCTAGAACTACAATAATTAAACTTATTACTCCCAATATTATCAATATAACATGCATTATTACCCATATTATACTGTTATTATTGTCAGAACTATAATAAATATACTCATTACTCCCAATATTATCAATCTAACATGCATTATTACCCATATTATGCAGTTATTATCGCTAGAACTACAATAATTATACTTATTACTTTTATTATTATCAATATAACATGCACTATTACCCATATTATGCAGTTATTATCGCTCGAACTATAATAATTATACTTATTACTCCCAATATTATCAATATAAAGTGCATTATTACCCATATTATACTGTTATTATCGTCAGAACTATAATAAATATGCTTGTTACTCCCAATATTATCAATATAACATGCATTATTGCCCATATTATGCAGTTATTATCGCTAGAGCTACAATAATTATACTTATTACTCCCAATATTATCAATATAACATGCATTATTACCCATATTATGCAGTTATTATCGCTAGAACTATAATAGTTATACTCATTACTTTTATTATTATCAATATAACATGCACTATTACCCATATTATGCACTTATTATCGCTGGAACTATAATAATTATACTTATCACTCCTAATATTATCAATATTTCATGCATTATTACCCATATTATACAGTTATTATCGCTAGAACTATAATAGTTATACTTATTACTTATATAATTATCAGTATAACATGCATTATTACCCCTATTATGCAGCTGTTATCGCTAGAACTGTAATAATTATACTTATTGCTCCCAATATTATCAATATAACATGCATTATTACCCATATTATACTGTTATTATCGTCAGAACTATAATAAATATACTTATTACTCCCAATATTATCAATATAACATGCATTATTACCCATATTATGCAGTTATTATCGCTAGAACTACAATAATTATACTTATTACTTTTATTATTATCAATATAACATGCACTATTACCCATATTATGCAGTTATTATCGCTCGAACTATAATAATTATACTTATTACTCCCAATATTATCAATATAAAGTGCATTATTATCCATATTATACTGTTATTATCGGCAGAACTATAATAAATATACTCATTACTCCCAAAATTATCAATATAACATGCATTATTACCCATATTATGCAGTTATTATCGCTAGAACTATAATAGTTATACTCATTACTTTTATTATTATCAATATAACATGCACTATTACCCATATTATGCACTTATTATCGCTGGAACTATAATAATTATACTTATAACTCCTAATATTATCAATATTTCATGCATTATTACCCATATTATACAGTTATTATCGCTAGAACTATAATAGTTATACTTATTACTTATATTATTATCAGTATAACATGCATTATTACCCCTATTATGCAGCTATTATCGCTAGAACTGTAATAATTATACTTATTGCTCCCAATATTATCAATATAACATGCATTATTACCCATATTATACAGTTATTATCGCTAGAACTATAATAGTTATACTTATTACTTATATTATTATCAGTATAACATGCTTTATTACCCCTATTATACAGTTATTATCGCTAGAACTATAATAGTTATACTTATTACTTATATTATTATCAGTATAACATGCATTATTACCCCTATTATGCAGTTATTATCGCTAGAACTACAATAATTATACTTATTGCTCCCAATATTATCAATATAACATGCATTATTACTCATAATATACTGTTATTATCGTCAGAACTATAATAAATATACTTATTACTCCCAATATTATCAATATAACATGCATTATTACCCATATTATACTGTTATTATCGTCAGAACTATAATAAATATACTTATTACTCCCAATATCATCAATATAACATGCATTATTACCCATATTATGCAGTTATTATCGCTAGAAGTACAATAATTATACTTATTACTTTTACTATTATCATTATAACATGCATTATTACCCATATTATGCAGTTATTATCGCTAGAACTACAATAATTAAACTTATTACTCCCAATATTATCAATATAACATGCATTATTACCCATATTATACTGTTATTATTGTCAGAACTATAATAAATATACTCATTACTCCCAATATTATCAATCTAACATGCATTATTACCCATATTATGCAGTTATTATCGCTAGAACTACAATAATTATACTTATTACTTTTATTATTATCAATATAACATGCACTATTACCCATATTATGCAGTTATTATCGCTCGAACTATAATAATTATACTTATTACTCCCAATATTATCAATATAAAGTGCATTATTACCCATATTATACTGTTATTATCGTCAGAACTATAATAAATATGCTTGTTACTCCCAATATTATCAATATAACATGCATTATTGCCCATATTATGCAGTTATTATCGCTAGAGCTACAATAATTATACTTATTACTCCCAATATTATCAATATAACATGCATTATTACCCATATTATGCAGTTATTATCGCTAGAACTATAATAGTTATACTCATTACTTTTATTATTATCAATATAACATGCACTATTACCCATATTATGCACTTATTATCGCTGGAACTATAATAATTATACTTATCACTCCTAATATTATCAATATTTCATGCATTATTACCCATATTATACAGTTATTATCGCTAGAACTATAATAGTTATACTTATTACTTATATTATTATCAGTATAACATGCATTATTACCCCTATTATGCAGCTGTTATCGCTAGAACTGTAATAATTATACTTATTGCTCCCAATATTATCAATATAACATGCATTATTACCCATATTATACTGTTATTATCGTCAGAACTATAATAAATATACGTATTACTCCCAATATTATCAATATAACATGCATTATTACCCATATTATGCAGTTATTATCGCTAGAACTACAATAATTATACTTATTACTTTTATTATTATCAATATAACATGCACTATTACCCATATTATGCAGTTATTATCGCTCGAAATATAATAATTATACTTATTACTCCCAATATTATCAATATAAAGTGCATTATTACCCATATTATACTGTTATTATCGTCAGAACTATAATAAATATGCTTGTTACTCCCAATATTATCAATATAACATGCATTATTACCCATATTATGCAGTTCTTATCGCTGCAACTACAGTAATTATACTTACTACTTTTATTATTATCAATATAACATGCACTATTACCCATATTATGCAGTTACTATCGTCAGAACTATAATAAACATACTTATTAATCCCAATATTATCAATATAACATGCATTATTACCCATATTATACTGTTATTATCGTCAGAACTATAATAAATATACTAATTACTCCCAATATTATCAATATAACATGCATTATTGCCCATATTATGCAGTTATTATCGCTAGAGCTACAATAATTATACTTATTACTCCCAATATTATCAATATAACATGCATTATTATCCATATTATACTGTTATTATCGGCAGAACTATAATAAATATACTCATTACTCCCAAAATTATCAATATAACATGCATTATTACCCATATTATGCAGTTATTATCGCTAGAACTATAATAGTTATACTCATTACTTTTATTATTATCAATATAACATGCACTACTACCCATATTATGCACTTATTATCGCTGGAACTATAATAATTATACTTATAACTCCTAATATTATCAATATTTCATGCATTATTACCCATATTATACAGTTATTATCGCTAGAACTATAATAGTTATACTTATTACTTATATTATTATCAGTATAACATGCATTATTACCCCTATTATGCAGCTATTATCGCTAGAACTGTAATAATTATACTTATTGCTCCCAATATTATCAATATAACATGCATTATTACCCATATTATACAGTTATTATCGCTAGAACTATAATAGTTATACTTATTACTTATATTATTATCAGTATAACATGCTTTATTACCCCTATTATACAGTTATTATCGCTAGAACTATAATAGTTATACTTATTACTTATATTATTATCAGTATAACATGCATTATTACCCCTATTATGCAGTTATTATCGCTAGAACTACAATAATTATACTTATTGCTCCCAATATTATCAATATAACATGCATTATTACTCATAATATACTGTTATTATCGTCAGAACTATAATAAATATACTTATTACTCCCAATATTATCAATATAACATGCATTATTACCCATATTATACTGTTATTATCGTCAGAACTATAATAAATATACTTATTACTCCCAATATCATCAATATAACATGCATTATTACCCATATTATGCAGTTATTATCGCTAGAAGTACAATAATTATACTTATTACTTTTACTATTATCATTATAACATGCAT
Organism: Megachile leachella; assembly: GCA_963576845.1. Lineage (NCBI taxonomy): Eukaryota > Metazoa > Arthropoda > Insecta > Hymenoptera > Megachilidae > Megachile > Megachile leachella. The sequence continues at coordinate 1,303,512 of CAUYWW010000067.1, forward strand.
TATTACCCATATTATGCAGTTATTATCGCTAGAACTACAATAATTAAACTTATTACTCCCAATATTATCAATATAACATGCATTATTACCCATATTATACTGTTATTATTGTCAGAACTATAATAAATATACTCATTACTCCCAATATTATCAATCTAACATGCATTATTACCCATATTATGCAGTTCTTATCGCTGCAACTACAGTAATTATACTTACTACTTTTATTATTATCAATATAACATGCACTATTACCCATATTATGCAGTTACTATCGTCAGAACTATAATAAACATACTTATTAATCCCAATATTATCAATATAACATGCATTATTACCCATATTATACTGTTATTATCGTCAGAACTATAATAAATATACTAATTACTCCCAATATTATCAATATAACATGCATTATTGCCCATATTATGCAGTTATTATCGCTAGAGCTACAATAATTATACTTATTACTCCCAATATTATCAATATAACATGCATTATTATCCATATTATACTGTTATTATCGGCAGAACTATAATAAATATACTCATTACTCCCAAAATTATCAATATAACATGCATTATTACCCATATTATGCAGTTATTATCGCTAGAACTATAATAGTTATACTCATTACTTTTATTATTATCAATATAACATGCACTACTACCCATATTATGCACTTATTATCGCTGGAACTATAATAATTATACTTATAACTCCTAATATTATCAATATTTCATGCATTATTACCCATATTATACAGTTATTATCGCTAGAACTATAATAGTTATACTTATTACTTATATTATTATCAGTATAACATGCATTATTACCCCTATTATGCAGCTATTATCGCTAGAACTGTAATAATTATACTTATTGCTCCCAATATTATCAATATAACATGCATTATTACCCATATTATACTGTTATTATCGTCAGAACTATAATAAATATACTTATTACTCCCAATATTATCAATATAACATGCATTATTACCCATATTATGCAGTTATTATCGCTAGAACTACAATAATTATACTTATTACTTTTATTATTATCAATATAACATGCACTATTACCCATATTATGCACTTGTTCTCGCTGGAACTATAATAATTATACTTATAACTCCTAATATTATCAATATTTCATGCATTATTACCCATATTATACAGTTATTATCGCTAGAACTATAATAGTTATACTTATTTCTTATATTATTATCAGTATAACATGCATTATTACCCCTATTATGCAGTTATTATCGCTAGAACTACAATAATTATACTTATTACTCCCAATATTATCAATATAACATGCATTATTACCCATATTATACTGTTATTATCGTCAGAACTATAATAAATATACTTATTACTCCCAATATTATCAATATAACATGCATTATTACCCATATTATACTGTTATTATCGTCAGAACTATAATAAATATACTTATTACTCCCAATATTATCAATATAACATGCATTATTACCCATATTATGCAGTTATTATCGCTAGAAGTACAATAATTATACTTATTACTTTTACTATTATCATTATAACATGCATTATTACCCATATTATGCAGTTATTATCGCTAGAACTACAGTAATTATACTTATTACTCCCAATATTATCAATATAACATGCATTATTACCCATATTATACTGTTATTATTGTCAGAACTATAATAAATATACTCATTACTCCCAATATTATCAATCTAACATGCATTATTACCCATATTATGCAGTTATTATCGCTAGAACTACAATAATTATACTTATTACTTTTATTATTATCAATATAACATGCACTATTACCCATATTATGCAGTTATTATCGCTCGAACTATAATATTTATACTTATTACTCCCAATATTATCAATATAAAGTGCATTATTACCCATATTATACTGTTATTATCGTCAGAACTATAATAAATATGCTTGTTACTCCCAATATTATCAATATAACATGCATTATTACCCATATTATGCAGTTCTTATCGCTGGAACTACAATAATTATACTTACTACTTTTATTATTATCAATATAACATGCACTATTACCCATATTATGCAGTTACTATCGTCAGAACTATAATAAACATACTTATTAATCCCAATATTATCAATATAACATGCATTATTACCCATATTATACTGTTATTATCGTCAGAACTATAATAAATATACTAATTACTCCCAATATTATCAATATAACATGCATTATTGCCCATATTATGCAGTTATTATCGCTAGAGCTACAATAATTATACTTATTACTCCCAATATTATCAATATAACATGCATTATTATCCATATTATACTGTTATTATCGGCAGAACTATAATAAATATACTCATTACTCCCAAAATTATCAATATAACATGCATTATTACCCATATTATGCAGTTATTATCGCTAGAACTATAATAGTTATACTCATTACTTTTATTATTATCAATATAACATGCACTATTACCCATATTATGCACTTATTATCGCTGGAACTATAATAATTATACTTATCACTCCTAATATTATCAATATTTCATGCATTATTACCCATATTATACAGTTATTATCGCTAGAACTATAATAGTTATACTTATTACTTATATTATTATCAGTATAACATGCATTATTACCCCTATTATGCAGCTATTATCGCTAGAACTGTAATAATTATACTTATTGCTCCCAATATTATCAATATAACATGCATTATTACCCATATTATACTGTTATTATCGTCAGAACTATAATAAATATACTTATTACTCCCAATATTATCAATATAACATGCATTATTACCCATATTATGCAGTTATTATCGCTAGAACTACAATAATTATACTTATTACTTTTATTATTATCAATATAACATGCACTATTACCCATATTATGCACTTGTTCTCGCTGGAACTATAATAATTATACTTATAACTCCTAATATTATCAATATTTCATGCATTATTACCCATATTATACAGTTATTATCGCTAGAACTATAATAGTTATACTTATTACTTATATTATTATCAGTATAACATGCATCATTACCCCTATTATGCAGTTATTATCGCTCGAACTATAATAATTATACTTATTACTCCCAATATTATCAATATAAAGTGCATTATTACCCATATTATACTGTTATTATCGTCAGAACTATAATAAATATGCTTGTTACTCCCAATATTATCAATATAACATGCATTATTACCCATATTATGCAGTTATTATCGCTAGAACTATAATAGTTATACTCATTACTTTTATTATTATCAATATAACATGCACTATTACCCATATTATGCACTTATTATCGCTGGAACTATAATAATTATACTTATAACTCCTAATATTATCAATATTTCATGCATTATTACCCATATTATACAGTTATTATCGCTAGAACTATAATAGTTATACTTATTACTTATATTATTATCAGTATAACATGCATTATTACCCCTATTATGCAGCTATTATCGCTAGAACTGTAATAATTATACTTATTGCTCCCAATATTATCAATATAACATGCATTATTACCCATATTATACTGTTATTATCGGCAGAACTATAATAAATATACTCATTACTCCCAAAATTATCAATATAACATGCATTATTACCCATATTATGCAGTTATTATCGCTAGAACTATAATAGTTATACTCATTACTTTTATTATTATCAATATAACATGCACTATTACCCATATTATGCACTTATTATCGCTGGAACTATAATAATTATACTTATCACTCCTAATATTATCAATATTTCATGCATTATTACCCATATTATACAGTTATTATCGCTAGAACTATAATAGTTATACTTATTACTTATATTATTATCAGTATAACATGCATTATTACCCCTATTATGCAGCTATTATCGCTAGAACTGTAATAATTATACTTATTGCTCCCAATATTATCAATATAACATGCATTATTACCCATATTATACTGTTATTATCGTCAGAACTATAATAAATATACTTATTACTCCCAATATTATCAATATAACATGCATTATTACCCATATTATGCAGTTATTATCGCTAGAACTACAATAATTATACTTATTACTTTTATTATTATCAATATAACATGCACTATTACCCATATTATGCAGTTATTATCGCTCGAACTATAATAATTATACTTATTACTCCCAATATTATCAATATAAAGTGCATTATTACCCATATTATACTGTTATTATCGTCAGAACTATAATAAATATACCCATTACTCCCAATATTATCAATATAACATGCATTATTACCCATATTATGCAGTTATTATCGCAAGAACTACAATAATTATACTTATTACTCCCAATATTATCAATGTAACATGCATTATTACCCATATTATACTGTTATTATCGTCAGAACTATAATAAATATACTTATTACACCTAATATTATCAATATGTCATGCATTATTACCGATATTATACAGTTATTATCGCTAGAACTATAATAGTTATACTTATTACTTATATTATTATCAGTATAACATGCTTTATTACCCCTATTATGCAGTTATTATCGCTAGAACTATAATAATTATACTTATTACTCCCAATATTATCAATATAACATGCATTATTACCCATATTATACAGTTATTATCGCTAGAACTATAATAGTTATACTTATTACTTATATTATTATCAGTATAACATGCATTATTACCCCTATTATGCAGTTATTATCGCTAGAACTATAATAATTATACTTATTACTCCCAATATTATCAATATAAGATGCATTATTACCCATATTATACAGTTATTATCGCTAGAACTATAATAGTTATACTTATTACTTATATTATTATCAGTATAACATGCATTATTACCCCTATTATGCAGTTATTATCGCTAGAACTATAATAATTATACTTATTACTCCCAATATTATCAATATAACATGCATTATTACCCATATTATACTGTTATTATCCTCAGAACTATAATATATATACTAATTAGTCCCAATATTATCAATATAACATGCATTATTACCCATATTATGCAGTTATTATTGCTAGAACTACAATAATTATACTTATTACTCCCAATATTATCAATATAACATGCATTATTACCCATATTATGCAGTTATTATCGCTAGAACTATAATAATTATACTTATTACACCTAATATTATCAATATGTCATGCATTATTACCCATATTATACAGTTATTATCGCTAGAACTATAATAGTTATACTTATTACTTATATTATTATCAGTATAACATGCATTATTAACCCTATTATGCAGTTATTATCGCTAGAACTATAATAATTATACTTATTACTCCCAATATTATCAATATAACATGCATTATTACCCATATTATACAGTTATTATCGCTAGAACTATAATAGTTATACTTATTACTTATATTATTATCAGTATAACATGCATTATTACCCCTATTATGCAGTTATTATCGCTAGAACTATAATAATTATACTTATTACTCCCAATATTATCAATATAAGATGCATTATTACCCATATTATACAGTTATTATCGCTAGAACTATAATAGTTATACTTATTACTTATATTATTATCAGTATAACATGCATTATTACCCCTATTATGCAGTTATTATCGCTAGAACTATAATAATTATACTTATTACTCCCAATATTATCAATATAACATGCATTATTACCCATATTATACTGTTATTATCCTCAGAACTATAATATATATACTAATTACTCCCAATATTATCAATATAACATGCATTGTTACCCATATTATGCAGTTATTATCGCTAGAACTACAATAATTATACTTATTACTCCCAATATTATCAATATAACATGCATTATTACCCATATTATGCAGTTATTATCGCTAGAACTATAATAATTATACTTATTACACCTAATATTATCAATATGTCATGCATTATTACCCATATTATACAGTTATTATCGCTAGAACTATAATAGTTATACTTATTACTTATATTATTATCAGTATAACATGCATTATTACCCCTATTATGCAGTTATTATCGCTAGAACTATAATAATTATACTTATTACTCCCAATATTATCAATATAAGATGCATTATTACCCATATTATACAGTTATTATCGCTAGAACTATAATAATTATACTTATTGCTCCCAATATTATCAATATAACATGCATTATTACCCATATTATACTGTTATTATCGTCAGAACTATAATAAATATACGTATTACTCCCAATATTATCAATATAACATGCATTATTACCCATATTATGCAGTTATTATCGCTAGAACTACAATAATTATACTTATTACTTTTATTATTATCAATATAACATGCACTATTACCCATATTATGCAGTTATTATCGCTCGAAATATAATAATTATACTTATTACTCCCAATATTATCAATATAAAGTGCATTATTACCCATATTATACTGTTATTATCGTCAGAACTATAATAAATATGCTTGTTACTCCCAATATTATCAATATAACATGCATTATTACCCATATTATGCAGTTCTTATCGCTGCAACTACAGTAATTATACTTACTACTTTTATTATTATCAATATAACATGCACTATTACCCATATTATGCAGTTACTATCGTCAGAACTATAATAAACATACTTATTAATCCCAATATTATCAATATAACATGCATTATTACCCATATTATACTGTTATTATCGTCAGAACTATAATAAATATACTAATTACTCCCAATATTATCAATATAACATGCATTATTGCCCATATTATGCAGTTATTATCGCTAGAGCTACAATAATTATACTTATTACTCCCAATATTATCAATATAACATGCATTATTATCCATATTATACTGTTATTATCGGCAGAACTATAATAAATATACTCATTACTCCCAAAATTATCAATATAACATGCATTATTACCCATATTATGCAGTTATTATCGCTAGAACTATAATAGTTATACTCATTACTTTTATTATTATCAATATAACATGCACTATTACCCATATTATGCACTTATTATCGCTGGAACTATAATAATTATACTTATAACTCCTAATATTATCAATATTTCATGCATTATTACCCATATTATACAGTTATTATCGCTAGAACTATAATAGTTATACTTATTACTTATATTATTATCAGTATAACATGCATTATTACCCCTATTATGCAGCTATTATCGCTAGAACTGTAATAATTATACTTATTGCTCCCAATATTATCAATATAACATGCATTATTACCCATATTATACTGTTATTATCGTCAGAACTATAATAAATATACTTATTACTCCCAATATTATCAATATAACATGCATTATTACCCATATTATGCAGTTATTATCGCTAGAACTACAATAATTATACTTATTACTTTTATTATTATCAATATAACATGCACTATTACCCATATTATGCACTTGTTCTCGCTGGAACTATAATAATTATACTTATAACTCCTAATATTATCAATATTTCATGCATTATTACCCATATTATACAGTTATTATCGCTAGAACTATAATAGTTATACTTATTTCTTATATTATTATCAGTATAACATGCATTATTACCCCTATTATGCAGTTATTATCGCTAGAACTACAATAATTATACTTATTACTCCCAATATTATCAATATAACATGCATTATTACCCATATTATACTGTTATTATCGTCAGAACTATAATAAATATACTTATTACTCCCAATATTATCAATATAACATGCATTATTACCCATATTATACTGTTATTATCGTCAGAACTATAATAAATATACTTATTACTCCCAATATTATCAATATAACATGCATTATTACCCATATTATGCAGTTATTATCGCTAGAAGTACAATAATTATACTTATTACTTTTACTATTATCATTATAACATGCATTATTACCCATATTATGCAGTTATTATCGCTAGAACTACAGTAATTATACTTATTACTCCCAATATTATCAATATAACATGCATTATTACCCATATTATACTGTTATTATTGTCAGAACTATAATAAATATACTCATTACTCCCAATATTATCAATCTAACATGCATTATTACCCATATTATGCAGTTATTATCGCTAGAACTACAATAATTATACTTATTACTTTTATTATTATCAATATAACATGCACTATTACCCATATTATGCAGTTATTATCGCTCGAACTATAATATTTATACTTATTACTCCCAATATTATCAATATAAAGTGCATTATTACCCATATTATACTGTTATTATCGTCAGAACTATAATAAATATGCTTGTTACTCCCAATATTATCAATATAACATGCATTATTACCCATATTATGCAGTTCTTATCGCTGGAACTACAATAATTATACTTACTACTTTTATTATTATCAATATAACATGCACTATTACCCATATTATGCAGTTACTATCGTCAGAACTATAATAAACATACTTATTAATCCCAATATTATCAATATAACATGCATTATTACCCATATTATACTGTTATTATCGTCAGAACTATAATAAATATACTAATTACTCCCAATATTATCAATATAACATGCATTATTGCCCATATTATGCAGTTATTATCGCTAGAGCTACAATAATTATACTTATTACTCCCAATATTATCAATATAACATGCATTATTATCCATATTATACTGTTATTATCGGCAGAACTATAATAAATATACTCATTACTCCCAAAATTATCAATATAACATGCATTATTACCCATATTATGCAGTTATTATCGCTAGAACTATAATAGTTATACTCATTACTTTTATTATTATCAATATAACATGCACTATTACCCATATTATGCACTTATTATCGCTGGAACTATAATAATTATACTTATCACTCCTAATATTATCAATATTTCATGCATTATTACCCATATTATACAGTTATTATCGCTAGAACTATAATAGTTATACTTATTACTTATATTATTATCAGTATAACATGCATTATTACCCCTATTATGCAGCTATTATCGCTAGAACTGTAATAATTATACTTATTGCTCCCAATATTATCAATATAACATGCATTATTACCCATATTATACTGTTATTATCGTCAGAACTATAATAAATATACTTATTACTCCCAATATTATCAATATAACATGCATTATTACCCATATTATGCAGTTATTATCGCTAGAACTACAATAATTATACTTATTACTTTTATTATTATCAATATAACATGCACTATTACCCATATTATGCACTTGTTCTCGCTGGAACTATAATAATTATACTTATAACTCCTAATATTATCAATATTTCATGCATTATTACCCATATTATACAGTTATTATCGCTAGAACTATAATAGTTATACTTATTACTTATATTATTATCAGTATAACATGCATCATTACCCCTATTATGCAGTTATTATCGCTCGAACTATAATAATTATACTTATTACTCCCAATATTATCAATATAAAGTGCATTATTACCCATATTATACTGTTATTATCGTCAGAACTATAATAAATATGCTTGTTACTCCCAATATTATCAATATAACATGCATTATTACCCATATTATGCAGTTATTATCGCTAGAACTATAATAGTTATACTCATTACTTTTATTATTATCAATATAACATGCACTATTACCCATATTATGCACTTATTATCGCTGGAACTATAATAATTATACTTATAACTCCTAATATTATCAATATTTCATGCATTATTACCCATATTATACAGTTATTATCGCTAGAACTATAATAGTTATACTTATTACTTATATTATTATCAGTATAACATGCATTATTACCCCTATTATGCAGCTATTATCGCTAGAACTGTAATAATTATACTTATTGCTCCCAATATTATCAATATAACATGCATTATTACCCATATTATACTGTTATTATCGGCAGAACTATAATAAATATACTCATTACTCCCAAAATTATCAATATAACATGCATTATTACCCATATTATGCAGTTATTATCGCTAGAACTATAATAGTTATACTCATTACTTTTATTATTATCAATATAACATGCACTATTACCCATATTATGCACTTATTATCGCTGGAACTATAATAATTATACTTATCACTCCTAATATTATCAATATTTCATGCATTATTACCCATATTATACAGTTATTATCGCTAGAACTATAATAGTTATACTTATTACTTATATTATTATCAGTATAACATGCATTATTACCCCTATTATGCAGCTATTATCGCTAGAACTGTAATAATTATACTTATTGCTCCCAATATTATCAATATAACATGCATTATTACCCATATTATACTGTTATTATCGTCAGAACTATAATAAATATACTTATTACTCCCAATATTATCAATATAACATGCATTATTACCCATATTATGCAGTTATTATCGCTAGAACTACAATAATTATACTTATTACTTTTATTATTATCAATATAACATGCACTATTACCCATATTATGCAGTTATTATCGCTCGAACTATAATAATTATACTTATTACTCCCAATATTATCAATATAAAGTGCATTATTACCCATATTATACTGTTATTATCGTCAGAACTATAATAAATATACCCATTACTCCCAATATTATCAATATAACATGCATTATTACCCATATTATGCAGTTATTATCGCAAGAACTACAATAATTATACTTATTACTCCCAATATTATCAATGTAACATGCATTATTACCCATATTATACTGTTATTATCGTCAGAACTATAATAAATATACTTATTACACCTAATATTATCAATATGTCATGCATTATTACCGATATTATACAGTTATTATCGCTAGAACTATAATAGTTATACTTATTACTTATATTATTATCAGTATAACATGCTTTATTACCCCTATTATGCAGTTATTATCGCTAGAACTATAATAATTATACTTATTACTCCCAATATTATCAATATAACATGCATTATTACCCATATTATACAGTTATTATCGCTAGAACTATAATAGTTATACTTATTACTTATATTATTATCAGTATAACATGCATTATTACCCCTATTATGCAGTTATTATCGCTAGAACTATAATAATTATACTTATTACTCCCAATATTATCAATATAAGATGCATTATTACCCATATTATACAGTTATTATCGCTAGAACTATAATAGTTATACTTATTACTTATATTATTATCAGTATAACATGCATTATTACCCCTATTATGCAGTTATTATCGCTAGAACTATAATAATTATACTTATTACTCCCAATATTATCAATATAACATGCATTATTACCCATATTATACTGTTATTATCCTCAGAACTATAATATATATACTAATTAGTCCCAATATTATCAATATAACATGCATTATTACCCATATTATGCAGTTATTATTGCTAGAACTACAATAATTATACTTATTACTCCCAATATTATCAATATAACATGCATTATTACCCATATTATGCAGTTATTATCGCTAGAACTATAATAATTATACTTATTACACCTAATATTATCAATATGTCATGCATTATTACCCATATTATACAGTTATTATCGCTAGAACTATAATAGTTATACTTATTACTTATATTATTATCAGTATAACATGCATTATTAACCCTATTATGCAGTTATTATCGCTAGAACTATAATAATTATACTTATTACTCCCAATATTATCAATATAACATGCATTATTACCCATATTATACAGTTATTATCGCTAGAACTATAATAGTTATACTTATTACTTATATTATTATCAGTATAACATGCATTATTACCCCTATTATGCAGTTATTATCGCTAGAACTATAATAATTATACTTATTACTCCCAATATTATCAATATAAGATGCATTATTACCCATATTATACAGTTATTATCGCTAGAACTATAATAGTTATACTTATTACTTATATTATTATCAGTATAACATGCATTATTACCCCTATTATGCAGTTATTATCGCTAGAACTATAATAATTATACTTATTACTCCCAATATTATCAATATAACATGCATTATTACCCATATTATACTGTTATTATCCTCAGAACTATAATATATATACTAATTACTCCCAATATTATCAATATAACATGCATTGTTACCCATATTATGCAGTTATTATCGCTAGAACTACAATAATTATACTTATTACTCCCAATATTATCAATATAACATGCATTATTACCCATATTATGCAGTTATTATCGCTAGAACTATAATAATTATACTTATTACACCTAATATTATCAATATGTCATGCATTATTACCCATATTATACAGTTATTATCGCTAGAACTATAATAGTTATACTTATTACTTATATTATTATCAGTATAACATGCATTATTACCCCTATTATGCAGTTATTATCGCTAGAACTATAATAATTATACTTATTACTCCCAATATTATCAATATAAGATGCATTATTACCCATATTATACAGTTATTATCGCTAGAACTATAATAGTTATACTTATTACTCCCAATATTATCAGTATAACATGCATTATTACCCCTATTATGCAGTTATTATCGCTAGAACTATAATAATTATACTTATTACTCCCAATATTATCAATATAACATGCATTATTACCCATATTATACAGTTATTATCGCTAGAACTATAATAGTTATACTTATTACTTATATTATTATCAGTATAACATGCATTATTACCCATATTATACAGTTATTATCGCTAGAACTATAATAGTTATACTTATTACTTATATTATTATCAGTATAACATGCATTATTACCCCTATTATGCAGCTATTATCGCTAGAACTGTAATAATTATACTTATTGCTCCCAATATTATCAATATAACATGCATTATTACCCATATTATACTGTTATTATCGTCAGAACTATAATAAATATACTTATTACTCCCAATATTATCAATATAACATGCATTATTACCCATATTATGCAGTTATTATCGCTAGAACTACAATAATTATACTTATTACTTTTATTATTATCAATATAACATGCACTATTACCCATATTATGCACTTGTTCTCGCTGGAACTATAATAATTATACTTATAACTCCTAATATTATCAATATTTCATGCATTATTACCCATATTATACAGTTATTATCGCTAGAACTATAATAGTTATACTTATTACTTATATTATTATCAGTATAACATGCATCATTACCCCTATTATGCAGTTATTATCGCTCGAACTATAATAATTATACTTATTACTCCCAATATTATCAATATAAAGTGCATTATTACCCATATTATACTGTTATTATCGTCAGAACTATAATAAATATGCTTGTTACTCCCAATATTATCAATATAACATGCATTATTACCCATATTATGCAGTTATTATCGCTAGAACTATAATAGTTATACTCATTACTTTTATTATTATCAATATAACATGCACTATTACCCATATTATGCACTTATTATCGCTGGAACTATAATAATTATACTTATAACTCCTAATATTATCAATATTTCATGCATTATTACCCATATTATACAGTTATTATCGCTAGAACTATAATAGTTATACTTATTACTTATATTATTATCAGTATAACATGCATTATTACCCCTATTATGCAGCTATTATCGCTAGAACTGTAATAATTATACTTATTGCTCCCAATATTATCAATATAACATGCATTATTACCCATATTATACTGTTATTATCGGCAGAACTATAATAAATATACTCATTACTCCCAAAATTATCAATATAACATGCATTATTACCCATATTATGCAGTTATTATCGCTAGAACTATAATAGTTATACTCATTACTTTTATTATTATCAATATAACATGCACTATTACCCATATTATGCACTTATTATCGCTGGAACTATAATAATTATACTTATCACTCCTAATATTATCAATATTTCATGCATTATTACCCATATTATACAGTTATTATCGCTAGAACTATAATAGTTATACTTATTACTTATATTATTATCAGTATAACATGCATTATTACCCCTATTATGCAGCTATTATCGCTAGAACTGTAATAATTATACTTATTGCTCCCAATATTATCAATATAACATGCATTATTACCCATATTATACTGTTATTATCGTCAGAACTATAATAAATATACTTATTACTCCCAATATTATCAATATAACATGCATTATTACCCATATTATGCAGTTATTATCGCTAGAACTACAATAATTATACTTATTACTTTTATTATTATCAATATAACATGCACTATTACCCATATTATGCAGTTATTATCGCTCGAACTATAATAATTATACTTATTACTCCCAATATTATCAATATAAAGTGCATTATTACCCATATTATACTGTTATTATCGTCAGAACTATAATAAATATACCCATTACTCCCAATATTATCAATATAACATGCATTATTACCCATATTATGCAGTTATTATCGCAAGAACTACAATAATTATACTTATTACTCCCAATATTATCAATGTAACATGCATTATTACCCATATTATACTGTTATTATCGTCAGAACTATAATAAATATACTTATTACACCTAATATTATCAATATGTCATGCATTATTACCGATATTATACAGTTATTATCGCTAGAACTATAATAGTTATACTTATTACTTATATTATTATCAGTATAACATGCTTTATTACCCCTATTATGCAGTTATTATCGCTAGAACTATAATAATTATACTTATTACTCCCAATATTATCAATATAACATGCATTATTACCCATATTATACAGTTATTATCGCTAGAACTATAATAGTTATACTTATTACTTATATTATTATCAGTATAACATGCATTATTACCCCTATTATGCAGTTATTATCGCTAGAACTATAATAATTATACTTATTACTCCCAATATTATCAATATAAGATGCATTATTACCCATATTATACAGTTATTATCGCTAGAACTATAATAGTTATACTTATTACTTATATTATTATCAGTATAACATGCATTATTACCCCTATTATGCAGTTATTATCGCTAGAACTATAATAATTATACTTATTACTCCCAATATTATCAATATAACATGCATTATTACCCATATTATACTGTTATTATCCTCAGAACTATAATATATATACTAATTAGTCCCAATATTATCAATATAACATGCATTATTACCCATATTATGCAGTTATTATTGCTAGAACTACAATAATTATACTTATTACTCCCAATATTATCAATATAACATGCATTATTACCCATATTATGCAGTTATTATCGCTAGAACTATAATAATTATACTTATTACACCTAATATTATCAATATGTTTGCATTATTACCCATATTATACAGTTATTATCGCTAGAACTATAATAGTTATACTTATTACTTATATTATTATCAGTATAACATGCATTATTAACCCTATTATGCAGTTATTATCGCTAGAACTATAATAATTATACTTATTACTCCCAATATTATCAATATAACATGCATTATTACCCATATTATACAGTTATTATCGCTAGAACTATAATAGTTATACTTATTACTTATATTATTATCAGTATAACATGCATTATTACCCCTATTATGCAGTTATTATCGCTAGAACTATAATAATTATACTTATTACTCCCAATATTATCAATATAAGATGCATTATTACCCATATTATACAGTTATTATCGCTAGAACTATAATAGTTATACTTATTACTTATATTATCATCAGTATAACATGCATTATTACCCCTATTATGCAGTTATTATCGCTAGAACTATAATAATTATACTTATTACTCCCAATATTATCAATATAACATGCATTATTACCCATATTATACTGTTATTATCCTCAGAACTATAATATATATACTAATTACTCCCAATATTATCAATATAACATGCATTGTTACCCATATTATGCAGTTATTATCGCTAGAACTACAATAATTATACTTATTACTCCCAATATTATCAATATAACATGCATTATTACCCATATTATGCAGTTATTATCGCTAGAACTATAATAATTATACTTATTACACCTAATATTATCAATATGTCATGCATTATTACCCATATTATACAGTTATTATCGCTAGAACTATAATAGTTATACTTATTACTTATATTATTATCAGTATAACATGCATTATTACCCCTATTATGCAGTTATTATCGCTAGAACTATAATAATTATACTTATTACTCCCAATATTATCAATATAAGATGCATTATTACCCATATTATACAGTTATTATCGCTAGAACTATAATAGTTATACTTATTACTCCCAATATTATCAATATAACATGCATTATTACCCATATTATGCAGTTATTATCGCTAGAACTATAATAATTATACTTATTACACCTAATATTATCAATATGTCATGCATTATTACCCATATTATACAGTTATTATCGCTAGAACTATAATAGTTATACTTATTACTTATATTATTATCAGTATAACATGCATTATTAACCCTATTATGCAGTTATTATCGCTAGAACTATAATAATTATACTTATTACTCCCAATATTATCAATATAACATGCATTATTACCCATATTATACAGTTATTATCGCTAGAACTATAATAGTTATACTTATTACTTATATTATTATCAGTATAACATGCATTATTACCCCTATTATGCAGTTATTATCGCTAGAACTATAATAATTATACTTATTACTCCCAATATTATCAATATAAGATGCATTATTACCCATATTATACAGTTATTATCGCTAGAACTATAATAGTTATACTTATTACTTATATTATTATCAGTATAACATGCATTATTACCCCTATTATGCAGTTATTATCGCTAGAACTATAATAATTATACTTATTACTCCCAATATTATCAATATAACATGCATTATTACCCATATTATACTGTTATTATCCTCAGAACTATAATATATATACTAATTACTCCCAATATTATCAATATAACATGCATTGTTACCCATATTATGCAGTTATTATCGCTAGAACTACAATAATTATACTTATTACTCCCAATATTATCAATATAACATGCATTATTACCCATATTATGCAGTTATTATCGCTAGAACTATAATAATTATACTTATTACACCTAATATTATCAATATGTCATGCATTATTACCCATATTATACAGTTATTATCGCTAGAACTATAATAGTTATACTTATTACTTATATTATTATCAGTATAACATGCATTATTACCCCTATTATGCAGTTATTATCGCTAGAACTATAATAATTATACTTATTACTCCCAATATTATCAATATAAGATGCATTATTACCCATATTATACAGTTATTATCGCTAGAACTATAATAGTTATACTTATTACTCCCAATATTATCAGTATAACATGCATTATTACCCCTATTATGCAGTTATTATCGCTAGAACTATAATAATTATACTTATTACTCCCAATATTATCAATATAACATGCATTATTACCCATATTATACAGTTATTATCGCTAGAACTATAATAGTTATACTTATTACTTATATTATTATCAGTATAACATGCATTATTACCCATATTATACAGTTATTATCGCTAGAACTATAATACTTATACTTATTACTTATATTATTATCAGTATAACATGCATTATTACCCCTATTATGCAGTTATTATCGCTAGAACTACAATAATTATACTTATTACTCCCAATATTATCAATATAACATGGATTATTACCCATATTATACTGTTATTATCGTCAGAACTATAATAAATATACTTATTACTCCCAATATTATCAATATAACATGCATTATTACCCATATTATGCAGTTCTTATCGCTGGAACTACAATAATTATACTTACTACTTTTATTATTATCAATATAATATGCACTATTACCCATATTATGCAGTTACTATCGTCAGAACTATAATAAACATACTTATTAATCCCAATATTATCAATATAAGATGCATTATTACCCATATTATACAGTTATTATCGCTAGAACTATAATAATTATACTTATTACTCCCAATATTATCAGTATAACATGCATTATTACCCATATTATACGGTTATTATCGCTAGAACTATAATAGTTATACTTATTACTTATATTATTATCAGTATAACATGCATTATTACCCCTATTATGCAGTTATTATCGCTGGAACTATAATAATTATACTTATTACTCCCAATATTATCAATATAACATGCATTATTACCCATATTATACTGTTATTATCGTCAGAACTATAATAAATATACTTATTACTCCCAATATTATCAATATAACATGCATTATTACCCATATTATACAGTTATTATCGCTAGAACTATAATAGTTATACTTATTACTTATATTATTATCAGTATAACATGCTTTATTACCCCTATTATACAGTTATTATCGCTAGAACTATAATAGTTATACTTATTACTTATATTATTATCAGTATAACATGCATTATTACCCCTATTATGCAGTTATTATCGCTAGAACTACAATAATTATACTTATTGCTCCCAATATTATCAATATAACATGCATTATTACCCATATTATACTGTTATTATCGTCAGAACTATAATAAATATACTTATTACTCCCAATATTATCAATATAACATGCATTATTACCCATATTATACTGTTATTATCGTCAGAACTATAATAAATATACTTATTACTCCCAATATCATCAATATAACATGCATTATTACCCATATTATGCAGTTATTATCGCTAGAAGTACAATAATTATACTTATTACTTTTACTATTATCATTATAACATGCATTATTACCCATATTATGCAGTTATTATCGCTAGAACTACAATAATTAAACTTATTACTCCCAATATTATCAATATAACATGCATTATTACCCATATTATACTGTTATTATTGTCAGAACTATAATAAATATACTCATTACTCCCAATATTATCAATCTAACATGCATTATTACCCATATTATGCAGTTATTATCGCTAGAACTACAATAATTATACTTATTACTTTTATTATTATCAATATAACATGCACTATTACCCATATTATGCAGTTATTATCGCTCGAACTATAATAATTATACTTATTACTCCCAATATTATCAATATAAAGTGCATTATTACCCATATTATACTGTTATTATCGTCAGAACTATAATAAATATGCTTGTTACTCCCAATATTATCAATATAACATGCATTATTGCCCATATTATGCAGTTATTATCGCTAGAGCTACAATAATTATACTTATTACTCCCAATATTATCAATATAACATGCATTATTACCCATATTATGCAGTTATTATCGCTAGAACTATAATAGTTATACTCATTACTTTTATTATTATCAATATAACATGCACTATTACCCATATTATGCACTTATTATCGCTGGAACTATAATAATTATACTTATCACTCCTAATATTATCAATATTTCATGCATTATTACCCATATTATACAGTTATTATCGCTAGAACTATAATAGTTATACTTATTACTTATATTATTATCAGTATAACATGCATTATTACCCCTATTATGCAGCTGTTATCGCTAGAACTGTAATAATTATACTTATTGCTCCCAATATTATCAATATAACATGCATTATTACCCATATTATACTGTTATTATCGTCAGAACTATAATAAATATACTTATTACTCCCAATATTATCAATATAACATGCATTATTACCCATATTATGCAGTTATTATCGCTAGAACTACAATAATTATACTTATTACTTTTATTATTATCAATATAACATGCACTATTACCCATATTATGCAGTTATTATCGCTCGAACTATAATAATTATACTTATTACTCCCAATATTATCAATATAAAGTGCATTATTACCCATATTATACTGTTATTATCGTCAGAACTATAATAAATATGCTTGTTACTCCCAATATTATCAATATAACATGCATTATTACCCATATTATGCAGTTCTTATCGCTGGAACTACAGTAATTATACTTACTACTTTTATTATTATCAATATAACATGCACTATTACCCATATTATGCAGTTACTATCGTCAGAACTATAATAAACATACTTATTAATCCCAATATTATCAATATAACATGCATTATTACCCATATTATACTGTTATTATCGTCAGAACTATAATAAATATACTAATTACTCCCAATATTATCAATATAACATGCATTATTGCCCATATTATGCAGTTATTATCGCTAGAGCTACAATAATTGTACTTATTACTCCCAATATTATCAATATAACATGCATTATTATCCATATTATACTGTTATTATCGGCAGAACTATAATAAATATACTCATTACTCCCAAAATTATCAATATAACATGCATTATTACCCATATTATGCAGTTATTATCGCTAGAACTATAATAGTTATACTCATTACTTTTATTATTATCAATATAACATGCACTATTACCCATATTATGCACTTATTATCGCTGGAACTATAATAATTATACTTATAACTCCTAATATTATCAATATTTCATGCATTATTACCCATATTATACAGTTATTATCGCTAGAACTATAATAGTTATACTTATTACTTATATTATTATCAGTATAACATGCATTATTACCCCTATTATGCAGCTATTATCGCTAGAACTGTAATAATTATACTTATTGCTCCCA
The DNA here is from genome assembly GCA_963576845.1 of Megachile leachella. Classification (NCBI taxonomy): domain Eukaryota; kingdom Metazoa; phylum Arthropoda; class Insecta; order Hymenoptera; family Megachilidae; genus Megachile; species Megachile leachella. The sequence continues at coordinate 1,324,322 of CAUYWW010000067.1, forward strand.
ATATTATCAATATAACATGCATTATTACCCATATTATACTGTTATTATCGTCAGAACTATAATAAATATACTTATTACTCCCAATATTATCAATATAACATGCATTATTACCCATATTATGCAGTTATTATCGCTAGAACTACAATAATTATACTTATTACTTTTATTATTATCAATATAACATGCACTATTACCCATATTATGCACTTGTTCTCGCTGGAACTATAATAATTATACTTATAACTCCTAATATTATCAATATTTCATGCATTATTACCCATATTATACAGTTATTATCGCTAGAACTATAATAGTTATACTTATTTCTTATATTATTATCAGTATAACATGCATTATTACCCCTATTATGCAGTTATTATCGCTAGAACTACAATAATTATACTTATTACTCCCAATATTATCAATATAACATGCATTATTACCCATATTATACTGTTATTATCGTCAGAACTATAATAAATATACTTATTACTCCCAATATTATCAATATAACATGCATTATTACCCATATTATACTGTTATTATCGTCAGAACTATAATAAATATACTTATTACTCCCAATATTATCAATATAACATGCATTATTACCCATATTATGCAGTTATTATCGCTAGAAGTACAATAATTATACTTATTACTTTTACTATTATCATTATAACATGCATTATTACCCATATTATGCAGTTATTATCGCTAGAACTACAATAATTATACTTATTACTCCCAATATTATCAATATAACATGCATTATTACCCATATTATACTGTTATTATTGTCAGAACTATAATAAATATACTCATTACTCCCAATATTATCAATCTAACATGCATTATTACCCATATTATGCAGTTATTATCGCTAGAACTACAATAATTATACTTATTACTTTTATTATTATCAATATAACATGCACTATTACCCATATTATGCAGTTATTATCGCTCGAACTATAATATTTATACTTATTACTCCCAATATTATCAATATAAAGTGCATTATTACCCATATTATACTGTTATTATCGTCAGAACTATAATAAATATGCTTGTTACTCCCAATATTATCAATATAACATGCATTATTACCCATATTATGCAGTTCTTATCGCTGGAACTACAATAATTATACTTACTACTTTTATTATTATCAATATAACATGCACTATTACCCATATTATGCAGTTACTATCGTCAGAACTATAATAAACATACTTATTAATCCCAATATTATCAATATAACATGCATTATTACCCATATTATACTGTTATTATCGTCAGAACTATAATAAATATACTAATTACTCCCAATATTATCAATATAACATGCATTATTGCCCATATTATGCAGTTATTATCGCTAGAGCTACAATAATTATACTTATTACTCCCAATATTATCAATATAACATGCATTATTATCCATATTATACTGTTATTATCGGCAGAACTATAATAAATATACTCATTACTCCCAAAATTATCAATATAACATGCATTATTACCCATATTATGCAGTTATTATCGCTAGAACTATAATAGTTATACTCATTACTTTTATTATTATCAATATAACATGCACTATTACCCATATTATGCACTTATTATCGCTGGAACTATAATAATTATACTTATCACTCCTAATATTATCAATATTTCATGCATTATTACCCATATTATACAGTTATTATCGCTAGAACTATAATAGTTATACTTATTACTTATATTATTATCAGTATAACATGCATTATTACCCCTATTATGCAGCTATTATCGCTAGAACTGTAATAATTATACTTATTGCTCCCAATATTATCAATATAACATGCATTATTACCCATATTATACTGTTATTATCGTCAGAACTATAATAAATATACTTATTACTCCCAATATTATCAATATAACATGCATTATTACCCATATTATGCAGTTATTATCGCTAGAACTACAATAATTATACTTATTACTTTTATTATTATCAATATAACATGCACTATTACCCATATTATGCACTTGTTCTCGCTGGAACTATAATAATTATACTTATAACTCCTAATATTATCAATATTTCATGCATTATTACCCATATTATACAGTTATTATCGCTAGAACTATAATAGTTATACTTATTACTTATATTATTATCAGTATAACATGCATCATTACCCCTATTATGCAGTTATTATCGCTCGAACTATAATAATTATACTTATTACTCCCAATATTATCAATATAAAGTGCATTATTACCCATATTATACTGTTATTATCGTCAGAACTATAATAAATATGCTTGTTACTCCCAATATTATCAATATAACATGCATTATTACCCATATTATGCAGTTATTATCGCTAGAACTATAATAGTTATACCCATTACTTTTATTATTATCAATATAACATGCACTATTACCCATATTATGCACTTATTATCGCTGGAACTATAATAATTATACTTATAACTCCTAATATTATCAATATTTCATGCATTATTACCCATATTATACAGTTATTATCGCTAGAACTATAATAGTTATACTTATTACTTATATTATTATCAGTATAACATGCATTATTACCCCTATTATGCAGCTATTATCGCTAGAACTGTAATAATTATACTTATTGCTCCCAATATTATCAATATAACATGCATTATTACCCATATTATACTGTTATTATCGGCAGAACTATAATAAATATACTCATTACTCCCAAAATTATCAATATAACATGCATTATTACCCATATTATGCAGTTATTATCGCTAGAACTATAATAGTTATACTTATTACTTATATTATTATCAATATAAAGTGCATTATTACCCATATTATACTGTTATTATCGTCAGAACTATAATAAATATGCTTGTTACTCCCAATATTATCAATATAACATGCATTATTACCCATATTATGCAGTTATTATCGCTAGAACTATAATAGTTATACTCATTACTTTTATTATTATCAATATAACATGCACTATTACCCATATTATGCACTTATTATCGCTGGAACTATAATAATTATACTTATAACTCCTAATATTATCAATATTTCATGCATTATTACCCATATTATACAGTTATTATCGCTAGAACTATAATAGTTATACTTATTACTTATATTATTATCAGTATAACATGCATTATTACCCCTATTATGCAGCTATTATCGCTAGAACTGTAATAATTATACTTATTGCTCCCAATATTATCAATATAACATGCATTATTATCCATATTATACTGTTATTATCGGCAGAACTATAATAAATATACTCATTACTCCCAAAATTATCAATATAACATGCATTATTACCCATATTATGCAGTTATTATCGCTAGAACTATAATAGTTATACTCATTACTTTTATTATTATCAATATAACATGCACTATTACCCATATTATGCACTTATTATCGCTGGAACTATAATAATTATACTTATAACTCCTAATATTATCAATATTTCATGCATTATTACCCATATTATACAGTTATTATCGCTAGAACTATAATAGTTATACTTATTACTTATATTATTATCAGTATAACATGCTTTATTACCCCTATTATACAGTTTTTATCGCTAGAACTATACTAGTTATACTTATTACTTATATTATTATCAGTATAACATGCATTATTACCCCTATTATGCAGTTATTATCGCTAGAACTATAATAATTATACTTATTACTCCCAATATTATCAAAATAACATGCATTATTACCCATATTATACTGCTATTATCGTCAGAACTATAATAAATATACTAATTACTCCCAATATTATCAATATAACATGCATTATTACCCATATTATACTGTTATTATCGTCAGAACTATAATAAATATACTAATTACTCCCAATATTATCAATATAACATGCATTATTACCCATATTATGCAGTTATTATTGTCAGAACTATAATAAATATACTTATTACTCCCAATATTATCAATATAACATGCATTATTACCCATATTATGCAGTTATTATCGCTAGAACTATAATAATTATACTTATTACACCTAATATTATCAATATGTCATGCATTATTACCCATATTATACAGTTATTATCGCTAGAACTATAATAGTTATACGTATTACTTATATTATTATCAGTATAACATGCATTATTACCCCTATTATGCAGTTATTATCGCTAGAACTATAATAAATATGCTTGTTACTCCCAATATTATCAATATAACATGCATTATTACCCATATTATGCAGTTATTATCGCTAGAACTACAATAATTATACTTATTACTTTTATTATTATCAATATAACATGCACTATTACCCATATTATGCAGTTATTATCGCTAGAACTACAATAATTATACTTATTACTTTTATTATTATCATAATAACATGCATTATTACCCATATTATGCAGTTATTATCGCTAGAACTATAATAGTTATACTTATTACTTATATTATTATCAGTATAACATGCATCATTACCCCTATTATACAGTTATTATCGCTAGAACTATACTAGTTATACTTATTACTTATATTATTATCAGTATAACATGCATTATTACCCCTATTATGCAGTTATTATCGCTAGAACTATAATAATTGTACTTATTACTCCCAATATTATCAAAATAACATGCATTATTACCCATATTATACTGTTATTATCGTCAGAACTATAATAAATATACTAATTACTCCCAATATTATCAATATAACATGCATTATTACCCATATTATACTGTTATTATCGTCAGAACTATAATAAATATACTAATTACTCCAAATATTATCAATATAACATGCATTATTACCCATATTATGCAGTTATTATTGTCAGAACTATAATAAATATACTTATTACTCCCAATATTATCAATATAACATGCATTATTACCCATATTATGCAGTTATTATCGCTAGAACTATAATAATTATACTTATTACACCTAATATTATCAATATGTCATGCATTATTACCCATATTATACAGTTATTATCGCTAGAACTATAATAGTTATACTTATTACTTATATTATTATCAGTATAACATGCATTATTACCCCTATTATGCAGTTATTATCGCTAGAACTATAATAATTATACTTATTACTCCCAATATTATCAATATAAGATGCATTATTACCCATATTATACAGTTATTATCGCTAGAACTATAATAGTTATACTTATTTCTTATATTATTATCAGTATAACATGCATTATTCCTCCTATTATGCAGTTATTATCGCTGGAACTATAATAATTATACTTCTTACTCCCAATATTATCAATATAACATGCAATATTCCCCATATTGTACTGTCATTATGGTCAGAACTATTAAAAATATACTTATTACTCCCAATATTATCAATATAACATGCATTATTACCCATATTATACTGTTATTATCGTCAGAACTATAATAAATATACCCATTACTCCCAATATTATCAATATAACATGCATTATTACCCATATTATGCAGTTATTATCGCAAGAACTACAATAATTATACTTATTACTCCCAATATTATCAATAAAACATGCATTATTACCCATATTATACTGTTATTATCGTCAGAACTATAATAAATATACTTATTACACCTAATATTATCAATATGTCATGCATTATTACCCATATTATACAGTTATTATCGCTAGAACTATAATAGTTATACTTATTACTTATATTATTATCAGTATAACATGCTTTATTACCCCTATTATGCAGTTATTATCGCTAGAACTATAATAATTATACTTATTACTCCCAATATTATCAATATAACATGCATTATTACCCATATTATACAGTTATTATCGCTAGAACTATAATAGTTATACTTATTACTTATATTATTATCAGTATAACATGCATTATTACCCCTATTATGCAGTTATTATCGCTAGAACTATAATAATTACACTTATTACTCCCAATATTATCAATATAAGATGCATTATTACCCATATTATACAGTTATTATCGCTAGAACTATAATAGTTATACTTATTACTTATATTATTATCAGTATAACATGCATTATTACCCCTATTATGCTGTTATTATCGCTAGAACTATAATAATTATACTTATTACTCCCAATATTATCAATATAACATGCATTATTACCCATATTATACTGTTATTATCCTCAGAACTATAATATATATACTAATTACTCCCAATATTATCAATGTAACATGCATTATTACCCATATTATGCAGTTATTATCGCTAGAACTGCAATAATTATACTTATTACTCCCAATATTATCAATATAACATGCATTATTACCCATATTATGCAGTTATTATCGCTAGAACTATAATAATTATACTTATTACACCTAATATTATCAATATGTCATGCATTATTACCCATATTATACAGTTATTATCGCTAGAACTATAATAGTTATACTTATTACTTATATTATTATCAGTATAACATGCATTATTAACCCTATTATGCAGTTATTATCGCTAGAACTATAATAATTATACTTATTACTCCCAATATTATCAATATAAGATGCATTATTACCCATATTATACAGTTATTATCGCTAGAACTATAATAGTTATACTTATTACTTATATTATTATCAGTATAACATGCATTATTACCCCTATTATGCAGTTATTATCGCTAGAACTATAATAATTATACTTCTTACTCCCAATATTATCAATATAACATGCAATATTCCCCATATTGTACTGTCATTATGGTCAGAACTATTAAAAATATACTTATTACTCCCAATATTATCAATATAACATGCATTATTACCCATATTATACTGTTATTATCGTCAGAACTATAATAAATATACCCATTACTCCCAATATTATCAATATAACATGCATTATTACCCATATTATGCAGTTATTATCGCAAGAACTACAATAATTATACTTATTACTCCCAATATTATCAATAAAACATGCATTATTACCCATATTATACTGTTATTATCGTCAGAACTATAATAAATATACTTATTACACCTAATATTATCAATATGTCATGCATTATTACCCATATTATACAGTTATTATCGCTAGAACTATAATAGTTATACTTATTACTTATATTATTATCAGTATAACATGCTTTATTACCCCTATTATGCAGTTATTATCGCTAGAACTATAATAATTATACTTATTACTCCCAATATTATCAATATAACATGCATTATTACCCATATTATACAGTTATTATCGCTAGAACTATAATAGTTATACTTATTACTTATATTATTATCAGTATAACATGCATTATTACCCCTATTATGCAGTTATTATCGCTAGAACTATAATAATTACACTTATTACTCCCAATATTATCAATATAAGATGCATTATTACCCATATTATACAGTTATTATCGCTAGAACTATAATAGTTATACTTATTACTTATATTATTATCAGTATAACATGCATTATTACCCCTATTATGCTGTTATTATCGCTAGAACTATAATAATTATACTTATTACTCCCAATATTATCAATATAACATGCACTATTACCCATATTATACTGTTATTATCCTCAGAACTATAATATATATACTAATTACTCCCAATATTATCAATGTAACATGCATTATTACCCATATTATGCAGTTATTATCGCTAGAACTGCAATAATTATACTTATTACTCCCAATATTATCAATATAACATGCATTATTACCCATATTATGCAGTTATTATCGCTAGAACTATAATAATTATACTTATTACACCTAATATTATCAATATGTCATGCATTATTACCCATATTATACAGTTATTATCGCTAGAACTATAATAGTTATACTTATTACTTATATTATTATCAGTATAACATGCATTATTAACCCTATTATGCAGTTATTATCGCTAGAACTATAATAATTATACTTATTACTCCCAATATTATCAATATAAGATGCATTATTACCCATATTATACAGTTATTATCGCTAGAACTATAATAGTTATACTTATTACTTATATTATTATCAGTATAACATGCATTATTACCCCTATTATGCAGTTATTATCGCTAGAACTATAATAATTATACTTATTACTCCCAATATTATCAATATAACATGCATTATTACCCATATTATACAGTTATTATCGCTAGAACTATAATAGTTATACTTATTACTTATATTATTATCAGTATAACATGCATTATTACCCATATTATACAGTTATTATCGCTAGAACTATAATAGTTATACTTATTACTTATATTATTATCAGTATAACATGCATTATTACCCCTATTATGCAGCTATTATCGCTAGAACTGTAATAATTATACTTATTGCTCCCAATATTATCAATATAACATGCATTATTACCCATATTATACTGTTATTATCGTCAGAACTATAATAAATATACTTATTACTCCCAATATTATCAATATAACATGCATTATTACCCATATTATGCAGTTATTATCGCTAGAACTACAATAATTATACTTATTACTTTTATTATTATCAATATAACATGCACTATTACCCATATTATGCACTTGTTCTCGCTGGAACTATAATAATTATACTTATAACTCCTAATATTATCAATATTTCATGCATTATTACCCATATTATACAGTTATTATCGCTAGAACTATAATAGTTATACTTATTACTTATATTATTATCAGTATAACATGCATCATTACCCCTATTATGCAGTTATTATCGCTCGAACTATAATAATTATACTTATTACTCCCAATATTATCAATATAAAGTGCATTATTACCCATATTATACTGTTATTATCGTCAGAACTATAATAAATATGCTTGTTACTCCCAATATTATCAATATAACATGCATTATTACCCATATTATGCAGTTATTATCGCTAGAACTATAATAGTTATACTCATTACTTTTATTATTATCAATATAACATGCACTATTACCCATATTATGCACTTATTATCGCTGGAACTATAATAATTATACTTATAACTCCTAATATTATCAATATTTCATGCATTATTACCCATATTATACAGTTATTATCGCTAGAACTATAATAGTTATACTTATTACTTATATTATTATCAGTATAACATGCATTATTACCCCTATTATGCAGCTATTATCGCTAGAACTGTAATAATTATACTTATTGCTCCCAATATTATCAATATAACATGCATTATTACCCATATTATACTGTTATTATCGGCAGAACTATAATAAATATACTCATTACTCCCAAAATTATCAATATAACATGCATTATTACCCATATTATGCAGTTATTATCGCTAGAACTATAATAGTTATACTTATTACTTATAATATTATCAATATAAAGTGCATTATTACCCATATTATACTGTTATTATCGTCAGAACTATAATAAATATGCTTGTTACTCCCAATATTATCAATATAACATGCATTATTACCCATATTATGCAGTTATTATCGCTAGAACTATAATAGTTATACTCATTACTTTTATTATTATCAATATAACATGCACTATTACCCATATTATGCACTTATTATCGCTGGAACTATAATAATTATACTTATAACTCCTAATATTATCAATATTTCATGCATTATTACCCATATTATACAGTTATTATCGCTAGAACTATAATAGTTATACTTATTACTTATATTATTATCAGTATAACATGCATTATTACCCCTATTATGCAGCTATTATCGCTAGAACTGTAATAATTATACTTATTGCTCCCAATATTATCAATATAACATGCATTATTATCCATATTATACTGTTATTATCGGCAGAACTATAATAAATATACTCATTACTCCCAAAATTATCAATATAACATGCATTATTACCCATATTATGCAGTTATTATCGCTAGAACTATAATAGTTATACTCATTACTTTTATTATTATCAATATAACATGCACTATTACCCATATTATGCACTTATTATCGCTGGAACTATAATAATTATACTTATAACTCCTAATATTATCAATATTTCATGCATTATTACCCATATTATACAGTTATTATCGCTAGAACTATAATAGTTATACTTATTACTTATATTATTATCAGTATAACATGCTTTATTACCCCTATTATACAGTTTTTATCGCTAGAACTATACTAGTTATACTTATTACTTATATTATTATCAGTATAACATGCATTATTACCCCTATTATGCAGTTATTATCGCTAGAACTATAATAATTATACTTATTACTCCCAATATTATCAAAATAACATGCATTATTACCCATATTATACTGCTATTATCGTCAGAACTATAATAAATATACTAATTACTCCCAATATTATCAATATAACATGCATTATTACCCATATTATACTGTTATTATCGTCAGAACTATAATAAATATACTAATTACTCCCAATATTATCAATATAACATGCATTATTACCCATATTATGCAGTTATTATTGTCAGAACTATAATAAATATACTTATTACTCCCAATATTATCAATATAACATGCATTATTACCCATATTATGCAGTTATTATCGCTAGAACTATAATAATTATACTTATTACACCTAATATTATCAATATGTCATGCATTATTACCCATATTATACAGTTATTATCGCTAGAACTATAATAGTTATACGTATTACTTATATTATTATCAGTATAACATGCATTATTACCCCTATTATGCAGTTATTATCGCTAGAACTATAATAAATATGCTTGTTACTCCCAATATTATCAATATAACATGCATTATTACCCATATTATGCAGTTATTATCGCTAGAACTACAATAATTATACTTATTACTTTTATTATTATCAATATAACATGCACTATTACCCATATTATGCAGTTATTATCGCTAGAACTACAATAATTATACTTATTACTTTTATTATTATCATAATAACATGCATTATTACCCATATTATGCAGTTATTATCGCTAGAACTATAATAGTTATACTTATTACTTATATTATTATCAGTATAACATGCATTATTACCCCTATTATACAGTTATTATCGCTAGAACTATACTAGTTATACTTATTACTTATATTATTATCAGTATAACATGCATTATTACCCCTATTATGCAGTTATTATCGCTAGAACTATAATAATTATACTTATTACTCCCAATATTATCAAAATAACATGCATTATTACCCATATTATACTGTTATTATCGTCAGAACTATAATAAATATACTAATTACTCCAAATATTATCAATATAACATGCATTATTACCCATATTATGCAGTTATTATTGTCAGAACTATAATAAATATACTTATTACTCCCAATATTATCAATATAACATGCATTATTACCCATATTATGCAGTTATTATCGCTAGAACTATAATAATTATACTTATTACACCTAATATTATCAATATGTCATGCATTATTACCCATATTATACAGTTATTATCGCTAGAACTATAATAGTTATACGTATTACTTATATTATTATCAGTATAACATGCATTATTACCCCTATTATGCAGTTATTATCGCTAGAACTATAATAAATATGCTTGTTACTCCCAATATTATCAATATAACATGCATTATTACCCATATTATGCAGTTATTATCGCTAGAACTACAATAATTATACTTATTACTTTTATTATTATCAATATAACATGCACTATTACCCATATTATGCAGTTATTATCGCTAGAACTACAATAATTATACTTATTACTTTTATTATTATCATAATAACATGCATTATTACCCATATTATGCAGTTATTATCGCTAGAACTATAATAGTTATACTTATTACTTATATTATTATCAGTATAACATGCATTATTACCCCTATTATACAGTTATTATCGCTAGAACTATACTAGTTATACTTATTACTTATATTATTATCAGTATAACATGCATTATTACCCCTATTATGCAGTTATTATCGCTAGAACTATAATAATTATACTTATTACTCCCAATATTATCAAAATAACATGCATTATTACCCATATTATACTGTTATTATCGTCAGAACTATAATAAATATACTAATTACTCCAAATATTATCAATATAACATGCATTATTACCCATATTATGCAGTTATTATTGTCAGAACTATAATAAATATACTTATTACTCCCAATATTATCAATATAACATGCATTATTACCCATATTATGCAGTTATTATCGCTAGAACTATAATAATTATACTTATTACACCTAATATTATCAATATGTCATGCATTATTACCCATATTATACAGTTATTATCGCTAGAACTATAATAGTTATACGTATTACTTATATTATTATCAGTATAACATGCATTATTACCCCTATTATGCAGTTATTATCGCTAGAACTATAATAAATATGCTTGTTACTCCCAATATTATCAATATAACATGCATTATTACCCATATTATGCAGTTATTATCGCTAGAACTACAATAATTATACTTATTACTTTTATTATTATCAATATAACATGCACTATTACCCATATTATGCAGTTATTATCGCTAGAACTATAATAATTATACTTATTACACCTAATATTATCAATATGTCATGCATTATTACCCATATTATACAGTTATTATCGCTAGAACTATAATAGTTATACTTATTACTTATATTATTATCAGTATAACATGCATTATTACCCCTATTATGCAGTTATTATCGCTAGAACTATAATAATTATACTTATTACTCCCAATATTATCAATATAAGATGCATTATTACCCATATTATACAGTTATTATCGCTAGAACTATAATAGTTATACTTATTTCTTATATTATTATCAGTATAACATGCATTATTCCTCCTATTATGCAGTTATTATCGCTGGAACTATAATAATTATACTTCTTACTCCCAATATTATCAATATAACATGCAATATTCCCCATATTGTACTGTCATTATGGTCAGAACTATTAAAAATATACTTATTACTCCCAATATTATCAATATAACATGCATTATTACCCATATTATACTGTTATTATCGTCAGAACTATAATAAATATACCCATTACTCCCAATATTATCAATATAACATGCATTATTACCCATATTATGCAGTTATTATCGCAAGAACTACAATAATTATACTTATTACTCCCAATATTATCAATAAAACATGCATTATTACCCATATTATACTGTTATTATCGTCAGAACTATAATAAATATACTTATTACACCTAATATTATCAATATGTCATGCATTATTACCCATATTATACAGTTATTATCGCTAGAACTATAATAGTTATACTTATTACTTATATTATTATCAGTATAACATGCTTTATTACCCCTATTATGCAGTTATTATCGCTAGAACTATAATAATTATACTTATTACTCCCAATATTATCAATATAACATGCATTATTACCCATATTATACAGTTATTATCGCTAGAACTATAATAGTTATACTTATTACTTATATTATTATCAGTATAACATGCATTATTACCCCTATTATGCAGTTATTATCGCTAGAACTATAATAATTACACTTATTACTCCCAATATTATCAATATAAGATGCATTATTACCCATATTATACAGTTATTATCGCTAGAACTATAATAGTTATACTTATTACTTATATTTTTATCAGTATAACATGCATTATTACCCCTATTATGCTGTTATTATCGCTAGAACTATAATAATTATACTTATTACTCCCAATATTATCAATATAACATGCATTATTACCCATATTATACTGTTATTATCCTCAGAACTATAATATATATACTAATTACTCCCAATATTATCAATGTAACATGCATTATTACCCATATTATGCAGTTATTATCGCTAGAACTGCAATAATTATACTTATTACTCCCAATATTATCAATATAACATGCATTATTACCCATATTATGCAGTTATTATCGCTAGAACTATAATAATTATACTTATTACACCTAATATTATCAATATGTCATGCATTATTACCCATATTATACAGTTATTATCGCTAGAACTATAATAGTTATACTTATTACTTATATTATTATCAGTATAACATGCATTATTAACCCTATTATGCAGTTATTATCGCTAGAACTATAATAATTATACTTATTACTCCCAATATTATCAATATAAGATGCATTATTACCCATATTATACAGTTATTATCGCTAGAACTATAATAGTTATACTTATTACTTATATTATTATCAGTATAACATGCATTATTACCCCTATTATGCAGTTATTATCGCTAGAACTATAATAATTATACTTATTACTCCCAATATTATCAATATAACATGCATTATTACCCATATTATACAGTTATTATCGCTAGAACTATAATAGTTATACTTATTACTTATATTATTATCAGTATAACATGCATTATTACCCATATTATACAGTTATTATCGCTAGAACTATAATAGTTATACTTATTACTTATATTATTATCAGTATAACATGCATTATTACCCCTATTATGCAGTTATTATCGCTAGAACTACAATAATTATACTTATTACTCCCAATATTATCAATATAACATGCATTATTACCCATATTATACTGTTATTATCGTCAGAACTATAATAAATATACTTATTACTCCCAATATTATCAATATAACATGCATTATTACCCATATTATACTGTTATTATCGTCAGAACTATAATAAATATACTTATTACTCCCAATATTATCAATATAACATGCATTATTACCCATATTATGCAGTTATTATCGCTAGAAGTACAATAATTATACTTATTACTTTTACTATTATCATTATAACATGCATTATTACCCATATTATGCAGTTATTATCGCTAGAACTACAATAATTATACTTATTACTCCCAATATTATCAATATAACATGCATTATTACCCATATTATACAGTTATTATCGCTAGAACTATAATAGTTATACTAATTACTTACATTATTATCAGTATAACATGCATTATTACCCGTATTATACTGTTATTATCGTCAGAACTATAATAAATATACTTATTACTCCCAATATTATCAATATAACATGCATTATTACCCATATTATGCAGTTATTATCGCTAGAAGTACAATAATTATACTTATTACTTTTACTATTATCATTATAACATGCATTATTACCCATATTATGCAGTTATTATCGCTAGAACTACAATAATTATACTTATTACTCCCAATATTATCAATATAACATGCATTATTACCCATATTATACTGTTATTATTGTTAGAACTATAATAAATATACTCATTACTCCCAATATTATCAATCTAACATGCATTATTACCCATATTATGCAGTTATTATCGCTAGAACTACAATAATTATACTTATTACTTTTATTATTATCAATATAACATGCACTATTACCCATATTATGCAGTTATTATCGCTCGAACTATAATAATTATACTTATTACTCCCAATATTATCAATATAAAGTGCATTATTACCCATATTATACTGTTATTATCGTCAGAACTATAATAAATATGCTTGTTACTCCCAATATTATCAATATAACATGCATTATTACCCATATTATGCAGTTCTTATCGCTGGAACTACAATAATTATACTTACTACTTTTATTATTATCAATATAACATGCACTATTGCCCATATTATGCAGTTACTATCGTCAGAACTATAATAAACATACTTATTAATCCCAATATTATCAATATAACATGCATTATTACCCATATTATACTGTTATTATCGTCAGAACTATAATAAATATACTAATTACTCCCAATATTATCAATATAACATGCATTATTGACAATATTATGCAGTTATTATCGCTAGAGCTACAATAATTATACTTATTACTCCCAATATTATCAATATAACATGCATTATTATCCATATTATACTGTTATTATCGGCAGAACTGTAATAAATATACTCATTACTCCCAAAATTATCAATATAACATGCATTATTACCCATATTATGCAGTTATTATCGCTAGAACTATAATAGTTATACTCATTACTTTTATTATTATCAATATAACATGCACTATTACCCATATTACGCACTTATTATCGCTGGAACTATAATAATTATACTTATAACTCCTAATATTATCAATATTTCATGCATTATTACCCATATTATACAGTTATTATCGCTAGAACTATAATAGTTATACTTATTACTTATATTATTATCAGTATAACATGCTTTATTACCCCTATTATACAGTTATTATCGCTAGAACTATAATAGTTATACTTATTACTTATATTATTATCAGTATAACATGCATTATTACCCATATTATACAGTTATTATCGCTAGAACTATAATAGTTATACTTATTACTTATATTATTATCAGTATAACATGCATTATTACCCCTATTATACAGTTATTATCGCTAGAACTATACTAGTTATACTTATTACTTATATTATTATCAGTATAACATGCATTATTACCCCTATTATGCAGTTATTATCGCTAGAACTATAATAATTATACTTATTACTCCCAATATTATCAAAATAACATGCATTATTACCCATATTATACTGTTATTATCGTCAGAACTATAATAAATATACTAATTACTCCCAATATTATCAATATAACATGCATTATTACCCATATTATACTGTTATTATCGTCAGAACTATAATAAATATACTAATTACTCCCAATATTATCAATATAACATGCATTATTACCCATATTATGCAGTTATTATTGTGAGAACTATAATAAATATACTTATTACTCCCAATATTATCAATATAACATGCATTATTACCCATATTATGCAGTTATTATCGCTAGAACTATAATAATTATACTTATTACACCTAATATTATCAATATGTCATGCATTATTACCCATATTATACAGTTATTATCGCTAGAACTATAATAGTTATACTTATTACTTATATTATTATCAGTATAACATGCATTATTACCCCTATTATGCAGTTATTATCGCTAGAACTATAATAATTATACTTATTACTCCCAATATTATCAATATAAGATGCATTATTACCCATATTATACAGTTATTATCGCTAGAACTATAATAGTTATACTTATTTCTTATATTATTATCAGTATAACATGCATTATTCCTCCTATTATGCAGTTATTATCGCTAGAACTATAATAGTTATACTTATTACTCCCAATATTATCAATATAAGATGCATTATTACCCATATTATACAGTTATTATCGCTAGAACTATAATAGTTATACTTATTACTTTTATTATTATCATAATAACATGCATTATTACCCATATTATGCAGTTATTATCGCTAGAACTATAATAGTTATACTTATTACTTATATTATTATCAGTATAACATGCATTATTACCCCTATTATGCAGCTATTATCGCTAGAATTATAATAATTGTACTTATTACTCCCAATATTATCAATATAACATGCATTATTACCCATATTATACAGTTATTATCGCTAGAACTATAATAGTTATACTTATTACTTATATTATTATCAGTATAACATGCTTTATTACCCCTATTATACAGTTATTATCGCTAGAACTATAATAATTATACTTATTACACCTAATATTATCAATATGTCATGCATTATTACCCATATTATACAGTTATTATCGCTAGAACTATAATAGTTATACTTATTACTTATATTATTATCAGTATAACATGCATTATTAACCCTATTATGCAGTTATTATCGCTAGAACTATAATAATTATACTTATTACTCCCAATATTATCAATATAAGATGCATTATTACCCATATTATACAGTTATTATCGCTAGAACTATAATAGTTATACTTATTACTTATATTATTATCAGTATAACATGCTTTATTACCCCTATTATACAGTTATTATCGCTAGAACTATAATAGTTATACTTATTACTTATATTATTATCAGTATAACATGCATTATTACCCCTATTATGCAGTTATTATCGCTAGAACTATAATAATTATACTTATTACTCCCAATATTATCAATATAACATGCATTATTACCCATATTATACTGTTATTATCGTCAGAACTATAATAAATATACTAATTACTCCCAATATTATCAATCTAACATGCATTATTACCCATATTATACTGTTATTATCCTCAGAACTATAATATATATACTAATTACTCCCAATATTATCAATATAACATGCATTATTACCCATATTATGCAGTTATTATCGCTAGAACTATAATAGTTATACTTATTACTTATATTATTATCAGTATAACATGCATTATTAACCCTATTATGCAGTTATTATCGCTAGAACTATAATAATTATACTTATTACTCCCAATATTATCAATATAAGATGCATTATTACCCATATTATACAGTTATTATCGCTAGAACTATAATAGTTATACTTATTACATATATTATTATCAGTATAACATGCTTTATTACCCCTATTATACAGTTATTATCGCTAGAACTATAATAGTTATACTTATTACTTATATTATTATCAGTATAACATGCATTATTACCCCTATTATGCAGTTATTATCGCTAGAACTATAATAATTATACTTATTACTCCCAATATTATCAATATAACATGCATTATTACCCATATTATACTGTTATTATCGTCAGAACTATAATAAATATACTTATTACTCCCAATATTATCAATATAACATGCATTATTACCCATATTATGCAGTTATTATCGCTAGAACTACAATAATTATACTTATTACTTTTATTATTATCAATATAACATGCACTATTACCCATATTATGCAGTTATTATCGCTAGAACTACAATAATTATACTTATTACTTTTATTATTATCATAATAACATGCATTATTACCCATATTATGCAGTTATTATCGCTAGAACTATAATAGTTATACTTATTACTTATATTATTATCAGTATAACATGCATTATTACCCCTATTATGCAGCTATTATCGCTAGAATTATAATAATTGTACTTATTACTCCCAATATTATCAATATAACATGCATTATTACCCATATTATACAGTTATTATCGCTAGAACTATAATAGTTATACTTATTACTTATATTATTATCAGTATAACATGCTTTATTACCCCTATTATACAGTTATTATCGCTAGAACTATAATAGTTATACTTATTACTTATATTATTATCAGTATAACATGCATTATTACCCATATTATACAGTTATTATCGCTAGAACTATAATAGTTATACTTATTACTTATATTATTATCAGTATAACATGCATTATTACCCCTATTATACAGTTATTATCGCTAGAACTATACTAGTTATACTTATTACTTATATTATTATCAGTATAACATGCATTATTACCCCTATTATGCAGTTATTATCGCTAGAACTATAATAATTATACTTATTACTCCCAATATTATCAAAATAACATGCATTATTACCCATATTATACTGTTATTATCGTCAGAACTATAATAAATATACTAATTACTCCCAATATTATCAATATAACATGCATTATTACCCATATTATACTGTTATTATCGTCAGAACTATAATAAATATACTAATTACTCCCAATATTATCAATATAACATGCATTATTACCCATATTATGCAGTTATTATTGTGAGAACTATAATAAATATACTTATTACTCCCAATATTATCAATATAACATGCATTATTACCCATATTATGCAGTTATTATCGCTAGAACTATAATAATTATACTTATTACACCTAATATTATCAATATGTCATGCATTATTACCCATATTATACAGTTATTATCGCTAGAACTATAATAGTTATACTTATTACTTATATTATTATCAGTATAACATGCATTATTACCCCTATTATGCAGTTATTATCGCTAGAACTATAATAATTATACTTATTACTCCCAATATTATCAATATAAGATGCATTATTACCCATATTATACAGTTATTATCGCTAGAACTATAATAGTTATACTTATTTCTTATATTATTATCAGTATAACATGCATTATTCCTCCTATTATGCAGTTATTATCGCTAGAACTATAATAGTTATACTTATTACTCCCAATATTATCAATATAACATGCAATATTCCCCATATTGTACTGTCCTTATGGTCAGAACTATTAAAAATATACTTATTACTCCCAATATTATCAATATAACATGCATTATTACCCATATTATACTGTTATTATCGTCAGAACTATAATAAATATACCCATTACTCCCAATATTATCAATATAACATGCATTATTACCCATATTATGCAGTTATTATCGCAAGAACTACAATAATTATACTTATTACTCCCAATATTATCAATATAACATGCATTATTACCCATATTATACTGTTATTATCGTCAGAACTATAATAAATATACTTATTACACCTAATATTATCAATATGTCATGCATTATTACCCATATTATACAGTTATTATCGCTAGAACTATAATAGTTATACTTATTACTTATATTATTATCAGTATAACATGCTTTATTACCCCTATTATGCAGTTATTATCGCTAGAACTATAATAATTATACTTATTACTCCCAATATTATCAATATAACATGCATTATTACCCATATTATACAGTTATTATCGCTAGAACTATAATAGTTATACTTATTACTTATATTATTATCAGTATAACATGCATTATTACCCCTATTATGCAGTTATTATCGCTAGAACTATAATAATTACACTTATTACTCCCAATATTATCAATATAAGATGCATTATTACCCATATTATACAGTTATTATCGCTAGAACTATAATAGTTATACTTATTACTTATATTATTATCAGTATAACATGCATTATTACCCCTATTATGCAGTTATTATCGCTAGAACTATAATAATTATACTTATTACTCCCAATATTATCAATATAACATGCATTATTACCCATATTATACTGTTATTATCCTCAGAACTATAATATATATACTAATTACTCCCAATATTATCAATATAACATGCATTATTACCCATATTATGCAGTTATTATCGCTAGAACTACAATAATTATACTTATTACTCCCAATATTATCAATATAACATGCATTATTACCCATATTATGCAGTTATTATCGCTAGAACTATAATAATTATACTTATTACACCTAATATTATCAATATGTCATGCATTATTACCCATATTATACAGTTATTATCGCTAGAACTATAATAGTTATACTTATTACTTATATTATTATCAGTATAACATGCATTATTAACCCTATTATGCAGTTATTATCGCTAGAACTATAATAATTATACTTATTACTCCCAATATTATCAATATAAGATGCATTATTACCCATATTATACAGTTATTATCGCTAGAACTATAATAGTTATACTTATTACTTATATTATTATCAGTATAACATGCTTTATTACCCCTATTATACAGTTATTATCGCTAGAACTATAATAGTTATACTTATTACTTATATTATTATCAGTATAACATGCATTATTACCCCTATTATGCAGTTATTATCGCTAGAACTATAATAATTATACTTATTACTCCCAATATTATCAATATAACATGCATTATTACCCATATTATACTGTTATTATCGTCAGAACTATAATAAATATACTAATTACTCCCAATATTATCAATCTAACATGCATTATTACCCATATTATACTGTTATTATCGTCAGAACTATAATAAATATACTAATTACTCCCAATATTATCAATATAACATGCATTATTACCCATATTATGCAGTTGTTATTGTCAGAACTATAATAAATATACTTATTACTCCCAATATTATCAATATAACATGCATTATTACCCATATTATGCAGTTATTATCGCTAGAACTATAATAATTATACTTATTACTCCCAATATTATCAATATAACATGCATTATTACCCATATTATACAGTTATTATCGCTAGAACTATAATAGTTATACTAATTACTTATATTATTATCAGTATAACATGCATTATTACCCCTATTATGCAGTTATTATCGCTAGAACTATAATAATTACACTTATTACTCCCAATATTATCAATATAAGATGCATTATTACCCATATTATACAGTTATTATCGCTAGAACTATAATAGTTATACTTATTACTTATATTATTATCAGTATAACATGCATTATTACCCCTATTATGCAGTTATTATCGCTAGAACTATAATAATTATACTTATTACTCCCAATATTATCAATATAACATGCATTATTACCCATATTATACTGTTATTATCCTCAGAACTATAATATATATACTAATTACTCCCAATATTATCAATATAACATGCATTATTACCCATATTATGCAGTTATTATCGCTAGAACTACAATAATTATACTTATTACTCCCAATATTATCAATATAACATGCATTATTACCCATATTATGCAGTTATTATCGCTAGAACTATAATAATTATACTTATTACACCTAATATTATCAATATGTCATGCATTATTACCCATATTATACAGTTATTATCGCTAGAACTATAATAGTTATACTTATTACTTATATTATTATCAGTATAACATGCATTATTACCCCTATTATGCAGTTATTATCGCTAGAACTATAATAATTATACTTATTACTCCCAATATTACCAATATAAATGCATTATTACCCATATTATACAGTTATTATCGCTAGAACTATAATAGTTATACTTATTACTTATATTATTATCAGTATAACATGCATTATTACCCCTATTATGCAGTTATTATCGCTAGAACTATAATAATTATACTTATTACTCCCAATATTATCAATATAACATGCATTATTACCCATATTATACTGTTATTATCCTCAGAACTATAATATATATACTAATTACTCCCAATATTATCAATATAACATGCATTATTACCCATATTATGCAGTTATTATCGCTAGAACTACAATAATTATACTTATTACTCCCAATATTATCAATATAACATGCATTATTACCCATATTATGCAGTTATTATCGCTAGAACTATAATAATTATACTTATTACACCTAATATTATCAATATGTCATGCATTATTACCCATATTATACAGTTATTATCGCTAGAACTATAATAGTTATACTTATTACTTATATTATTATCAGTATAACATGCATTATTACCCCTATTATGCAGTTATTATCGCTAGAACTATAATAATTATACTTATTACTCCCAATATTACCAATATAAATGCATTATTACCCATATTATACAGTTATTATCGCTAGAACTATAATAGTTATACTTATTACTTATATTATTATCAGTATAACATGCATTATTACCCCTATTATGCAGTTATTATCGCTAGAACTATAATAATTATACTTATTACTCCCAATATTATCAATATAACATGCATTATTACCCATATTATACAGTTATTATCGCTAGAACTATAATAGTTATACTTATTACTTATTATATTATCAGTATAACATGCATTATTACTAATATTATACAGTTATTATCGCTAGAACTATAATAGTTATACTTATTACTTATATTATTATCAGTTTAACATGCATTATTACCCCTATTATGCAGTTATTATCGCTAGAACTACAATAATTATACTTATTACTCCCAATATTATCCATATAACATGCATTATTACCCATATTATACTGTTATTATCGTCAGAACTATAATAAATATACTTATTACTCCCAATATTATCAATATAACTTGCATTATTACCCATATTATACTGTTATTATCGTCAGAACTATAATAAATATACTTATTACTCCCAATATTATCAATATAACATGCATTATTACCCATATTATGCAGTTATTATCGCTAGAAGTGCAATAATTATACTTATTACTTTTACTATTATCATTATAACATGCATTATTACCCATATTATGCAGTTATTATCGCTAGAACTACAATAATTATACTTATTACTCCCAATATTATCAATATAACATGCATTATTACCCATATTATACTGTTATTATTGTCAGAACTATAATAAATATACTCATTACTCCCAATATTAACAATCTAACATGCATTATTACCCATATTATGCAGTTATTATCGCTAGAACTACAATAATTATACTTATTACTTTTATTATTATCAATATAACATGCACTATTACCCATATTATGCACTTATTATCGCTGGAACTATAATAATTATACTTATAACTCTTAATATTATCAATATTTCATGCATTATTACCCATATTATACAGTTATTATCGCTAGAACTATAATAGTTATACTTATTACTTATATTATTATCAGTATAACATGCATTATTACCCCTATTATGCAGCTATTATCGCTAGAACTGTAATAATTATACTTATTGCTCCCAATATTATCAATATAACATGCATTATTACCCATATTATACTGTTATTATCGTCAGAACTATAATAAATATACTTATTACTCCCAATATTATCAATATAACATGCATTATTACCCATATTATGCAGTTATTATCGCTAGAACTATAATAGTTATACTTATTACTTATATTATTATCAGTATAACATGCTTTATTACCCCTATTATACAGTTATTATCGCTAGAACTATAATAGTTATACTAATTACTTATATTATTATCAGTATAACATGCATTATTACCCCTATTATGCAGTTATTATCGCTAGAACTATAATAATTACACTTATTACTCCCAATATTATCAATATAAGATGCATTATTACCCATATTATACAGTTATTATCGCTAGAACTATAATAGTTATACTTATTACTTATATTATTATCAGTATAACATGCATTATTACCCCTATTATGCAGTTATTATCGCTAGAACTATAATAATTATACTTATTACTCCCAATATTATCAATATAACATGCATTATTACCCATATTATACAGTTATTATCGCTAGAACTATAATAGTTATACTTATTACTTATGTTATTATCAGTATAACATGCATTATTACCCATATTATACAGTTATTATCGCTAGAACTATAATAGTTATACTTATTACTTATATTATTATCAGTTTAACATGCATTATTACCCCTATTATGCAGTTATTATCGCTAGAACTACAATAATTATACTTATTACTCCCAATATTATCCATATAACATGCATTATTACCCATATTATACTGTTATTATCGTCAGAACTATAATAAATATACTTATTACTCCCAATATTATCAATATAACATGCATTATTACCCATATTATACTGTTATTATCGTCAGAACTATAATAAATATACTTATTACTCCCAATATTATCAATATAACATGCATTATTACCCATATTATGCAGTTATTATCGCTAGAAGTGCAATAATTATACTTATTACTTTTACTATTATCATTATAACATGCATTATTACCCATATTATGCAGTTATTATCGCTAGAACTACAATAATTATACTTATTACTCCCAATATTATCAATATAACATGCATTATTACCCATATTATACTGTTATTATTGTCAGAACTATAATAAATATACTCATTACTCCCAATATTAACAATCTAACATGCATTATTACCCATATTATGCAGTTATTATCGCTAGAACTACAATAATTATACTTATTACTTTTATTATTATCAATATAACATGCACTATTACCCATATTATGCAGTTATTATCGCTCGAACTATAATAATTATACTTATTACTCCCAATATTATCAATATAAAGTGCATTATTACCCATATTATACTGTTATTATCGTGAGAACTATAATAAATATGCTTGTTACTCCCAATATTATCAATATAACATGCATTATTACCCATATTATGCAGTTCTTATCGCTGGAACTACAATAATTATACTTACTACTTTTATTATTATCAATATAACATGCACTATTACCCATATTATGCAGTTACTATCGTCAGAACTATAATAAATATACTAATTACTCCCAATATTATCAATATAACATGCATTATTGCCCATATTATACTGTTATTATCGTCAGAACTATAATAAATATACTAATTACTCCCAATATTATCAATATAACATGCATTATTGACAATATTATGCAGTTATTATCGCTAGAGCTACAATAATTATACTTATTACTCCCAATATTATCAATATAACATGCATTATTATCCATATTATACTGTTATTATCGGCAGAACTATAATAAATATACTCATTACTCCCAAAATTATCAATATAACATGCATTATTACCCATATTATGCAGTTATTATCGCTAGAACTATAATAGTTATACTCATTACTTTTATTATTATCAATATAACATGCACTATTACCCATATTATGCACTTATTATCGCTGGAACTATAATAATTATACTTATAACTCCTAATATTATCAATATTTCATGCATTATTACCCATATTATACAGTTATTATCGCTAGAACTATAATAGTTATACTTATTACTTATATTATTATCAGTATAACATGCATTATTACCCCTATTATGCAGCTATTATCGCTAGAACTGTAATAATTATACTTATTGCTCCCAATATTATCAATATAACATGCATTATTACCCATATTATACTGTTATTATCGTCAGAACTATAATAAATATACTTATTACTCCCAATATTATCAATATAACTTGCATTATTACCCATATTATGCAGTTATTATCGCTAGAACTACAATAATTATACTTATTACTTTTATTATTATCAATATAACATGCACTATTACCCATATTATGCACTTGTTCTCGCTGGAACTATAATAATTATACTTATAACTCCTAATATTATCAATATTTCATGCATTATTACCCATATTATACAGTTATTATCGCTAGAACTATAATAGTTATACTTATTACTTATATTATTATCAGTATAACATGCATTATTACCCCTATTATGCAGCTATTATCGCTAGAACTATAATAATTATACTTATTACTCCCAATATTATCAATATAACATGCATTATTACCCATATTATACTGTTATTATCGTCAGAACTATAATAAATATACTTATTACTCCCAATATTATCAATATAACATGCATTATTACCCATATTATGCAGTTATTATCGCTAGAACTACAATAATTATACTTATTACTTTTATTATTATCAATATAACATGCACTATTACCCATATTATGCAGTTATTATCGCTAGAACTACAATAATTATACTTATTACTTTTATTATTATCATAATAACATGCATTATTACCCATATTATGCAGTTATTATCGCTAGAACTATAATAGTTATACTTATTACTTATATTATTATCAGTATAACATGCATTATTACCCCTATTATGCAGCTATTATCGCTAGAACTATAATAATTGTACATATTACTCCCAATATTATCAATATAACATGCATTATTACCCATATTATACAGTTATTATCGCTAGAACTATAATAGTTATACTTATTACTTATATTATTATCAGTATAACATGCTTTATTACCCCTATTATACAGTTATTATCGCTAGAACTATAATAGTTATACTTATTACTTATATTATTATCAGTATAACATGCATTATTACCCATATTATACAGTTATTATCGCTAGAACTATAATAGTTATACTTATTACTTATATTATTATCAGTATAACATGCATTATTACCCCTATTATGCAGCTATTATCGCTAGAACTGTAATAATTATACTTATTGCTCCCAATATTATCAATATAACATGCATTATTACCCATATTATACTGTTATTATCGTCAGAACTATAATAAATATACTTATTACTCCCAATATTATCAATATAACTTGCATTATTACCCATATTATGCAGTTATTATCGCTAGAACTACAATAATTATACTTATTACTTTTATTATTATCAATATAACATGCACTATTACCCATATTATGCACTTGTTCTCGCTGGAACTATAATAATTATACTTATAACTCCTAATATTATCAATATTTCATGCATTATTACCCATATTATACAGTTATTATCGCTAGAACTATAATAGTTATACTTATTACTTATATTATTATCAGTATAACATGCATTATTACCCTATTATGCAGCTATTATCGCTAGAACTATAATAATTATACTATTACTCCCAATATTATCAATATAACATGCATTATTACCCATATTATACTGTTATTATCGTCAGAACTATAATAAATATACTTATTACTCCCAATATTATCAATATAACATGCATTATTACCCATATTATGCAGTTATTATCGCTAGAACTACAATAATTATACTTATTACTTTTATTATTATCAATATAACATGCACTATTACCCATATTATGCAGTTATTATCGCTAGAACTATAATAGTTATACTTATTACTTATATTATTATCATAATAACATGCATTATTACCCATATTATACAGTTATTATCGCTAGAACTATAATAGTTATACTTATTACTTATATTATTATCAGTATAACATGCATTATTACCCCTATTATGCAGTTATTATCGCTAGAACTACAATAATTATACTTATTACTCCAATATTATCAATATAACATGCATTATTACCCATATTATACTGTTATTATCGTCAGAACTATAATAAATATACTTATTACTCCCAATATTATCAATATAACATGCATTATTACCCATATTATACTGTTATTATCGTCAGAACTATAATAAATATACTTATTACTCCCAATATCATCAATATAACATGCATTATTACCCATATTATGCAGTTATTATCGCTAGAAGTACAATAATTATACTTATTACTTTTACTATTATCATTATAACATGCATTATTACCCATATTATGCAGTTATTATCGCTAGAACTACAATAATTATACTTATTACTCCCAATATTATCAATATGTCATGCATTATTACCCATATTATACAGTTATTATCGCTAGAACTATAATAGTTATACTTATTACTTATATTATTATCAGTATAACATGCATTATTACCCCTATTATGCAGTTATTATCGCTAGAACTATAATAATTATACTTATTACTCCCAATATTACCAATATAAATGCATTATTACCCATATTATACAGTTATTATCGCTAGAACTATAATAGTTATACTTATTACTTATATTATTATCAGTATAACATGCATTATTACCCCTATTATGCAGTTATTATCGCTAGAACTATAATAATTATACTTATTACTCCCAATATTATCAATATAACATGCATTATTACCCATATTATACAGTTATTATCGCTAGAACTATAATAGTTATACTTATTACTTATGTTATTATCAGTATAACATGCATTATTACCCATATTATACAGTTATTATCGCTAGAACTATAATAGTTATACTTATTACTTATATTATTATCAGTTTAACATGCATTATTACCCCTATTATGCAGTTATTATCGCTAGAACTACAATAATTATACTTATTACTCCCAATATTATCCATATAACATGCATTATTACCCATATTATACTGTTATTATCGTCAGAACTATAATAAATATACTTATTACTCCCAATATTATCAATATAACATGCATTATTACCCATATTATACTGTTATTATCGTCAGAACTATAATAAATATACTTATTACTCCCAATATCATCAATATAACATGCATTATTACCCATATTATGCAGTTATTATCGCTAGAAGTACAATAATTATACTTATTACTTTTACTATTATCATTATAACATGCATTATTACCCATATTATACAGTTATTATCGCTAGAACTATAATAGTTATACTTATTACTTATATTATTTTCAGTATAACATGCATTATTACCCCTATTATGCAGTTATTATCGCTAGAACTATAATAATTACACTTATTACTCCCAATATTATCAATATAAGATGCATTATTACCCATATTATACAGTTATTATCGCTAGAACTATAATAGTTATACTTATTACTTATATTATTATCAGTATAACATGCATTATTACCCCTATTATGCAGTTATTATCGCTAGAACTATAATAATTATACTTATTACTCCCAATATTATCAATATAACATGCATTATTACCCATATTATACTGTTATTATCCTCAGAACTATAATATATATACTAATTACTCCCAATATTATCAATATAACATGCATTATTACCCATATTATGCAGTTATTATCGCTAGAACTACAATAATTATACTTATTACTCCCAATATTATCAATATAACATGCATTATTACCCATATTATGCAGTTATTATCGCTAGAACTATAATAATTATACTTATTACACCTAATATTATCAATATGTCATGCATTATTACCCATATTGTACAGTTATTATCGCTAGAACTATAATAGTTATACTTATTACTTATATTATTATCAGTATAACATGCATTATTAACCCTATTATGCAGTTATTATCGCTAGAACTATAATAATTATACTTATTACTCCCAATATTATCAATATAAGATGCATTATTACCCATATTATACAGTTATTATCGCTAGAACTATAATAGTTATACTTATTACTTATATTATTATCAGTATAACATGCATTATTACCCCTATTATGCAGTTATTATCGCTAGAACTATAATAATTATACTTATTACTCCCAATATTATCAATATAACATGCATTATTACCCATATTATACAGTTATTATCGCTAGAACTATAATAGTTATACTTATTACTTATATTATTATCAGTATAACATGCATTATTACCCCTATTATGCAGTTATTATCGCTAGAACTACAATAATTATACTTATTACTCCCAATATTATCAATATAACATGCATTATTACCCATATTATACTGTTATTATCGTCAGAACTATAATAAATATACTTATTACTCCCAATATTATCAATATAACATGCATTATTACCCATATTATACTGTTATTATCGTCAGAACTATAATAAATATACTTATTACTCCCAATATTATCAATATAACATGCATTATTACCCATATTATGCAGTTATTATCGCTAGAAGTACAATAATTATACTTATTACTCCCAATATTATCAATATAACATGCATTATTACCCATATTATGCAGTTATTATCGCTAGAACTATAATAATTATACTTATTACACCTAATATTATCAATATGTCATGCATTATTACCCATATTGTACAGTTATTATCGCTAGAACTATAATAGTTATACTTATTACTTATATTATTATCAGTATAACATGCATTATTAACCCTATTATGCAGTTATTATCGCTAGAACTATAATAATTATACTTATTACTCCCAATATTATCAATATAAGATGCATTATTACCCATATTATACAGTTATTATCGCTAGAACTATAATAGTTATACTTATTACTTATATTATTATCAGTATAACATGCATTATTACCCCTATTATGCAGTTATTATCGCTAGAACTATAATAATTATACTTATTACTCCCAATATTATCAATATAACATGCATTATTACCCATATTATACAGTTATTATCGCTAGAACTATAATAGTTATACTTATTACTTATATTATTATCAGTATAACATGCATTATTACCCCTATTATGCAGTTATTATCGCTAGAACTACAATAATTATACTTATTACTCCCAATATTATCAATATAACATGCATTATTACCCATATTATACTGTTATTATCGTCAGAACTATAATAAATATACTTATTACTCCCAATATTATCAATATAACATGCATTATTACCCATATTATACTGTTATTATCGTCAGAACTATAATAAATATACTTATTACTCCCAATATTATCAATATAACATGCATTATTACCCATATTATGCAGTTATTATCGCTAGAAGTACAATAATTATACTTATTACTTTTACTATTATCATTATAACATGCATTATTACCCATATTATGCAGTTATTATCGCTAGAACTACAATAATTATACTTATTACTCCCAATATTATCAATATAACATTCATTATTACCCATATTATACTGTTATTATCGGCAGAACTATAATAAATATACTCATTACTCCCAAAATTATCAATATAACATGCATTATTACCCATATTATGCAGTTATTATCGCTAGAACTATAATAGTTATACTCATTACTTTTATTATTATCAATATAACATGCACTATTACCCATATTATGCACTTATTATCGCTGGAACTATAATAATTATACTTATAACTCCTAATATTATCAATATTTCATGCATTATTACCCATATTATACAGTTATTATCGCTAGAACTATAATAGTTATACTTATTACTTATATTATTATCAGTATAACATGCATTATTACCCCTATTATGCAGCTATTATCGCTAGAACTGTAATAATTATACTTATTGCTCCCAATATTATCAATATAACATGCATTATTACCCATATTATACTGTTATTATCGTCAGAACTATAATAAATATACTTATTACTCCCAATATTATCAATATAACATGCATTATTACCCATATTATGCAGTTATTATCGCTAGAACTACAATAGTTATACTTATTACTTATATTATTATCAGTATAACATGCATTATTACCCCTATTATGCAGCTATTATCGCTAGAACTATAATAATTGTACTTATTACTCCCAATATTATCAATATAACATGCATTATTACCCATATTATACAGTTATTATCGCTAGAACTATAATAGTTATACTTATTACTTATATTATTATCAGTATAACATGCTTTATTACCCCTATTATGCAGTTATTATCGCTAGAACTATAATAATTATACTTATTACTCCCAATATTATCAATATAACATGCATTATTACCCATATTATACAGTTATTATCGCTAGAACTATAATAGTTATACTTATTACTTATATTATTATCAGTATAACATGCATTATTACCCCTATTATGCAGTTATTATCGCTAGAACTATAATAATTATACTTATTACTCCCAATATTATCAATATAACATGCATTATTACCCATATTATACTGTTATTATCGTCAGAACTATAATAAATATACTAATTACTCCCAATATTATCAATCTAACATGCATTATTACCCATATTATACTGTTATTATCGTCAGAACTATAATAAATATACTAATTACTCCCAATATTATCAATATAACATGCATTATTACCCATATTATGCAGTTGTTATTGTCAGAACTATAATAAATATACTTATTACTCCCAATATTATCAATATAACATGCATTATTACCCATATTATGCAGTTATTATCGCTAGAACTATAATAATTATACTTATTACTCCCAATATTATCAATATAACATGCATTATTACCCATATTATACTGTTATTATTGTCAGAACTATAATAAATATACTCATTACTCCCAATATTAACAATCTAACATGCATTATTACCCATATTATGCAGTTATTATCGCTAGAACTACAATAATTATACTTATTACTTTTATTATTATCAATATAACATGCACTATTACCCATATTATGCAGTTATTATCGCTCGAACTATAATAATTATACTTATTACTCCCAATATTATCAATATAAAGTGCATTATTACCCATATTATACTGTTATTATCGTCAGAACTATAATAAATATGCTTGTTACTCCCAATATTATCAATATAACATGCATTATTACCCATATTATGCAGTTCTTATCGCTGGAACTACAATAATTATACTTACTACTTTTATTATTATCAATATAACATGCATTATTATCCATATTATACTGTTATTATCGGCAGAACTATAATAAATATACTCATTACTCCCAAAATTATCAATATAACATGCATTATTACCCATATTATACAGTTATTATCGCTAGAACTATAATAGTTATACTTATTACTTATATTATTATCAGTATAACATGCATTATTACCCCTATTATGCAGCTATTATCGCTAGAACTGTAATAATTATACTTATTGCTCCCAATATTATCAATATAACATGCATTATTACCCATATTATGCAGTTATTATCGCTAGAACTACAATAATTATACTTATTACTCCCAATATTATCAATATAACATGCATTATTACCCATATTATACTGTTATTATCGTCAGAACTATAATAAATATACTTATTACTCCCAATATTATCAATATAACATGCATTATTACCCATATTATGCAGTTATTATCGCTAGAACTACAATAATTATACTTATTACTTTTATTATTATCAATATAACATGCACTATTACCCATATTATGCAGTTATTATCGCTAGAACTACAATAATTATACTTATTACTTTTATTATTATCATAATAACATGCATTATTACCCATATTATGCAGTTATTATCGCTAGAACTATAATAGTTATACTTATTACTTATATTATTATCAGTATAACATGCATTATTACCCCTATTATGCAGCTATTATCGCTAGAACTATAATAATTATACTTATTACTTCCAATATTATCAATATAACATGCATTATTACCCATATTATACTGTTATTATCGTCAGAACTATAATAAATATACT
This sequence comes from Megachile leachella, assembly GCA_963576845.1. Classification (NCBI taxonomy): domain Eukaryota; kingdom Metazoa; phylum Arthropoda; class Insecta; order Hymenoptera; family Megachilidae; genus Megachile; species Megachile leachella. Next base: position 1,358,916 of record CAUYWW010000067.1, read on the forward strand.
TATTACTCCCAATATTATCAATATAACATGCATTATTACCCATATTATGCAGTTATTATCGCTAGAACTACAATAATTATACTTATTACTTTTATTATTATCAATATAACATGCACTATTACCCATATTATGCAGTTATTATCGCTAGAACTACAATAATTATACTTATTACTTTTATTATTATCATAATAACATGCATTATTACCCATATTATGCAGTTATTATCGCTAGAACTATAATAGTTATACTTATTACTTATATTATTATCAGTATAACATGCATTATTACCCCTATTATGCAGCTATTATCGCTAGAACTATAATAATTGTACTTATTACTCCCAATATTATCAATATAACATGCATTATTACCCATATTATACAGTTATTATCGCTAGAACTATAATAGTTATACTTATTACTTATATTATTATCAGTATAACATGCTTTATTACCCCTATTATACAGTTATTATCGCTAGAACTATAATAGTTATACTTATTACTTATATTATTATCAGTATAACATGCATTATTACCCATATTATACAGTTATTATCGCTAGAACTATAATAGTTATACTTATTACTTATATTATTATCAGTATAACATGCATTATTACCCCTATTATGCAGTTATTATCGCTAGAACTACAATAATTATACTTATTACTCCCAATATTATCAATATAACATGCATTATTACCCATATTATACTGTTATTATCGTCAGAACTATAATAAATATACTTATTACTCCCAATATTATCAATATAACATGCATTATTACCCATATTATACTGTTATTATCGTCAGAACTATAATAAATATACTTATTACTCCCAATATCATCAATATAACATGCATTATTACCCATATTATGCAGTTATTATCGCTAGAAGTACAATAATTATACTTATTACTTTTACTATTATCATTATAACATGCATTATTACCCATATTATGCAGTTATTATCGCTAGAACTACAATAATTATACTTATTACTCCCAATATTATCAATATGTCATGCATTATTACCCATATTATACAGTTATTATCGCTAGAACTATAATAGTTATACTTATTACTTATATTATTATCAGTATAACATGCATTATTACCCCTATTATGCAGTTATTATCGCTAGAACTATAATAATTATACTTATTACTCCCAATATTACCAATATAAATGCATTATTACCCATATTATACAGTTATTATCGCTAGAACTATAATAGTTATACTTATTACTTATATTATTATCAGTATAACATGCATTATTACCCCTATTATGCAGTTATTATCGCTAGAACTATAATAATTATACTTATTACTCCCAATATTATCAATATAACATGCATTATTACCCATATTATACAGTTATTATCGCTAGAACTATAATAGTTATACTTATTACTTATGTTATTATCAGTATAACATGCATTATTACCCATATTATACAGTTATTATCGCTAGAACTATAATAGTTATACTTATTACTTATATTATTATCAGTTTAACATGCATTATTACCCCTATTATGCAGTTATTATCGCTAGAACTACAATAATTATACTTATTACTCCCAATATTATCCATATAACATGCATTATTACCCATATTATACTGTTATTATCGTCAGAACTATAATAAATATACTTATTACTCCCAATATTATCAATATAACATGCATTATTACCCATATTATACTGTTATTATCGTCAGAACTATAATAAATATACTTATTACTCCCAATATCATCAATATAACATGCATTATTACCCATATTATGCAGTTATTATCGCTAGAAGTACAATAATTATACTTATTACTTTTACTATTATCATTATAACATGCATTATTACCCATATTATACAGTTATTACCGCTAGAACTATAATAATTATACTTATTACTCCCAATATTATCAATATAAGATGCATTATTACCCATATTATACAGTTATTATCGCTAGAACTATAATAGTTATACTTATTACTTATATTATTATCAGTATAACATGCATTATTACCCCTATTATGCAGTTATTATCGCTAGAACTATAATAATTATACTTATTACTCCCAATATTATCAATATAACATGCATTATTACCCATATTATACAGTTATTATCGCTAGAACTATAATAGTTATACTTATTACTTATATTATTATCAGTATAACATGCATTATTACCCCTATTATGCAGTTATTATCGCTAGAACTACAATAATTATACTTATTACTCCCAATATTATCAATATAACATGCATTATTACCCATATTATACTGTTATTATCGTCAGAACTATAATAAATATACTTATTACTCCCAATATTATCAATATAACATGCATTATTACCCATATTATACTGTTATTATCGTCAGAACTATAATAAATATACTTATTACTCCCAATATTATCAATATAACATGCATTATTACCCATATTATGCAGTTATTATCGCTAGAAGTACAATAATTATACTTAGTACTCCCAATATTATCAATATAACATGCATTATTACCCATATTATGCAGTTATTATCGCTAGAACTATAATAATTATACTTATTACACCTAATATTATCAATATGTCATGCATTATTACCCATATTGTACAGTTATTATCGCTAGAACTATAATAGTTATACTTATTACTTATATTATTATCAGTATAACATGCATTATTAACCCTATTATGCAGTTATTATCGCTAGAACTATAATAATTATACTTATTACTCCCAATATTATCAATATAAGATGCATTATTACCCATATTATACAGTTATTATCGCTAGAACTATAATAGTTATACTTATTACTTATATTATTATCAGTATAACATGCATTATTACCCCTATTATGCAGTTATTATCGCTAGAACTATAATAATTATACTTATTACTCCCAATATTATCAATATAACATGCATTATTACCCATATTATACAGTTATTATCGCTAGAACTATAATAGTTATACTTATTACTTATATTATTATCAGTATAACATGCATTATTACCCCTATTATGCAGTTATTATCGCTAGAACTACAATAATTATACTTATTACTCCCAATATTATCAATATAACATGCATTATTACCCATATTATACTGTTATTATCGTCAGAACTATAATAAATATACTCATTACTCCCAAAATTATCAATATAACATGCATTATTACCCATATTATGCAGTTATTATCGCTAGAACTATAATAGTTATACTCATTACTTTTATTATTATCAATATAACATGCACTATTACCCATATTATGCACTTATTATCGCTGGAACTATAATAATTATACTTATAACTCCTAATATTATCAATATTTCATGCATTATTACCCATATTATACAGTTATTATCGCTAGAACTATAATAGTTATACTTATTACTTATATTATTATCAGTATAACATGCATTATTACCCCTATTATGCAGCTATTATCGCTAGAACTATAATAATTATACTTATTACTCCCAATATTATCAATATAACATGCATTATTACCCATATTATACTGTTATTATCGTGAGAACTATAATAAATATACTTATTACTCCCAATATTATCAATATAACATGCATTATTACCCATATTATGCAGTTATTATCGCTAGAACTACAATAATTATACTTATTACTTTTATTATTATCAATATAACATGCACTATTACCCATATTATGCAGTTATTATCGCTAGAACTACAATAATTATACTTATTACTTTTATTATTATCATAATAACATGCATTATTACCCATATTATGCAGTTATTATCGCTAGAACTATAATAGTTATACTTATTACTTATATTATTATCAGTATAACATGCATTATTACCCCTATTATGCAGCTATTATCGCTAGAACTATAATAATTGTACTTATTACTCCCAATATTATCTATATAACATGCATTATTACCCATATTATACAGTTATTATCGCTAGAACTATAATAGTTATACTTATTACTTATATTATTATCAGTATAACATGCTTTATTACCCCTATTATACAGTTATTATCGCTAGAACTATAATAGTTATACTTATTACTTATATTATTATCAGTATAACATGCATTATTACCCATATTATACAGTTATTATCGCTAGAACTATAATAGTTATACTTATTACTTATATTATTATCAGTATAACATGCATTATTACCCATATTATACAGTTATTATCGCTAGAACTATAATAGTTATACTTATTACTTATATTATTATCAGTATAACATGCATTATTACCCCTATTATGCAGCTTTTATCGCTAGAACTGTAATAATTATACTAATTACTCCCAATATTATCAATCTAACATGCATTATTACCCATATTATACTGTTATTATCGTCAGAACTATAATAAATATACTAATTACTCCCAATATTATCAATATAACATGCATTATTACCCATATTATGCAGTTGTTATTGTCAGAACTATAATAAATATACTTATTACTCCCAATATTATCAATATAACATGCATTATTACCCATATTATGCAGTTATTATCGCTAGAACTATAATAATTATACTTATTACTCCCAATATTATCAATATAACATGCATTATTACCCATATTATACTGTTATTATTGTCAGAACTATAATAAATATACTCATTACTCCCAATATTAACAATCTAACATGCATTATTACCCATATTATGCAGTTATTATCGCTAGAACTACAATAATTATACTTATTACTTTTATTATTATCAATATAACATGCACTATTACCCATATTATGCAGTTATTATCGCTCGAACTATAATAATTATACTTATTACTCCCAATATTATCAATATAAATTGCATTATTACCCATATTATACTGTTATTATCGTCAGAACTATAATAAATATGCTTGTTACTCCCAATATAATCAATATAACATGCATTATTACCCATATTATGCAGTTCTTATCGCTGGAACTACAATAATTATACTTACTACTTTTATTATTATCAATATAACATGCACTATTACCCATATTATGCAGTTACTATCGTCAGAACTATAATAAATATACTAATTACTCCCAATATTATCAATATAACATGCATTATTGCCCATATTATGCAGTTATTATTGCTAGAGCTACAATAATTATACTTATTACTCCCAATATTATCAATATAACATGCATTATTATCCATATTATACTGTTATTATCGGCAGAACTATAATAAATATACTCATTACTCCCAAAATTATCAATATAACATGCATTATTACCCATATTATGCAGTTATTATCGCTAGAACTATAATAGTTATACTCATTACTTTTATTATTATCAATATAACATGCACTATTACCCATATTATGCACTTATTATCGCTGGAACTATAATAATTATACTTATAACTCCTAATATTATCAATATTTCATGCATTATTACCCATATTATACAGTTATTATCGCTAGAACTATAATAGTTATACTTATTACTTATATTATTATCAGTATAACATGCATTATTACCCCTATTATGCAGCTATTATCGCTAGAACTGTAATAATTATACTTATTGCTCCCAATATTATCAATATAACATGCATTATTACCCATATTATACTGTTATTATCGTCAGAACTATAATAAATATACTTATTACTCCCAATATTATCAATATAACATGCATTATTACCCATATTATGCAGTTATTATCGCTAGAACTACAATAGTTATACTTATTACTTATATTATTATCAGTATAACATGCATTATTACCCCTATTATGCAGCTATTATCGCTAGAACTATAATAATTGTACTTATTACTCCCAATATTATCAATATAACATGCATTATTACCCATATTATACAGTTATTATCGCTAGAACTATAATAGTTATACTTATTACTTATATTATTATCAGTATAACATGCTTTATTACCCCTATTATACAGTTATTATCGCTAGAACTATAATAGTTATACTTATTACTTATATTATTATCAGTTTAACATGCATTATTACCCCTATTATGCAGTTATTATCGCTAGAACTACAATAATTATACTTATTACTCCCAATATTATCCATATAACATGCATTATTACCCATATTATACTGTTATTATCGTCAGAACTATAATAAATATACTTATTACTCCCAATATTATCAATATAACATGCATTATTACCCATATTATACTGTTATTATCGTCAGAACTATAATAAATATACTTATTACTCCCAATATTATCAATATAACATGCATTATTACCCATATTATGCAGTTATTATCGCTAGAAGTGCAATAATTATACTTATTACTTTTACTATTATCATTATAACATGCATTATTACCCATATTATGCAGTTATTATCGCTAGAACTACAATAATTATACTTATTACTCCCAATATTATCAATATAACATGCATTATTACCCATATTATACTGTTATTATTGTTAGAACTATAATAAATATACTCATTACTCCCAATATTATCAATCTAACATGCATTATTACCCATATTATGCAGTTATTATCGCTAGAACTACAATAATTATACTTATTACTTTTATTATTATCAATATAACATGCACTATTACCCATATTATGCAGTTATTATTGCTCGAACTATAATAATTATACTTATTACTCCCAATATTATCAATATAAAGTGCATTATTACCCATATTATACTGTTATTATCGTCAGAACTATAATAAATATGCTTGTTACTCCCAATATTATCAATATAACATGCATTATTACCCATATTATGCAGTTCTTATCGCTGGAACTACAATAATTATACTTACTACTTTTATTATTATCAATATAACATGCACTATTACCCATATTATGCAGTTACTATCGTCAGAACTATAATAAACATACTTATTAATCCGAATATTATCAATATAACATGCATTATTACCCATATTATACTGTTATTATCGTCAGAACTATAATAAATATACTAATTACTCCCAATATTATCAATATAACATGCATTATTGACAATATTATGCAGTTATTATCGCTAGAGCTACAATAATTATACTTATTACTCCCAATATTATCAATATAACATGCATTATTATCCATATTATACTGTTATTATCGGCAGAACTATAATAAATATACTCATTACTCCCAAAATTATCAATATAACATGCATTATTACCCATATTATGCAGTTATTATCGCTAGAACTACAATAATTATACTTATTACTTTTATTATTATCAATATAACATGCACTATTACCCATATTATGCAGTTATTATCGCTAGAACTACAATAATTATACTTATTACTTTTATTATTATCATAATAACATGCATTATTACCCATATTATGCAGTTATTATCGCTAGAACTATAATAGTTATACTTATTACTTATATTATTATCAGTATAACATGCATTATTACCCCTATTATGCAGCTATTATCGCTAGAACTATAATAATTGTACTTATTACTCCCAATATTATCTATATAACATGCATTATTACCCATATTATACAGTTATTATCGCTAGAACTATAATAGTTATACTTATTACTTATATTATTATCAGTATAACATGCTTTATTACCCCTATTATACAGTTATTATCGCTAGAACTATAATAGTTATACTTATTACTTATATTATTATCAGTATAACATGCATTATTACCCATATTATACAGTTATTATCGCTAGAACTATAATAGTTATACTTATTACTTATATTATTATCAGTATAACATGCATTATTACCCATATTATACAGTTATTATCGCTAGAACTATAATAGTTATACTTATTACTTATATTATTATCAGTATAACATGCATTATTACCCCTATTATGCAGTTATTATCGCTAGAACTACAATAATTATACTTATTACTTTTATTATTATCAATATAACATGCACTATTACCCATATTATGCAGTTATTATCGCTCGAACTATAATAATTATACTTATTACTCCCAATATTATCAATATAAAGTGCATTATTACCCATATTATACTGTTATTATCGTCAGAACTATAATAAATATGCTTGTTACTCCCAATATTATCAATATAACATGCATTATTACCCATATTAAACTGTTATTATCGTCAGAACTATAATAAATATACTTATTACTCCCAATATTATCAATATAACATGCATTATTACCCATATTATACTGTTATTATTGTCAGAACTATAATAAATATACTCATTACTCCCAATATTAACAATCTAACATGCATTATTACCCATATTATGCAGTTATTATCGCTAGAACTACAATAATTATACTTATTACTTTTATTATTATCAATATAACATGCACTATTACCCATATTATGCAGTTATTATCGCTCGAACTATAATGATTATACTTATTACTCCCAATATTATCAATATAAAGTGCATTATTACCCATATTATACTGTTATTATCGTCAGAACTATAATAAATATGCTTGTTACTCCCAATATTATCAATATAACATGCATTATTACCCATATTATGCAGTTCTTATCGCTGGAACTACAATAATTATACTTACTACTTTTATTATTATCAATATAACATGCACTATTACCCATATTATGCAGTTACTATCGTCAGAACTATAATAAATATACTAATTACTCCCAATATTATCAATATAACATGCATTATTGCCCATATTATGCAGTTATTATTGCTAGAGCTACAATAATTATACTTATTACTCCCAATATTATCAATATAACATGCATTATTATCCATATTATACTGTTATTATCGGCAGAACTATAATAAATATACTCATTACTCCCAAAATTATCAATATAACATGCATTATTACCCATATTATGCAGTTATTATCGCTAGAACTATAATAGTTATACTCATTACTTTTATTATTATCAATATAACATGCACTATTACCCATATTATGCACTTATTATCGCTGGAACTATAATAATTATACTTATAACTCCTAATATTATCAATATTTCATGCATTATTACCCATATTATACAGTTATTATCGCTAGAACTATAATAGTTATACTTATTACTTATATTATTATCAGTATAACATGCATTATTACCCCTATTATGCAGCTTTTATCGCTAGAACTGTAATAATTATACTAATTACTCCCAATATTATCAATCTAACATGCATTATTACCCATATTATACTGTTATTATCGTCAGAACTATAATAAATATACTAATTACTCCCAATATTATCAATATAACATGCATTATTACCCATATTATGCAGTTGTTATTGTCAGAACTATAATAAATATACTTATTACTCCCAATATTATCAATATAACATGCATTATTACCCATATTATGCAGTTATTATCGCTAGAACTATAATAATTATACTTATTACTCCCAATATTATCAATATAACATGCATTATTACCCATATTATACTGTTATTATTGTCAGAACTATAATAAATATACTCATTACTCCCAATATTAACAATCTAACATGCATTATTACCCATATTATGCAGTTATTATCGCTAGAACTACAATAATTATACTTATTACTTTTATTATTATCAATATAACATGCACTATTACCCATATTATGCAGTTATTATCGCTCGAACTATAATAATTATACTTATTACTCCCAATATTATCAATATAAATTGCATTATTACCCATATTATACTGTTATTATCGTCAGAACTATAATAAATATGCTTGTTACTCCCAATATAATCAATATAACATGCATTACTACCCATATTATGCAGTTCTTATCGCTGGAACTACAATAATTATACTTACTACTTTTATTATTATCAATATAACATGCACTATTACCCATATTATGCAGTTACTATCGTCAGAACTATAATAAATATACTAATTACTCCCAATATTATCAATATAACATGCATTATTGCCCATATTATGCAGTTATTATTGCTAGAGCTACAATAATTATACTTATTACTCCCAATATTATCAATATAACATGCATTATTATCCATATTATACTGTTATTATCGGCAGAACTATAATAAATATACTCATTACTCCCAAAATTATCAATATAACATGCATTATTACCCATATTATGCAGTTATTATCGCTAGAACTATAATAGTTATACTCATTACTTTTATTATTATCAATATAACATGCACTATTACCCATATTATGCACTTATTATCGCTGGAACTATAATAATTATACTTATAACTCCTAATATTATCAATATTTCATGCATTATTACCCATATTATACAGTTATTATCGCTAGAACTATAATAGTTATACTTATTACTTATATTATTATCAGTATAACATGCATTATTACCCCTATTATGCAGCTATTATCGCTAGAACTGTAATAATTATACTTATTGCTCCCAATATTATCAATATAACATGCATTATTACCCATATTATACTGTTATTATCGTCAGAACTATAATAAATATACTTATTACTCCCAATATTATCAATATAACATGCATTATTACCCATATTATGCAGTTATTATCGCTAGAACTACAATAGTTATACTTATTACTTATATTATTATCAGTATAACATGCATTATTACCCCTATTATGCAGCTATTATCGCTAGAACTATAATAATTGTACTTATTACTCCCAATATTATCAATATAACATGCATTATTACCCATATTATACAGTTATTATCGCTAGAACTATAATAGTTATACTTATTACTTATATTATTATCAGTATAACATGCTTTATTACCCCTATTATACAGTTATTATCGCTAGAACTATAATAGTTATACTTATTACTTATATTATTATCAGTTTAACATGCATTATTACCCCTATTATGCAGTTATTATCGCTAGAACTACAATAATTATACTTATTACTCCCAATATTATCCATATAACATGCATTATTACCCATATTATACTGTTATTATCGTCAGAACTATAATAAATATACTTATTACTCCCAATATTATCAATATAACATGCATTATTACCCATATTATACTGTTATTATCGTCAGAACTATAATAAATATACTTATTACTCCCAATATTATCAATATAACATGCATTATTACCCATATTATGCAGTTATTATCGCTAGAAGTGCAATAATTATACTTATTACTTTTACTATTATCATTATAACATGCATTATTACCCATATTATGCAGTTATTATCGCTAGAACTACAATAATTATACTTATTACTCCCAATATTATCAATATAACATGCATTATTACCCATATTATACTGTTATTATTGTTAGAACTATAATAAATATACTCATTACTCCCAATATTATCAATCTAACATGCATTATTACCCATATTATGCAGTTATTATCGCTAGAACTACAATAATTATACTTATTACTTTTATTATTATCAATATAACATGCACTATTACCCATATTATGCAGTTATTATTGCTCGAACTATAATAATTATACTTATTACTCCCAATATTATCAATATAAAGTGCATTATTACCCATATTATACTGTTATTATCGTCAGAACTATAATAAATATGCTTGTTACTCCCAATATTATCAATATAACATGCATTATTACCCATATTATGCAGTTCTTATCGCTGGAACTACAATAATTATACTTACTACTTTTATTATTATCAATATAACATGCACTATTACCCATATTATGCAGTTACTATCGTCAGAACTATAATAAACATACTTATTAATCCCAATATTATCAATATAACATGCATTATTACCCATATTATACTGTTATTATCGTCAGAACTATAATAAATATACTAATTACTCCCAATATTATCAATATAACATGCATTATTGACAATATTATGCAGTTATTATCGCTAGAGCTACAATAATTATACTTATTACTCCCAATATTATCAATATAACATGCATTATTATCCATATTATACTGTTATTATCGGCAGAACTATAATAAATATACTCATTACTCCCAAAATTATCAATATAACATGCATTATTACCCATATTATGCAGTTATTATCGCTAGAACTATAATAGTTATACTCATTACTTTTATTATTATCAATATAACATGCACTATTACCCATATTATGCACTTATTATCGCTGGAACTATAATAATTATACTTATAACTCCTAATATTATCAATATTTCATGCATTATTACCCATATTATACAGTTATTATCGCTAGAACTATAATAGTTATACTTATTACTTATATTATTATCAGTATAACATGCATTATTACCCCTATTATGCAGCTATTATCGCTAGAACTATAATAATTATACTTATTACTCCCAATATTATCAATATAACATGCATTATTACCCATATTATACTGTTATTATCGTCAGAACTATAATAAATATACTTATTACTCCCAATATTATCAATATAACATGCATTATTACCCATATTATGCAGTTATTATCGCTAGAACTACAATAATTATACTTATTACTTTTATTATTATCAATATAACATGCACTATTACCCATATTATGCAGTTATTATCGCTAGAACTACAATAATTATACTTATTACTTTTATTATTATCATAATAACATGCATTATTACCCATATTATGCAGTTATTATCGCTAGAACTATAATAGTTATACTTATTACTTATATTATTATCAGTATAACATGCATTATTACCCCTATTATGCAGCTATTATCGCTAGAACTATAATAATTGTACTTATTACTCCCAATATTATCTATATAACATGCATTATTACCCATATTATACAGTTATTATCGCTAGAACTATAATAGTTATACTTATTACTTATATTATTATCAGTATAACATGCATTATTACCCCTATTATGCAGTTATTATCGCTAGAACTACAATAATTATACTTATTACTCCCAATATTATCAATATAACATGCATTATTACCCATATTAAACTGTTATTATCGTCAGAACTATAATAAATATACTTATTACTCCCAATATTATCAATATAACATGCATTATTACCCATATTATACTGTTATTATCGTCAGAACTATAATAAATATACTTATTACTCCCAATATCATCAATATAACATGCATTATTACCCATATTATGCAGTTATTATCGCTAGAAGTACAATAATTATACTTATTACTTTTACTATTATCATTATAACATGCATTATTACCCATATTATGCAGTTATTATCGCTAGAACTACAATAATTATACTTATTACTCCCAATATTATCAATATGTCATGCATTATTACCCATATTATACAGTTATTATCGCTAGAACTATAATAGTTATACTTATTACTTATATTATTATCAGTATAACATGCATTATTACCCCTATTATGCAGTTATTATCGCTAGAACTATAATAATTATACTTATTACTCCCAATATTACCAATATAAATGCATTATTACCCATATTATACAGTTATTATCGCTAGAACTATAATAGTTATACTTATTACTTATATTATTATCAGTATAACATGCATTATTACCCCTATTATGCAGTTATTATCGCTAGAACTATAATAATTATACTTATTACTCCCAATATTATCAATATAACATGCATTATTACCCATATTATACAGTTATTATCGCTAGAACTATAATAGTTATACTTATTACTTATGTTATTATCAGTATAACATGCATTATTACCCATATTATACAGTTATTATCGCTAGAACTATAATAGTTATACTTATTACTTTATTATTATCAGTTTAACATGCATTATTACCCCTATTATGCAGTTATTATCGCTAGAACTACAATAATTATACTTATTACTCCCAATATTATCAATATAACATGCATTATTACCCATATTATACTGTTATTATTGTTAGAACTATAATAAATATACTCATTACTCCCAATATTATCAATCTAACATGCATTATTACCCATATTATGCAGTTATTATCGCTAGAACTACAATAATTATACTTATTACTTTTATTATTATCAATATAACATGCACTATTACCCATATTATGCAGTTATTATCGCTCGAACTATAATAATTATACTTATTACTCCCAATATTATCAATATAAAGTGCATTATTACCCATATTATACTGTTATTATCGTCAGAACTATAATAAATATGCTTGTTACTCCCAATATGATCAATATAACATGCATTATTACCCATATTATGCAGTTCTTATCGCTGGAACTACAATAATTATACTTACTACTTTTATTATTATCAATATAACATGCACTATTACCCATATTATGCAGTTACTATCGTCAGAACTATAATAAACATACTTATTAATCCCAATATTATCAATATAACATGCATTCTTACCCATATTATACTGTTATTATCGTCAGAACTATAATAAATATACTAATTACTCCCAATATTATCAATATAACATGCATTATTGACAATATTATGCAGTTATTATCGCTAGAGCTACAATAATTATACTTATTACTCCCAATATTATCAATATAACATGCATTATTATCCATATTATACTGTTATTATCGGCAGAACTATAATAAATATACTCATTACTCCCAAAATTATCAATATAACATGCATTATTACCCATATTATGCAGTTATTATCGCTAGAACTATAATAGTTATACTCATTACTTTTATTATTATCAATATAACATGCACTATTACCCATATTATGCACTTATTATCGCTGGAACTATAATAATTATACTTATAACTCCTAATATTATCAACATTTCATGCATTATTACCCATATTATACAGTTATTATCGCTAGAACTATAATAGTTATACTTATTACTTATATTATTATCAGTATAACATGCATTATTACCCCTATTATGCAGCTATTATCGCTAGAACTGTAATAATTATACTTAGTGCTCCCAATATTATCAATATAACATGCATTATTACCCATATTATACTGTTATTATCGTCAGAACTATAATAAATATACTTATTACTCCCAATATTATCAATATAACATGCATTATTACCCATATTATGCAGTTATTATCGCTAGAACTACAATAATTATACTTATTACTTTTATTATTATCAATATAACATGCACTATTACCCATATTATGCACTTGTTCTCGCTGGAACTATAATAATTATACTTATAACTCCTAATATTATCAATATTTCATGCATTATTACCCATATTATACAGTTATTATCGCTAGAACTATAATAGTTATACTTATTACTTATATTATTATCAGTATAACATGCATTATTACCCCTATTATGCAGCTATTATCGCTAGAACTATAATAATTATACTTATTACTCCCAATATTATCAATATAACATGCATTATTACCCATATTATACTGTTATTATCGTCAGAACTATAATAAATATACTTATTACTCCCAATATTATCAATATAACATGCATTATTACCCATATTATACTGTTATTATCGTCAGAACTATAATAAATATACTTATTACTCCCAATATCATCAATATAACATGCATTATTACCCATATTATGCAGTTATTATCGCTAGAAGTACAATAATTATACTTATTACTTTTACTATTATCATTATAACATGCATTATTACCCATATTATGCAGTTATTATCGCTAGAACTACAATAATTATACTTATTACTCCCAATATTATCAATATAACATGCATTATTACCCATATTATACTGTTATTATTGTCAGAACTATAATAAATATACTCATTACTCCCAATATTATCAATCTAACATGCATTATTACCCATATTATGCAGTTATTATCGCTAGAACTACAATAATTATACTTATTACTTTTATTATTATCAATATAACATGCACTATTACCCATATTATGCAGTTATTATCGCTCGAACTATAATAATTATACTTATTACTCCCAATATTATCAATATAAAGTGCATTATTACCCATATTATACTGTTATTATCGTCAGAACTATAATAAATATGCTTGTTACTCCCAATATTATCAATATAACATGCATTAGTACCCATATTATGCAGTTCTTCTCGCTGGAACTACAATAATTACACTTACTACTTTTATTATTATCAATATAACATGCACTATTACCCATATTATGCAGTTACTATCGTCAGAACTATAATAAACATACTTATTAATCCCAATATTATCAATATAACATGCATTATTACCCATATTATACTGTTATTATCGTCAGAACTATAATAAATATACTAATTACTCCCAATATTATCAATATAACATGCATTATTGCCCATATTATGCAGTTATTATCGCTAGAGCTACAATAATTATACTTATTACTCCCAATATTATCAATATAACATGCATTATTATCCATATTATACTGTTATTATCGGCAGAACTATAATAAATATACTCATTACTCCCAAAATTATCAATATAACATGCATTATTACCCATATTATGCAGTTATTATCGCTAGAACTATAATAGTTATACTCATTACTTTTATTATTATCAATATAACATGCACTATTACCCATATTATGCACTTATTATCCCTGGAACTATAATAATTATACTTATAACTCCTAATATTATCAATATTTCATGCATTATTACCCATATTATACAGTTATTATCGCTAGAACTATAATAGTTATACTTATTACTTATATTATTATCAGTATAACATGCATTATTACCCCTATTATGCAGCTATTATCGCTAGAACTGTAATAATTATACTTAGTGCTCCCAATATTATCAATATAACATGCATTATTACCCATATTATACTGTTATTATCGTCAGAACTATAATAAATATACTTATTACTCCCAATATTATCAATATAACATGCATTATTACCCATATTATGCAGTTATTATCGCTAGAACTACAATAATTATACTTATTACTTTTATTATTATCAATATAACATGCACTATTACCCATATTATGCACTTGTTCTCGCTGGAACTATAATAATTATACTTATAACTCCTAATATTATCAATATTTCATGCATTATTACCCATATTATACAGTTATTATCGCTAGAACTATAATAGTTATACTTATTACTTATATTATTATCAGTATAACATGCATTATTACCCCTATTATGCAGCTATTATCGCTAGAACTATAATAATTATACTTATTACTCCCAATATTATCAATATAACATGCATTATTACCCATATTATACTGTTATTATCGTCAGAACTATAATAAATATACTTATTACTCCCAATATTATCAATATAACATGCATTATTACCCATATTATACTGTTATTATCGTCAGAACTATAATAAATATACTTATTACTCCCAATATCATCAATATAACATGCATTATTACCCATATTATGCAGTTATTATCGCTAGAAGTACAATAATTATACTTATTACTTTTACTATTATCATTATAACATGCATTATTACCCATATTATGCAGTTATTATCGCTAGAACTACAATAATTATACTTATTACTCCCAATATTATCAATATAACATGCATTATTACCCATATTATACTGTTATTATTGTCAGAACTATAATAAATATACTCATTACTCCCAATATTATCAATCTAACATGCATTATTACCCATATTATGCAGTTATTATCGCTAGAACTACAATAATTATACTTATTACTTTTATTATTATCAATATAACATGCACTATTACCCATATTATGCAGTTATTATCGCTCGAACTATAATAATTATACTTATTACTCCCAATATTATCAATATAAAGTGCATTATTACCCATATTATACTGTTATTATCGTCAGAACTATAATAAATATGCTTGTTACTCCCAATATTATCAATATAACATGCATTAGTACCCATATTATGCAGTTCTTCTCGCTGGAACTACAATAATTACACTTACTACTTTTATTATTATCAATATAACATGCACTATTACCCATATTATGCAGTTACTATCGTCAGAACTATAATAAACATACTTATTAATCCCAATATTATCAATATAACATGCATTATTACCCATATTATACTGTTATTATCGTCAGAACTATAATAAATATACTAATTACTCCCAATATTATCAATATAACATGCATTATTGCCCATATTATGCAGTTATTATCGCTAGAGCTACAATAATTATACTTATTACTCCCAATATTATCAATATAACATGCATTATTATCCATATTATACTGTTATTATCGGCAGAACTATAATAAATATACTCATTACTCCCAAAATTATCAATATAATATGCATTATTACCCATATTATGCAGTTATTATCGCTAGAACTATAATAGTTATACTCATTACTTTTATTATTATCAATATAACATGCACTATTACCCATATTATGCACTTATTATCCCTGGAACTATAATAATTATACTTATAACTCCTAATATTATCAATATTTCATGCATTATTACCCATATTATACAGTTATTATCGCTAGAACTATAATAGTTATACTTATTACTTATATTATTATCAGTATAACATGCATTATTACCCCTATTATGCAGCTATTATCGCTACAACTGTAATAATTATACTTATTGCTCCCAATATTATCAATATAACATGCATTATTACCCATATTATACTGTTATTATCGTCAGAACTATAATAAATATACTTATTACTCCCAATATTATCAATATAACATGCATTATTACCCATATTATGCAGTTATTATCGCTAGAAGTACAATAATTATACTTATTACTTTTACTATTATCATTATAACATGCATTATTACCCATATTATGCAGTTATTATCGCTAGAACTACAATAATTATACTTATTACTCCCAATATTATCAATATAACATGCATTATTACCCATATTATACTGTTATTATTGTCAGAACTATAATAAATATACTCATTACTCCCAATTTTATCAATCTAACATGCATTATTACCCATATTATGCAGTTATTATCGCTAGAACTACAATAATTATACTTATTACTTTTATTATTATCAATATAACATGCACTATTACCCATATTATGCAGTTATTATCGCTCGAACTATAATAATTATACTTATTACTCCCAATATTATCAATATAAAGTGCATTATTACCCATATTATACTGTTATTATCGTCAGAACTATAATAAATATGCTTGTTACTCCCAATATTATCAATATAACATGCATTATTACCCATATTATGCAGTTCTTATCGCTGGAACTACAATAATTATACTTACTACTTTTATTATTATCAATATAACATGCACTATTACCCATATTATGCAGTTACTATCGTCAGAACTATAATAAACATACTTATTAATCCCAATATTATCAATATAACATGCATTATTACCCATATTATACTGTTATTATCGTCAGAACTATAATAAATATACTAATTACTCCCAATATTATCAATATAACATGCATTATTGCCCATATTATGCAGTTATTATCGCTAGAGCTACAATAATTATACTTATTACTCCCAATATTATCAATATAACATGCATTATTATCCATATTATACTGTTATTATCGGCAGAACTATAATAAATATACTCATTACTCCCAAAATTATCAATATAACATGCATTATTACCCATATTATGCAGTTATTATCGCTAGAACTATAATAGTTATACTCATTACTTTTATTATTATCAATATAACATGCACTATTACCCATATTATGCACTTATTATCCCTGGAACTATAATAATTATACTTATAACTCCTAATATTATCAATATTTCATGCATTATTACCCATATTATACAGTTATTATCGCTAGAACTATAATAGTTATACTTATTACTTATATTATTATCAGTATAACATGCATTATTACCCCTATTATGCAGCTATTATCGCTAGAACTGTAATAATTATACTTATTGCTCCCAATATTATCAATATAACATGCATTATTACCCATATTATACTGTTATTATCGTCAGAACTATAATAAATATACTTATTACTCCCAATATTATCAATATAACATGCATTATTACCCATATTATGCAGTTATTATCGCTAGAAGTACAATAATTATACTTATTACTTTTACTATTATCATTATAACATGCATTATTACCCATATTATGCAGTTATTATCGCTAGAACTACAATAATTATACTTATTACTCCCAATATTATCAATATAACATGCATTATTACCCATATTATACTGTTATTATTGTCAGAACTATAATAAATATACTCATTACTCCCAATATTATCAATCTAACATGCATTATTACCCATATTATGCAGTTATTATCGCTAGAACTACAATAATTATACTTATTACTTTTATTATTATCAATATAACATGCACTATTACCCATATTATGCAGTTATTATCGCTGGAACTACAATAATTATACTTACTACTTTTATTATTATCAATATAACATGCATTATTACCCATATTATACTGTTATTATCGTCAGAACTATAATAAATATACTAATTACTCCCAATATTATCAATATAACATGCATTATTGCCCATATTATGCAGTTATTATCGCTAGAGCTACAATAATTATACTTATTACTCCCAATATTATCAATATAACATGCATTATTATCCATATTATACTGTTATTATCGGCAGAACTATAATAATTATACTTATAACTCCTAATATTATCAATATTTCATGCATTATTACCCATATTATACAGTTATTATCGCTAGAACTATAATAGTTATACTTATTACTTATATTATTATCAGTATAACATGCATTATTACCCCTATTATGCAGCTATTATCGCTAGAACTGCAATAATTATACTTATTGCTCCCAATATTATCAATATAACATGCATTATTACCCATATTATACTGTTATTATCGTCAGAACTATAATAAATATACTTATTACTCCCAATATTATCAATATAACATGCATTATTACCCATATTATGAAGTTATTATCGCTAGAACTACAATAATTATACTTATTACTTTTATTATTATCAATATAACATGCACTATTACCCATATTATGCACTTGTTCTCGCTGGAACTATAATAATTAAACTTATAACTCCTAATATTATCAATATTTCATGCATTATTACCCATATTATGCAGTTATTATCGCTAGAACTATAATAGTTATACTTATTACTTATATTATTATCAGTATAACATGCATTATTACCCCTATTATGCAGCTATTATCGCTAGAACTATAATAATTGTACTTATTACTCCCAATATTATCAATATAACATGCATTATTACCCATATTATACAGTTATTATCGCTAGAACTATAATAGTTATACTTATTACTTATATTATTATCAGTATAACATGCTTTATTACCCCTATTATGCAGTTATTATCGCTAGAACTATAATAATTATACTTATTACTCCCAATATTATCAAAATAACATGCATTATTACCCATATTATACTGTTATTATCGTCAGAACTATAATAAATATACTAATTACTCCCAATATTATCAATATAACATGCATTATTACCCATATTATACTGTTATTATCGTCAGAACTATAATAAATATACTAATTACTCCCAATATTATCAATATAACATGCATTATTACCCATATTATGCAGTTATTATTGTCAGAACTATAATAAATATACTTATTACTCCCAATATTATCAATATAACATGCATTATTACCCATATTATGCAGTTATTATCGCTAGAACTATAATAGTTATACTTATTACTTATATTATTATCAGTATAACATGCATTATTACCCCTATTATGCAGCTATTATCGCTAGAACTATAATAATTGTACTTATTACTCCCAATATTATCAATATAACATGCATTATTACCCATATTATACAGTTATTATCGCTAGAACTATAATAGTTATACTTATTACTTATATTATTATCAGTATAACATGCTTTATTACCCCTATTATGCAGTTATTATCGCTAGAACTATAATAAATATACTTATTACTCCCGATATTATCAATATAACATCCATTATTACCCATATAATGCAGTTACTATCGCTAGAACTGTAATAATTATACTTATTACTTATATTATTATCAATATAACATGCATTATTCCCCTTATTATGCAGTTATTATCGCTAGAACTATAATAAATATACGTATTACTTTTATTATCATCAATATAACATGCATTATTACCCATATTATGCAGTTATTATCGATAGAAGTGTAATAAATATACTTAGAACTTTTATTATCATCAATATAACATGCACTATTAGCCACATTTTACTATTATTATCGCTAGAACTATAATAATTATACTTATTACTCCCAATATTGTCAATATAACATGCATTATTACCCATATAATGCAGTTATTATCGCTAGAACTGTAATAATTATACTTATTACTTATATTATTATCAATATAACATGCATTATTCCCCTTATTATGCAGTTATTATCGCTAGAACTATAACAAATATACGTATTACTTTTATTATCATCAATATAACATGCATTATTACCCATATTATGCAGTTATTATCGATAGAACTGTAATAAATATACTTAGAACTTTTATTATCATCAATATAACATGCACTATTAGCCATATTTTACTATTATTATCGCTAGAACTATAATAATTATATTTATTACTCCCAATATTGTCAATATAACATGCATTATTACCCATATAATGCAGTTATTATCGCTAGAACTGTAATAATTATACTTATTACTTATATTACTCTCAATATAACATGCATTATTACCCATATTATGCAGTTATAATCGCTAGAACTATAATAAATATACTTACTACTTTCATTATCATCAATATAACATGCATTATTATCCATATTATGCAGTTATTATCGATAGAAGTATAATAAATATACTTATAACTTTTATTATTATCAATATAACATGCACTATTAGCCATATTTTACTATTATTATCGCTAGAACTATAATAATTATACTTATTACTCCCAATATTATCAATATAACATGCATTATTACCCATATAATGCAGTTATTATCGCTAGAACTGTAATAATTATACTTTTTACTTATATTATTAGCAATATAACGTGCATTATTACCCATATAATGCAGTTACTATCGCTAGAACTGTAATAATTATACTTATTACTTATATTATTAGCAATATAACGTGCATTATTACCAATATTATGCAGTTATTATTGATAGAACTATAATAAATATACTTATTACTCCCGATATTATCAATATAACATCCATTATTACCCATATACTGCAGTTATTATCGCTAGAACTGTAATAATTATACTTATTACTTATATTATTATCAATATAACATGCATTATTCCCCTTATTATGCAGTTATTATCGCTAGAACTATAACAAATATACGTATTACTTTTATTATCATCAATATAACATGCATTATTACCCATATTATGCAGTTATTATCGCTAGAACTGTAATAATTATACTTATTACTTATACTATTATCAATATAACATGCATTATTACGCATATTACGCGGTTATAATCGCTAGAACTATAATAAATATACTTAGTACTTTTATTATCATCAATATAACATGCACTATTAGCCATATTTTAATATTATTATCGCCAGAACTATAATAATTATAGTTTTACTCCCGATATTATCAATATAACATGCATTATTACCCATATAATGCAGTTATTATCGCTAGAACTGTAATAATTATACTTATTACTTATATTATTAGCAATATAACGTGCATTATTACCAATATTATGCAGTTATTATTGATAGAACTATAATAAATATACTTATTACTCCCGATATTATCAATATAACATCCATTATTACCCATATACTGCAGTTATTATCGCTAGAACTGTAATAATTATACTTATTACTTATATTATTATCAATATAACATGCATTATTCCCCTTATTATGCAGTTATTATCGCTAGAACTATAACAAATATACGTATTACTTTTATTATCATCAATATAACATGCATTATTACCCATATTATGCAGTTATTATCGATAGAACTGTAATAAATATACTTAGAACTTTTATTATCATCAATATAACATGCACTATTAGCCATATTTTACTATTATTATCGCTAGAACTATAATAATTATATTTATTACTCCCAATATTGTCAATATAACATGCATTATTACCCATATAATGCAGTTATTATCGCTAGAACTGTAATAATTATACTTATTACTTATATTATTCTCAATATAACATGCATTATTACCCATATTATGCAGTTATAATCGCTAGAACTATAATAAATATACTTACTACTTTCATTATCATCAATATAACATGCACTATTAGCCATATTTCACTATTATTATCGCTAGAACTATAATAATTATACTTATTACTCCCAATATTATCAATATAACATGCATTATTACCCATATAATGCAGTTATTATCGCTAGAACTGTAATAATTATACTTTTTACTTATATTATTAGCAATATAACGTGCATTATTACCCATATAATGCAGTTACTATCGCTAGAACTGTAATAATTATACTTATTACTTATATTATTATCAATATAACATGCATTATTACCCATATAATGGAGTTATTATCGCTAGAACTGTAATAATTATACCTATTACTTATATTATTATAACTATAACATGCATTATTACCCTATATTATGCAGTTATTATCGATAGAACTATAATAAATATACTTATTACTTTTATTATTATCAATCTAACATGCATTATTACCCATATTATGCAGTTATTATAGCTAGAACTGTAATAAATATTCTTATTACTTTTATTATCATCAATATAACGTCCATTATTACCCATAATATGCAGTTATTATCGATAGAAGTATAATAAGTATACTTATTACTTTTATTATTATCAATATAACATGCACTCTAAGCCATATTTTACTAGTATTATCGCTAGAACTGTAATAATTGTACTTATTACTCCCGATATTATCAATATAACATCCATTATTACCCATATAATGCTGTTATTATCGCTGGAACTGTAATAAATATACTTATTACTTATATTATTATCAATATAACATGCATAATTACCCATATTATGCAGTTATTATCGATAGAACTATAATAAATATACTTATTACTTTTATTATTATCAATCTAACATGCATTATTACCCATATTATGCAGTTATTATCGATAGAACTGTAATAAATATACTTAGTACTTTTATTGTCATCAATATAACATGCACTATTAGCCATATTTTACTATTATTATCGCTAGAACTATAATAATTATACTTATTACTCCCAATATTATGAATATAACATGCATTATTACCCATATAATGCAGTTATTATCGCTAGAACTGTAATAATTATACTTATTACTTATACTATTATCAATATAACATGCATTATTACGCATATTACGCGGTTATAATCGCTAGAACTATAATAAATATACTTAGTACTTTTATTATCATCAATATAACATGCACTATTAGCCATATTTTAATATTATTATCGCCAGAACTATAATAATTATAGCATTACTCCCGATATTATCAATATAACATGCATTATTACCCATATAATGCAGTTATTATCGCTAGAACTGTAATAATTATACTTATTACTTATATTATTAGCAATATAACGTGCATTATTACCAATATTATGCAGTTATTATTGATAGAACTATAATAAGTATACTTATTACTTTTATTATTATCAATATAACATGCATTATTACCCATATTATGCAGTTATTATAGCTAGAACTATAATAAATATACGTATTACTTTTATTATCATCAATATAACATGCACTATTAGCCATATTTTACTATTATTATCGCTAGAACTATAATAATTATACTTATTACTCCCGATGTTATCAATATAACATACATTATTACCCATATAATGCAGTTATTATCCCTAGAACTGTAATAAATATACTTATTACTTTTGTTACCATCAATATAACATGCACTATTAGCCATATTTTACTATTATTATCGCTAGAACTGTAATAATTATACTTATTACTCCCGATATTATCAATATAACATGCATTATTACCCATATAATGCAGTTACTATCGCTAGAACTGTAATAATTATACTTATTACTTATATTATTAGCAATATAACGTGCATTATTACCCATATTATGCAGTTATTATCGCTAGAACTGTAATAAATATACTTATTACTCATATTATTATCAATATAACATGCATTATTACCCATATTATGCAGTTATAATCGATAGAACTATAATAAATATACTTATTACTTATATTATTAGCAATATAACGTGCAGTATTACCCATATTATTCAGTTATTATCGATAGAAGTATAATAAGTATACTTATTACTTTTATTATTATCAATATAACATGCACTCTTAGCCATATTTTACTAGTATTATCGCTAGTGCTGTAATAATTGTACTTATTACTCCCGATATTATCAATATAACATCCATTATTACACATATAATGGAGTTATTAACGCTAGAACTGTAATAATTATACATATTACTTATATTATTATAACTATAACATTCATTATTACCCTATATTATGCAGTTATTATCGATAGAACTATAATAAATATACTTATTACTTTTATTATTATCAATCTAACATGCATTATTACCCATATTATGCAGTTATCATCGCTAGAACTGTAGTAAATATACTTATTACTTTTATTGTCATCAATATAACATGCATTATTACCCATATAATGCAGTTATTATCGATAGAACTATAATAAATATACTTATTACTTTTATTATTATCAATATAACATGCACTATTAGCCATATTTTACTATTATTATCGCTAGAACTATAATAATTATAGTTATTACTCCCGAAATTATCAATATAACATGCATTATTACCCATATAATGCAGTTATTATCGCTAGAACTGTAATAATTATACTTTTTACTTATATTATTAGCAATATAACGTGCATTATTACCCATATAATGCAGTTACTATCGCTAGAACTGTAATAATTATACTTATTACTTATATTATTAGCAATATAACGTGCATTATTACCAATATTATGCAGTTATTATTGATAGAACTATAATAAATATACTTATTACTCCCGATATTATCAATATAACATCCATTATTACCCATATACTGCAGTTATTATCGCTAGAACTGTAATAATTATACTTATTACTTATATTATTATCAATATAACATGCATTATTCCCCTTATTATGCAGTTATTATCGCTAGAACTATAACAAATATACGTATTACTTTTATTATCATCAATATAACATGCATTATTACCCATAATATGCAGTTATTATCGATAGAACTGTAATAAATATACTTAGTACTTTTATTATCATCAATATAACATGCACTATTAGCCATATTTTACTATTATTATCGCTAGAACTATAATAATTATACTTATTACTCCCAATATTATGAATATAACATGCATTATTACCCATATAATGCAGTTATTATCGCTAGAACTGTAATAATTATACTTATTACTTATACTATTATCAATATAACATGCATTATTACGCATATTACGCGGTTATAATCGCTAGAACTATAATAAATATACTTAGTACTTTTATTATCATCAATATAACATGCACTATTAGCCATATTTTAATATTATTATCGCCAGAACTATAATAATTATAGTTTTACTCCCGATATTATCAATATAACATGCATTATTACCCATATAATGCAGTTATTATCGCTAGAACTGTAATAATTATACTTATTACTTATATTATTAGCAATATAACGTGCATTATTACCAATATTATGCAGTTATTATTGATAGAACTATAATAAATATACTTATTACTCCCGATATTATCAATATAACATCCATTATTACCCATATACGGCAGTTATTATCGCTAGAACTGTAATAATTATACTTATTACTTATATTATTATCAGTATAACATGCATTATTCCCCTTATTATGCAGTTATTATCGCTAGAACTATAACAAATATACGTATTACTTTTATTATCATCAATATAACATGCATTATTACCCATATTATGCAGTTATTATCGATAGAACTGTAATAAATATACTTAGAACTTTTATTATCATCAATATAACATGCACTATTAGCCATATTTTACTATTATTATCGCTAGAACTATAATAATTATATTTATTACTCCCAATATTGTCAATATAACATGCATTATTACCCATATAATGCAGTTATTATCGCTAGAACTGTAATAATTATACTTATTACTTATATTATTCTCAATATAACATGCATTATTACCCATATTATGCAGTTATAATCGCTAGAACTATAATAAATATACTTACTACTTTCATTATCATCAATATAACATGCATTATTATCCATATTATGCAGTTATTATCGATAGAAGTATAATAAATATACTTATAACTTTTATTATTATCAATATAACATGCACTATTAGCCATATTTTACTATTATTATCGCTAGAACTATAATAATTATACTTATTACTCCCAATATTATCAATATAACATGCATTATTACCCATATAATGCAGTTATTATCGCTAGAACTGTAATAATTATACTTTTTACTTATATTATTAGCAATATAACGTGCATTATTACCCATATAATGCAGTTACTATCGCTAGAACTGTAATAATTATACTTATTACTTATATTATTATCAATATAACATGCATTATTACCCATATAATGGAGTTATTATCGCTAGAACTGTAATAATTATACCTATTACTTATATTATTATAACTATAACATGCATTATTACCCTATATTATGCAGTTATTATCGATAGAACTATAATAAATATACTTATTACTTTTATTATTATCAATCTAACATGCATTATTACCCATATTATGCAGTTATTATAGCTAGAACTGTAATAAATATTCTTATTACTTTTATTATCATCAATATAACGTCCATTATTACCCATAATATGCAGTTATTATCGATAGAAGTATAATAAGTATACTTATTACTTTTATTATTATCAATATAACATGCACTCTAAGCCATATTTTACTAGTATTATCGCTAGAACTGTAATAATTGTACTTATTACTCCCGATATTATCAATATAACATCCATTATTACCCATATAATGCTGTTATTATCGCTGGAACTGTAATAAATATACTTATTACTTATATTATTATCAATATAACATGCATAATTACCCATATTATGCAGTTATTATCGATAGAACTATAATAAATATACTTATTACTTTTATTATTATCAATCTAACATGCATTATTACCCATATTATGCAGTTATTATAGCTAGAACTATAATAAATATTCTTATTACTTTTATTATCATCAATATAACGTCCATTATTACCCATATTATGCAGTTATTATCGATAGAAGTATAATAAGTATACTTATTACTTTTATTATTATCAATATAACATGCATTATTACCTATATTATGCAGTTATTGTCGCTAGAACTATAATAAATATACTTATTACTCCTGATATTATCAATATAACATCCATTATTACCCATATACTGCAGTTACTATCGCTAGAACTGTAATAATTATACTTATTACTTATATTATTATCAATATAACATGCATTATTCCCCTTATTATGCAGTTATTATCGCTAGAACTATAATAAATATACGTATTACTTTTATTATCATCAATATAACATGCATTATTACCCATATTATGCAGTTATTATCGATAGAACTGTAATAAATATACTTAGAACTTTTATTATCATCAATATAACATGCACTATTAGCCATATTTTACTATTATTATCGCTAGAACTATAATAATTATATTTATTACTCCCAATATTGTCAATATAACATGCATTATTACCCATATAATGCAGTTATTATCGCTAGAACTGTAATAATTATACTTATTACTTATATTATTCTCAATATAACATGCATTATTACCCATATTATGCAGTTATAATCGCTAGAACTATAATAAATATACTTACTACTTTCATTATCATCAATATAACATGCATTATTATCCATATTATGCAGTTATTATCGATAGAAGTATAATAAATATACTTATAACTTTTATTATTATCAATATAACATGCACTATTAGCCATATTTTACTATTATTATCGCTAGAACTATAATAATTATACTTATTACTCCCAATATTATCAATATAACAAGCATTATTACCCATATAATGCAGTTATTATCGCTAGAACTGTAATAATTATACTTTTTACTTATATTATTATCAATACAACATGCATTATTACGCATATAATGCAGTTATTATCGCTAGAACTGAAATAATTATACTTATTACTATTATTATTATCAATATAACATGCACTATTAGCCACATTTTACTACTATTAACGCTAGAACTATAATAATTATACTTATTACTCCCGATATTATCAATATAACATGCATTATTACCCACATAATGCAGTTGTTATCGCTAGAACTGTAATAATTATACTTATTACTTATATTATTATCAATATAACATGCATTATTACCCATATAATGCAGTTATTATCGACAGAAGTATAATAAATATACTAATTACTTTTATTATTATAAATATAACAGGCACTCTTAGCCATATTTTACAAGTATTATCGCTAGAACTGTAATAATTATACTTATTACTCCCGATATTATCAATATAACATGCATTATTACCCACATAATGCAGTTGTTATCGCTAGAACTGTAATAATTATACTTATTACTTATATTATTATCAATATAACATGCATTATTACCCATATTATGCAGTTATTATCGACGGAAGTATAATAAATATACTAATTACTTTTATTATTATAAATATAACGTGCACTATTAGCCATATTTTACTATTATTATCGCCAGAACTATAATAATTATACTTATTACTCCCAATATTATCAATATAACATGCATTATTACCCATATAATGCAGTTATTATCGCTAGAACTGTAATAATTTTACTTATTACTAATATTATTAGCAATATAACATGCATTATTACCCATATAATGCAGTTATTATCGCTAGAACTGTAATAATTATACTTATTACTTATATTATTCTCAATATAACATGCATTATTACCCATATTATGCAGTTATAATCGCTAGAACTATAATAAATATACTTACTACTTTCATTATCATCAATATAACATGCATTATTACCCATATTATGCAGTTATTATCGATAGAACTATAATAAATATACTTATTACTTTTAATATTATCAATATAACATGCACTATTAGCCATATTTTACTATTATTATAGCTAGAACTATAATAATTAGACTTATTACTCCCAACTTTATCAATATAACATGCATTATTACCCATATACTGCAGTTATTATCGCTAGAACTGTGATAATTATACTTATTACATATATTATTAGCAATATAACGTGCATTATTACCCATATTATGCAGTTATTATCGATAGAACTATAATAAATATACTTATTACTTATATTATTATCAATATAACATGCATTATTACCCATATTTTACTATTATTAACGCTAGAACTATAATAATTATACTTATTACTCCCGATATTATCAATATAACATGCATTATTACCCACGTAATGCAGTTGTTATCGCTAGAACTGTAATAATTATACTTATTACTTATATTATTATCAATATAACATGCATTATTACCCATATAATGCAGTTATTATCGACAGAAGTATAATAAATATACTAATTACTTTTATTATTATAAATATAACAGGCACTCTTAGCCATATTTTACTAGTATTATCGCTAGAACTGTAATAATTATACTTATTACTCCCGATATTATCAATATAACATCCATTATTACCCATATAATGCGGTTATTATCGCTAGAACTGTAATAATTATACTTTTTACTTATATTATTATCAATACAACATGCATTATTACGCATATAATGCAGTTATTATCGCTAGAACTGAAATAATTATACTTATTACTATTATTATTATCAATATAACATGCACTATTAGCCACATTTTACTACTATTAACGCTAGAACTATAATAATTATACTTATTACTCCCGATATTATCAATATAACATGCATTATTACCCACATAATGCAGTTGTTATCGCTAGAACTGTAATAATTATACTTATTACTTATATTATTATCAATATAACATGCATTATTACCCATATAATGCAGTTATTATCGACAGAAGTATAATAAATATACTAATTACTTTTATTATTATAAATATAACAGGCACTCTTAGCCATATTTTACAAGTATTATCGCTAGAACTGTAATAATTATACTTATTACTCCCGATATTATCAATATAACATCCATTATTACCCATATAATGCAGTTATTATCGCTAGAACTGTAATAATTATACTTTTTACTTATATTATTATCAATACAACATGCATTATAACGCATATAATGCAGTTATTATCGCTAGAACTGAAATAATTATACTTATTACTATTATTATTATCAATATAACATGCACTATTAGCCACATTTTACTACTATTATCGCTAGAACTATAATAATTATACCTATTACTCCCAATATTATCAATATAACATGCATTATTACCCATATAATGCAGTTATTATCGCTAGAACTGTAATAATTTTACTTATTACTAATATTATTAGCAATATAACATGCATTATTACCCATATAATACAGTTATTATCGCTAGAACTGTAATAATTGTACTTATTACTTATATTATAAGCAATATAACGTGCATTATTACCCATATTATGCAGTTATTATCGCTAGAACTATAATAAATATACTTACTACTTTCATTATCATCAATATAACATGCATTATTACCCATATTATGCAGTTATTATCGATAGAACTATAATAAATATACTTATTACTTTTATTATTATCAATATAACATGCACTATTAGCCATATTTTACTATTATTATCGCTAGAACTATAATAATTATACTTATTACTCCCAATATTATCAATATAACATGCATTATTACCCATATAATACAGTTATTATCGCTAGAATTGTAATAATTGTACTTATTACTTATATTATTAGCAATATAACGTGCATTATTACCCATATTATGCAGTTATTATCGCTAGAACTATAATAAATATACTTACTACTTTCATTATCATCAATATAACATGCATTATTACCCATATTATGCAGTTATTATCGATAGAACTATAATAAATATACTTATTACTTTTATTATTATCAATATAACATGCACTATTAGCCATATTTTACTATTATTATCGCTAGAACTATAATAATTATACTTATTACTCCCAATATAGTCAATATAACATTCATTATTACCCATATAATGCAGTTATTATCGCTAGAACTGTAATAATTATACTTATTACTAATACTATTAGCAATATAACATGCATTATTACCCATATAATGCAGTTATTATCGCTAGAACTGTAATAATTATACTTATTACTTATATTATTCTCAATATAACATGCATTATTACCCATATTATGCAGTTATAATCGCTAGAACTATAATAAATATACTTACTACTTTCATTATCATCAATATAACATGCATTATTACAAATATTATGCAGTTATTATCGATAGATCTATAATAAATATACTTATTACTTTTAATATTATCAATATAACATGCACTATTAGCCATATTTTACTATTATTATCGCTAGAACTATAATAATTATACTTATTACTCCCGATATTATCAATATAACATGCATTATTACCCACATAATGCAGTTGTTATCGCTAGAACTGTAATAATTATACTTATTACGTATATTATTATCAATATAACATGCATTATTACCCATATTATGCAGTTATTATCGACGGAAGTATAATAAATATACTAATTACTTTTATTATTATAAATATAACAGGCACTCTTAGCCATATTTTACTAGTATTATCGCTAGAACTGTAATAATTATACTTATTACTCCCGATATTATCAATATAACATCCATTATTACCCATATAATGCAGTTATTATCGCTAGAACTGTAATAATTATACTTTTTACTTATATTATTATCAATACAACATGCATTATTACGCATATAATGCAGTTATTATCGCTAGAACTGAAATAATTATACTTATTACTATTATTATTATCAATATAACATGCACTATTAGCCACATTTTACTACTATTATCGCTAGAATTATAATAATTATACTTATTACTCCCAATATTATCAATATAACATGCATTATTACCCATATAATACAGTTATTATCGCTAGAACCGTAATAATTGTACTTATTACTTATATTATTAGCAATATAACGTGCATTATTACCCATATTATGCAGTTATTATCGCTAGAACTATAATAAATATACTTACTGCTTTCATTATCATCAATATAACATGCATTATTACCCATATTATGCAGTTACTATCGATAGAACTATAATAAATATACTTATTACTTTTATTATTATCAATATAACATGCACTATTAGCCATATTTTACTATTATTATCGCTAGAACTATAATAATTATACTTATTACTCCCAATATTGTCAATATAACATTCATTATTACCCATATAATGCAGTTATTATCGCTAGAACTGTAATAATTATACTTATTACTTATATTATTCTCAATATAACATGCATTATTACCCATATTATGCAGTTATAATCGCTAGAACTATAATAAATATACTTACTACTTTTATTATCAGCAATATAACATGCATTATTACCCATATTATGCAGTTATTATCGATAGAACTATAATAAATATACTTATTACTTTTATTATTATCAATATAACATGCATTATTACCTATATTATGCAGTTATTGTCGCTAGAACTATAATAAATATACTTATTACTCCTGATATTATCAATATAACATCCATTATTACCCATATACTGCAGTTACTATCGCTAGAACTGTAATAATTATACTTATTACTTATATTATTATCAATATAACATAATTATTCCCCTTATTATGCAGTTATTATCGCTAGAACTATAATAAATATACGTATTACTTTTATTATCATCAATATAACATGCATTATTACCCATATTATGCAGTTATTATCGATAGAACTGTAATAAATATACTTAGTACTTTTATTATCATCAATATAACATGCACTATTAGCCATATTTTACTATTATTATCGCTAGAACTATAATAATTATACTTATTACTCCCAATATTATGAATATAACATGCATTATTACCCATATAATGCAGTTATTATCGCTAGAACTGTAATAATTATACTTATTACTTATACTATTATCAATATAACATGCATTATTACGCATATTACGCGGTTATAATCGCTAGAACTATAATAAATATACTTATTACTTTTATTATTATCAATATAACATGCATTATTACCTATATTATGCAGTTATTGTCGCTAGAACTATAATAAATATACTTATTACTCCCGATATTATCAATATAACATCCATTATTACCCATATACTGCAGTTACTATCGCTAGAACTGTAATAATTATACTTATTACTTATATTATTATCAATATAACATGCATTATTCCCCTTATTATGCAGTTATTACCGCTAGAACTATAATAAATATACGTATTACTTTTATTATCATCAATATAACATTCATTATTACCCATATTATGCAGTTATTATCGATAGAACTGTAATAAATATACTTAGAACTTTTATTATCATCAATATAACATGCACTATTAGCCATATTTTACTATTATTATCGCTAGAACTATAATAATTATATTTATTACTCCCGATATTGTCAATATAACATGCATTATTACCCATATAATGCAGTTATTATCGCTAGAACTGTAATAATTATACTTATTACTTATATTATTCTCAATATAACATGCATTATTACCCTATATTATGCAGTTATTATCGATAGAACTATAATAAATATACTTATTACTTTTACTATTATCAATCTAACATGCATTATTACCCATATTATGCAGTTATTATCGCTAGAACTGTAATAAATATACTTATTACTCCCGATATTATCAATATAACATCCATTATTACCCATATACTGCAGTTACTATCGCTAGAACTGTAATAATTATACTTATTACTTATATTATTCTCAATATAACATGCATTATTACCCATATTATGCAGTTATAATCGCTAGAACTATAATAAATATACGTATTACTTTTATTATCATCAATATAACATGCACTATTAGCCATATTTTACTATTATTATCGCTAGAAATATAATAATTATATTTATTACTCCCAATATTGTCAATATAACATGCATTATTACCCATATAATGCAGTTATTATCGCTAGAACTGTAATAATTATACTTATTACTTATATTATTCTCAATATAACATGCATTATTACCCATATTATGCAGTTATAATCGCTAGAACTATAATAAATATACTTACTACTTTCATTATCATCAATATAACATGCATTATTATCCATATTATGCAGTTATTATCGATAGAAGTATAATAAATATACTTATAACTTTTATTATTATCAATATAACATGCATTATTATCCATATTATGCAGTTATTATCGATAGAAGTATAATAAATATACTTATAACTTTTATTATTATCAATATAACATGCACTATTAGCCATATTTTACTATTATTATCGCTAGAACTATAATAATTATACTTACTACTCCCAATATTATCAATATAACATGCATTATTACCCATATAATGCAGTTATTATCGCTAGAACTGTAATAATTATACTTATTACTTATATTATTATCAATATAACATGCATTATTACCCATAGAATGGAGTTATTATCGCTAGAACTGTAATAATTATACCTATTACTTATATTATTATAACTATAACATGCATTATTACCCTATATTATGCAGTTATTATCGATAGAACTATAATAAATATACTTATTACTTTTATTATTATCAATCTAACATGCATTATTACCCATATTATGCAGTTATTATAGCTAGAACTATAATAAATATTCTTATTACTTTTATTATCATCAATATAACGTCCATTATTACCCATAATATGCAGTTATTATCGATAGAAGTATAATAAGTATACTTATTACTTTTATTATTATCAATATAACATGCACCCTAAGCCACATTTTACTAGTATTATCGCTAGAACTGTAATAATTGTACTTATTACTCCCGATATTATCAATATAACATCCATTATTACCCATATAATGCTGTTATTATCGCTGGAACTGTAATAAATATACTTATTACTTATATTATTATCAATATAACATGCATAATTACCCATATTATGCAGTTATAATCGATAGAACTATAATAAATATACATATTACTTATATTATTAGCAATATAACGTGCAGTATTACCCATATTATGCAGTTATTATCGATAGAACTATAATAAATATACTTATTACTTTTATTATTATCAATATAACATGCACTCTTAGCCATATTTTACTAGTATTATCGCTGGAACTGTAATAATTGTACTTATTACTCCCGATATTATCAATATAACATCCATTATTACCCATATAATGGAGTTATTAACGCTAGAACTGTAATAATTATACCTATTACTTATATTATTATAACTATAACATGCATTATTACCCTATATTATGCGGTTATTATCGATAGAACTATAATAAATATACTTATTACTTTTATTATTATCAATCTAACATGCATTATTACCCATATTATGCAGTTATTATCGCTAGAACTGTAATAAATATACTTATTCCTTTTATTATCGTCAATATAACATGCATTATTACCCATATTATGCAGTTATTATCGATAGAACTATAACAAAAATATACTTATTACTTTTATTATTATCAATATAACATGCATTATTACCTATATTATGCAGTTATTGTCGCTAGAACTATAATAAATATACTTATTACTCCCGATATTATCAATATAACATCCATTATTACCCATATAATGCAGTTACTATCGCTAGAACTGTAATAATTATACTTATTACTTATATTATTATCAATATAACATGCATTATTCCCCTTATTATGCAGTTATTATCGCTAGAACTATAATAAATATACGTATTACTTTTATTATCATCAATATAACATGCATTATTACCAATATTATACAGTTATTATTGATAGAACTATAATGAATATACTTATTACTTTTATTATTATCAATATAACATGCACTATTAGCCATATTTTACTATTATTATCGCTAGAACTATAATAATTATACTTATTACTCCCAATATTGTCAATATAACATTCATTATTACCCATATAATGCAGTTATTATCGCTAGAACTGTAATAATTATACTTATTACTTATATTATTCTCAATATAACATGCATTATTACCCATATTATGCAGTTATAATCGCTAGAACTATAATAAATATACTTACTACTTTCATTATCATCAATATAACATGCATTATTACCCTTATTATGCAGTTATTATCGATAGAAGTATAATAAATATACTTATTACTTT
Organism: Megachile leachella; assembly: GCA_963576845.1. Classification (NCBI taxonomy): domain Eukaryota; kingdom Metazoa; phylum Arthropoda; class Insecta; order Hymenoptera; family Megachilidae; genus Megachile; species Megachile leachella. The sequence continues at coordinate 1,397,438 of CAUYWW010000067.1, forward strand.
TATTATTATCAATATAACATGCACTATTAGCCATATTTTGCTATTATTATCGCTAGAACTATAATAATTATACTTATTACTCCCAATATTATCAATATAACATGCATTATTACCCATATAATGCAGTTATTATCGCTAGAACTGTAATAATTATACTTTTTACTTATATTATTAGCAATATAACGTGCATTATTACCCATATAATGCAGTTATTATCGCTAGAACTGTAATAATTATACTTTTTACTTATATTATTATCAATATAACATGAATTATTACCCATATAATGGAGTTATTATCGCTAGAACTGTAATAATTATACCTATTACTTATATTATTATAACTATAACATGCATTATTACCCTATATTATGCAGTTATTATCGATAGAACTATAATAAATATACTTATTACTTTTATTATTATCAATCTAACATGCATTATTACCCATATTATGCAGTTATTATCGCTAGAACTGTAATAAATATACTTATTCCTTTTATTATCGTCAATATAACATGCATTATTACCCATATTATGCAGTTATTATCGATAGAACTATAATAAATATACTTATTACTTTTATTATTATCAATATAACATGCATTATTACCTATATTATGCAGTTATTGTCGCTAGAACTATAATAAATATACTTATTACTCCCGATATTATCAATATAACATCCATTATTACCCATATAATGCAGTTACTATCGCTAGAATTGTAATAATTATACTTATTACTTATATTATTATCAATATAACATGCATTATTCCCCTTATTATGCAGTTATTATCGCTAGAACTATAATAAATATACGTATTACTTTTATTATCATCAATATAACATGCATTATTACCCATATTATGCAGTTATTATCGATAGAACTGTAATAAATATACTTAGAACTTTTATTATCATCAATATAACATGCACTATTAGCCACATTTTACTATTATTATCGCTAGAACTATAATAATTATACTTATTACGCCCAATATTGTCAATATAACATGCATTATTACCCATATAATGCAGTTATTATCGCTAGAACTGTAATAATTATACTTATTACTTAAATTATTCTCAATATAACATGCATTATTACCCATATTATGCAGTTATAATCGCTAGAACTATAATAAATATACTTACTACTTTCATTATCATCAATATAACATGCATTATTACCCTTATTATGCAGTTATTATCGATAGAAGTATAATAAATATACTTATTACTTTTATTATTATCAATATAACATGCACTCTTAGCCATATTTTACTAGTATGATCGCTAGAACTGTAATAATTATACTTATTACTCCCAATATTATCAATATAACATCCATTATTACCCATATAATGCAGTTATTATCGCTAGAACTGTAATAAATATACTTATTACTTATATTATTATCAATATAACATGCATTATTACCCATATTATGCAGTTATAATCGATAGAACTATAATAAATATACTTATTACTTATATTATTAGCAATATAACGTGCAGTATTACCCATATTATGCAGTTATTATCGATAGAAGTATAATAAGTATACTTATTACTTTTATTATTATCAATATAACATGCACACTTAGCCATATTTTACTAGTATTATCGCTAGAACTGTAATAATTGTACTTATTACTCCCGATATTATCAATATAACATCCATTATTACCCATATAATGCAGTTATTATCGCTAGAACTGTAATAAATATACTTATTACTTATATTATTATCAATATAACATGCATTATTACCCATATTATGCAGTTATAATCGATAGAACTATAATAAATATACTTATTACTTATATTATTAGCAATATAACGTGCAGTATTACCCATATTATGCAGTTATTATCGATAGAAGTATAATAAGTATACTTATTACTTTTATTATTATCAATATAACATGCACACTTAGCCATATTTTACTAGTATTATCGCTAGAACTGTAATAATTGTACTTATCATTCCCGATATTATCAATATAACATCCATTATTACCCATATAATGGAGTTATCAACGCTAGAACTGTAATAATTATACCTATTACTTATATTATTATAACTATAACATGCATTATTACCCTATATTATGCAGTTATTATCGATAGAACTATAATAAATATACTTATTACTTTTATTATTATCAATCTAACATGCATTATTAGCCATATTATGCAGTTATTATCGCTAGAACTATAATAAATATACGTATTACTTTTATTATCGTCAATATAACATGCATTATTACCCATATTATGCAGTTATTATCGATAGAAGTGTAATAAATATACTTATTACTTTTATTATTATCAATATAACATGCACACTTAGCCATATTTTACTAGTATTATCGCTAGAACTGTAATAATTGTACTTATCACTCCCGATATTATCAATATAACATCCATTATTACCCATATAATGGAGTTACTAACGCTAGAACTGTAATAATTATACCTATTACTTATATTATTATAACTATAACATGCATTATTACCCTATATTATGCAGTTATTATCGATAGAACTATAATAAATATACTTATTACTTTTATTATTATCAATCTAACATGCATTATTACCCATATTATGCAGTTATTATCGCTAGAACTGTAATAAATATACTTATTCCTTTTATTATCGTCAATATAACATGCATTATTACCCATATTATGCAGTTATTATCGATAGAACTATAATAAATATACTTATTACTTTTATTATTATCAATATAACATGCATTATTACCTATATTATGCAGTTATTGTCGCTAGAACTATAATAAATATACTTATTACTCCCGATATTATCAATATAACATCCATTATTACCCATATAATGCAGTTACTATCGCTAGAACTGTAATAATTATACTTATTACTTATATTATTATCAATATAACATGCATCATTCCCCTTATTATGCAGTTATTATCGCTAGAACTATAATAAATATACGTATTACTTTTATTATCATCAATATAACATGCATTAATACCCATATTATGCAGTTATTATCGATAGAACTGTAATAAATATACTTAGAACTTTTATTATCATCAATATAACATGCACTATTAGCCACATTTTACTATTATTATCGCTAGAACTATAATAATTATACTTATTACTCCCAATATTGTCAATATAACATGCATTATTACCCATATAATGCAGTTATTATCGCTAGAACTGTAATAATTATACTTATTACTTAAACTATTCTCAATATAACATGCATTATTACCCATATTATGCAGTTATAATCGCTAGAACTATAATAAATATACTTACTACTTTCATTATCATCAATATAACATGCATTATTACCCATATAATGCAGTTATTATCGCTAGAACTGTAATAATTATACTTTTTACTTATATTATTAGCAATGTAACGTGCATTATTACCCATATAATGCAGTTATTATCGCTAGAACTGTAATAATTATACTTATTACTTATATTATTATCAATATAACATGCATTATTACCCATATAATGGAGTTATTATCGCTAGAACTGTAATAATTATACCTATTACTTATATTATTATAACTATAACATGCATTATTACCCTATATTATGCAGTTATTATCGATAGAACTATAATAAATATACTTATTACTTTTATTATTATCAATCTAACATGCATTATTACCCATATTATGCAGTTATTATAGCTAGAATTATAATAAATATTCTTATTACTTTTCTTATCATCAATATAACGTCCATTATTACCCATAATATGCAGTTATTATCGATAGAAGTATAATAAATATACTTATTACTTTTATTATTATCAATATAACATGCACTCTTAGCCATATTTTACTAGTATGATCGCTAGAACTGTAATAATTATACTTATTACTCCCAATATTATCAATATAACATGCATTATTACCCATATAATGCAGTTATTATCGCTAGAACTGTAATAAATATACTTATTACTTATATTATTATCAATATAACATGCATTATTACCAATATTATGCAGTTATAATCGATAGAACTATAATAAATATACTTATTACTTATATTATTAGCAATATAACGTGCAGTATTACCCATATGATGCAGTTATTATCGATAGAAGTATAATAAGTATACTTATTACTTTTATTATTATCAATATAACATGCACACTTAGCCATATTTTACGAGTATTATCGCTGGAACCGTAATAATTGTACTTATTACTCCCGATATTATCAATATAACATCCATTATTACCCATATAATGGAGTTATTAACGCTAGAACTGCAATAATTATACCTATTACTTATATTATTATAACTATAACATGCATTATTACCCTATATTATGCAGTTATTATCGATAGAACTATAATAAATATACTTATTACTTTTATTATCGTCAATATAACATGCATTATTACCCGTATTATGCAGTTATTATCGATAGAACTATAATAAATATACTTATTACTTTTATTATTATCAATATAACATGCATTATTACCTACATTATGCAGTTATTGTCGCTAGAACTATAATAAATATACTTATTACTCCCGATATTATCAATATAACATGCATTATTACCCATATAATGCAGTTATTATCGCTAGAACAGTAATAATTATACTTATTACTTATATTATTAGCAGTATAACGTGCATTATTACCAATATTATGCAGTTATTATTGATAGAACTATAATAAATATACTTATTACATTTATTATTATCAATATAACATGCATTATTACCTATATTATGCAGTTATTATCGCAAGAACTATAATAAATATAGTTATTACTCCCGATATTATCAATATAACATCCATCATTACCCATATAATGCAGTTATTATCGCTAGAACTGTAATAATTATACTTACTACTTATATTATTATCAATATAACATGCATTATTCCCCTTATTATGCAGTTATTATCACGAGAACTATAATAAATATACGTATTACTGTTATTATCATCAATATAACATGCATTATTACCCATATTATGCAGTTATTATCGATAGAACTGTAATAAATATACTTAGTACTTTTATTGTCATCAATATAACATGCACTATTAGCCATATTTTACTATTATTATCGCTAGAACTATAATAATTATACTTATTACTCCCAATATTATGAATATAACATGCATTATTACCCATATAATGCAGTTATTATCGCTAGAACTGTAATAATTATACTTATTACTTATACTATTATCAATATAACATGCATTATTACGCATATTACGCGGTTATAATCGCTAGAACTATAATAAATATACTTAGTACTTTTATTATCATCAATATAACATGCACTATTAGCCATATTTTAATATTATTATCGCCAGAACTATAATAATTATAGCATTACTCCCGATATTATCAATATAACATGCATTATTACCCATATAATGCAGTTATTATCGCTAGAACTGTAATAATTATACTTATTACTTATATTATTAGCAATATAACGTGCATTATTACCAATATTATGCAGTTATTATTGATAGAACTATAATAAGTATACTTATTACTTTTATTATTATCAATATAACATGCATTATTACCCATATTATGCAGTTATTATAGCTAGAACTATAATAAATATACGTATTACTTTTATTATCATCAATATAACATGCACTATTAGCCATATTTTACTATTATTATCGCTAGAACTATAATAATTATACTTATTACTCCCGATGTTATCAATATAACATACATTATTACCCATATAATGCAGTTATTATCCCTAGAACTGTAATAAATATACTTATTACTTTTGTTACCATCAATATAACATGCACTATTAGCCATATTTTACTATTATTATCGCTAGAACTGTAATAATTATACTTATTACTCCCGATATTATCAATATAACATGCATTATTACCCATATAATGCAGTTACTATCGCTAGAACTGTAATAATTATACTTATTACTTATATTATTAGCAATATAACGTGCATTATTACCCATATTATGCAGTTATTATCGCTAGAACTGTAATAAATATACTTATTACTCATATTATTATCAATATAACCTGCATTATTACCCATATTATGCAGTTATAATCGATAGAACTATAATAAATATACTTATTACTTATATTATTAGCAATATAACGTGCAGTATTACCCATATTATGCAGTTATTATCGATAGAAGTATAATAAGTATACTTATTACTTTTATTATTATCAATATAACATGCACTCTTAGCCATATTTTACTAGTATTATCGCTAGTGCTGTAATAATTGTACTTATTACTCCCGATATTATCAATATAACATCCATTATTACACATATAATGGAGTTATTAACGCTAGAACTGTAATAATTATACATATTACTTATACTATTATAACTATAACATTCATTATTACCCTATATTATGCAGTTATTATCGATAGAACTATAATAAATATACTTATTACTTTTATTATTATCAATCTAACATGCATTATTACCCATATTATGCAGTTATCATCGCTAGAACTGTAGTAAATATACTTATTACTTTTATTATCATCAATATAACATGCATTATTACCCATATAATGCAGTTATTATCGATAGAACTATAATAAATATACTTATTACTTTTATTATTATCAATATAACATGCACTATTAGCCATATTTTACTATTATTATCGCTAGAACTATAATAATTATAGTTATTACTCCCGAAATTATCAATATAACATGCATTATTACCCATATAATGCAGTTATTATCGCTAGAACTGTAATAATTATACTTATTATTTATATTATTAGCAATATAACGTGCATTATTACCCATATTATGCAGTTATTATCGCTAGAACCATAATAAATATACTTACTACTTTTATTATCAGCAATATAACATGCATTATTACCCATATTATGCAGTTATTATCGATAGAACTATAATAAATATACTTGTTACTTTTATTATTATCAATATAACATGCACTATGAGCCATATTTTACTATTATTATCGCTAGAACTATAATAGTTATACTTATTACTTATATTATTATCAATATAACATGCATTATTACCCATATTATGCAGTTATTATCACTAGAACTATAATAAATATACGTATTACTTTTATTATCATCAATATAGCATGCATTATTACCCATATTATGCAGTTATTATCGATAGAACTGTAATAAATATACTTATTACTATTATTATTATCGATATAACATGCACTATTAGCCATATTTTACTATTATTATCGCTAGAACTGTAATAATTATACATATTACTCCCAATATTATCAATATAACATGCACTATTACCCATATTATGCAGTTATTATCGATAGAACTATAATAAATATACTTATTACTTTTATTATTATCAATATAGCATGCATTATTACCTATATTATGCAGTTATTGTCGCTAGAACTATAATAAATATACTTATTACTCCCGATATTATCAATATAACATCCATTATTACCCATATAATGCAGTTACTATCGCTAGAACTGTAATAATTATACTTATTACTTATATTATTATCAATATAACATGCATTATTCCCCTTATTATGCAGTTATTATCGCTAGAACTATAATAAATATACGTATTACTTTTATTATCATCAATATAACATGCATTATTACCCATATTATGCAGTTATTATCGATAGAAGTGTAATAAATATACTTAGAACTTTTATTATCATCAATATAACATGCACTATTAGCCACATTTTACTATTATTATCGCTAGAACTATAATAATTATACTTATTACTCCCAATATTGTCAATATAACATGCATTATTACCCATATAATGCAGTTATTATCGCTAGAACTGTAATAATTATACTTTTTACTTATATTATTAGCAATATAACGTGCATTATTACCCATATAATGCAGTTATTATCGCTAGAACTGTAATAATTATACTTATTACTTATATTATTAGCAATATAACGTGCATTATTACCAATATTATGCAGTTATTATTGATAGAACTATAATAAATATACTTATTACTCCCGATATTATCAATATAACATCCATTATTACCCATATACTGCAGTTATTATCGCTAGAACTGTAATAATTATACTTATTACTTATATTATTATCAATATAACATGCATTATTCCCCTTATTATGCAGTTATTATCGCTAGAACTATAACAAATATACGTATTACTTTTATTATCATCAATATAACATGCATTATTACCCATATTATGCAGTTATTATCGATAGAACTGTAATAAATATACTTAGAACTTTTATTATCATCAATATAACATGCACTATTAGCCATATTTTACTATTATTATCGCTAGAACTATAATAATTATATTTATTACTCCCAATATTGTCAATATAACATGCATTATTACCCATATAATGCAGTTATTATCGCTAGAACTGTAATAATTATACTTATTACTTACATTATTCTCAATATAACATGCATTATTACCCATATTATGCAGTTATAATCGCTAGAACTATAATAAATATACTTACTACTTTCATTATCATCAATATAACATGCATTATTACCCATATTATGCAGTTATAATCGATAGAACTATAATAAATATACTTATTACTTATATTATTAGCAATATAACGTGCAGTATTACCCATATTATGCAGTTATTATCGATAGAAGTATAATAAGTATACTTATTACTTTTATTATTATCAATATAACATGCACTCTTAGCCATATTTTACTAGTATTATCGCTAGTGCTGTAATAATTGTACTTATTACTCCCGATATTATCAATATAACATCCATTATTACACATATAATGGAGTTATTAACGCTAGAACTGTAATAATTATACATATTACTTATACTATTATAACTATAACATTCATTATTACCCTATATTATGCAGTTATTATCGATAGAACTATAATAAATATACTTATTACTTTTATTATTATCAATCTAACATGCATTATTACCCATATTATGCAGTTATCATCGCTAGAACTGTAGTAAATATACTTATTACTTTTATTATCATCAATATAACATGCATTATTACCCATATAATGCAGTTATTATCGATAGAACTATAATAAATATACTTATTACTTTTATTATTATCAATATAACATGCACTATTAGCCATATTTTACTATTATTATCGCTAGAACTATAATAATTATAGTTATTACTCCCGAAATTATCAATATAACATGCATTATTACCCATATAATGCAGTTATTATCGCTAGAACTGTAATAATTATACTTATTATTTATATTATTAGCAATATAACGTGCATTATTACCCATATTATGCAGTTATTATCGCTAGAACCATAATAAATATACTTACTACTTTTATTATCAGCAATATAACATGCATTATTACCCATATTATGCAGTTATTATCGATAGAACTATAATAAATATACTTGTTACTTTTATTATTATCAATATAACATGCACTATGAGCCATATTTTACTATTATTATCGCTAGAACTATAATAGTTATACTTATTACTTATATTATTATCAATATAACATGCATTATTCCCCTTATTATGCAGTTATTATCGCTAGAACTATAATAAATATACGTATTACTTTTATTATCATCAATATAACATGCATTATTACCCATATTATGCAGTTATTATCGATAGAAGTGTAATAAATATACTTAGAACTTTTATTATCATCAATATAACATGCACTATTAGCCACATTTTACTATTATTATCGCTAGAACTATAATAATTATACTTATTACTCCCAATATTGTCAATATAACATGCATTATTACCCATATAATGCAGTTATTATCGCTAGAACTGTAATAATTATACTTTTTACTTATATTATTAGCAATATAACGTGCATTATTACCCATATAATGCAGTTATTATCGCTAGAACTGTAATAATTATACTTATTACTTATATTATTAGCAATATAACGTGCATTATTACCAATATTATGCAGTTATTATTGATAGAACTATAATAAATATACTTATTACTCCCGATATTATCAATATAACATCCATTATTACCCATATACTGCAGTTATTATCGCTAGAACTGTAATAATTATACTTATTACTTATATTATTATCAATATAACATGCATTATTCCCCTTATTATGCAGTTATTATCGCTAGAACTATAACAAATATACGTATTACTTTTATTATCATCAATATAACATGCATTATTACCCATATTATGCAGTTATTATCGATAGAACTGTAATAAATATACTTAGAACTTTTATTATCATCAATATAACATGCACTATTAGCCATATTTTACTATTATTATCGCTAGAACTATAATAATTATATTTATTACTCCCAATATTGTCAATATAACATGCATTATTACCCATATAATGCAGTTATTATCGCTAGAACTGTAATAATTATACTTATTACTTACATTATTCTCAATATAACATGCATTATTACCCATATTATGCAGTTATAATCGCTAGAACTATAATAAATATACTTACTACTTTCATTATCATCAATATAACATGCATTATTACCCATATTATGCAGTTATAATCGATAGAACTATAATAAATATACTTATTACTTATATTATTAGCAATATAACGTGCAGTATTACCCATATTATGCAGTTATTATCGATAGAAGTATAATAAGTATACTTATTACTTTTATTATTATCAATATAACATGCACTCTTAGCCATATTTTACTAGTATTATCGCTAGTGCTGTAATAATTGTACTTATTACTCCCGATATTATCAATATAACATCCATTATTACACATATAATGGAGTTATTAACGCTAGAACTGTAATAATTATACATATTACTTATACTATTATAACTATAACATTCATTATTACCCTATATTATGCAGTTATTATCGATAGAACTATAATAAATATACTTATTACTTTTATTATTATCAATCTAACATGCATTATTACCCATATTATGCAGTTATCATCGCTAGAACTGTAGTAAATATACTTATTACTTTTATTATCATCAATATAACATGCATTATTACCCATATAATGCAGTTATTATCGATAGAACTATAATAAATATACTTATTACTTTTATTATTATCAATATAACATGCACTATTAGCCATATTTTACTATTATTATCGCTAGAACTATAATAATTATAGTTATTACTCCCGAAATTATCAATATAACATGCATTATTACCCATATAATGCAGTTATTATCGCTAGAACTGTAATAATTATACTTATTATTTATATTATTAGCAATATAACGTGCATTATTACCCATATTATGCAGTTATTATCGCTAGAACCATAATAAATATACTTACTACTTTTATTATCAGCAATATAACATGCATTATTACCCATATTATGCAGTTATTATCGATAGAACTATAATAAATATACTTGTTACTTTTATTATTATCAATATAACATGCACTATGAGCCATATTTTACTATTATTATCGCTAGAACTATAATAGTTATACTTATTACTTATATTATTATCAATATAACATGCATTATTACCCATATTATGCAGTTATTATCACTAGAACTATAATAAATATACGTATTACTTTTATTATCATCAATATAGCATGCATTATTACCCATATTATGCAGTTATTATCGATAGAACTGTAATAAATATACTTATTACTACTATTATTATCGATATAACATGCACTATTAGCCATATTTTACTATTATTATCGCTAGAACTGTAATAATTATACATATTACTCCCAATATTATCAATATAACATGCACTATTACCCATATTATGCAGTTATTATCGATAGAACTATAATAAATATACTTATTACTTTTATTATTATCAATATAGCATGCATTATTACCTATATTATGCAGTTATTGTCGCTAGAACTATAATAAATATACTTATTACTCCCGATATTATCAATATAACATCCATTATTACCCATATAATGCAGTTACTATCGCTAGAACTGTAATAATTATACTTATTACTTATATTATTATCAATATAACATGCATTATTCCCCTTATTATGCAGTTATTATCGCTAGAACTATAATAAATATACGTATTACTTTTATTATCATCAATATAACATGCATTATTACCCATATTATGCAGTTATTATCGATAGAAGTGTAATAAATATACTTAGAACTTTTATTATCATCAATATAACATGCACTATTAGCCACATTTTACTATTATTATCGCTAGAACTATAATAATTATACTTATTACTCCCAATATTGTCAATATAACATGCATTATTACCCATATAATGCAGTTATTATCGCTAGAACTGTAATAATTATACTTTTTACTTATATTATTAGCAATATAACGTGCATTATTACCCATACAATGCAGTTATTATCGCTAGAACTGTAATAATTATACTTATTACTTATATTATTAGCAATATAACGTGCATTATTACCAATATTATGCAGTTATTATTGATAGAACTATAATAAATATACTTATTACTCCCGATATTATCAATATAACATCCATTATTACCCATATACTGCAGTTATTATCGCTAGAACTGTAATAATTATACTTATTACTTATATTATTATCAATATAACATGCATTATTCCCCTTATTATGCAGTTATTATCGCTAGAACTATAACAAATATACGTATTACTTTTATTATCATCAATATAACATGCATTATTACCCATATTATGCAGTTATTATCGATAGAACTGTAATAAATATACTTAGAACTTTTATTATCATCAATATAACATGCACTATTAGCCATATTTTACTATTATTATCGCTAGAACTATAATAATTATATTTATTACTCCCAATATTGTCAATATAACATGCATTATTACCCATATAATGCAGTTATTATCGCTAGAACTGTAATAATTATACTTATTACTTATATTATTCTCAATATAACATGCATTATTACCCATATTATGCAGTTATAATCGCTAGAACTATAATAAATATACTTACTACTTTCATTATCATCAATATAACATGCATTATTATCCATATTATGCAGTTATTATCGATAGAAGTATAATAAATATACTTATAACTTTTATTATTATCAATATAACATGCACTATTAGCCATATTTTACTATTATTATCGCTAGAACTATAATAATTATACTTATTACTCCCAATATTATCAATATAACATGCATTATTACCCATATAATGCAGTTATTATCGCTAGAACTGTAATAATTATACTTTTTACTTATATTATTAGCAATATAACGTGCATTATTACCCATATAATGCAGTTACTATCGCTAGAACTGTAATAATTATACTTATTACTTATATTATTAGCAATATAACGTGCATTATTACCAATATTATGCAGTTATTATTGATAGAACTATAATAAATATACTTATTACTCCCGATATTATCAATATAACATCCATTATTACCCATATACTGCAGTTATTATCGCTAGAACTGTAATAATTATACTTATTACTTATATTATTATCAATATAACATGCATTATTCCCCTTATTATGCAGTTATTATCGCTAGAACTATAACAAATATACGTATTACTTTTATTATCATCAATATAACATGCATTATTACCCATATTATGCAGTTATTGTCGATAGAACTGTAATAAATATACTTAGTACTTTTATTATCATCAATATAACATGCACTATTAGCCATATTTTACTATTATTATCGCTAGAACTATAATAATTATACTTATTACTCCCAATATTATGAATATAACATGCATTATTACCCATATAATGCAGTTATTATCGCTAGAACTGTAATAATTATACTTATTACTTATACTATTATCAATATAACATGCATTATTACGCATATTACGCGGTTATAATCGCTAGAACTATAATAAATATACTTAGTACTTTTATTATCATCAATATAACATGCACTATTAGCCATATTTTAATATTATTATCGCCAGAACTATAATAATTATAGTTTTACTCCCGATATTATCAATATAACATGCATTATTACCCATATAATGCAGTTATTATCGCTAGAACTGTAATAATTATACTTATTACTTATATTATTAGCAATATAACGTGCATTATTACCAATATTATGCAGTTATTATTGATAGAACTATAATAAATATACTTATTACTCCCGATATTATCAATATAACATCCATTATTACCCATATACTGCAGTTATTATCGCTAGAACTGTAATAATTATACTTATTACTTATATTATTATCAATATAACATGCATTATTCCCCTTATTATGCAGTTATTATCGCTAGAACTATAACAAATATACGTATTACTTTTATTATCATCAATATAACATGCATTATTACCCATATTATGCAGTTATTATCGATAGAACTGTAATAAATATACTTAGAACTTTTATTATCATCAATATAACATGCACTATTAGCCATATTTTACTATTATTATCGCTAGAACTATAATAATTATATTTATTACTCCCAATATTGTCAATATAACATGCATTATTACCCATATAATGCAGCTATTATCGCTAGAACTGTAATAATTATACTTATTACTTATATTATTCTCAATATAACATGCATTATTACCCATATTATGCAGTTATAATCGCTAGAACTATAATAAATATACTTACTACTTTCATTATCATCAATATAACATGCATTATTATCCATATTATGCAGTTATTATCGATAGAAGTATAATAAATATACTTATAACTTTTATTATTATCAATATAACATGCACTATTAGCCATATTTTACTATTATTATCGCTAGAACTATAATAATTATACTTACTACTCCCAATATTATCAATATAACATGCATTATTACCCATATAATGCAGTTATTATCGCTAGAACTGTAATAATTATACTTTTTACTTATATTATTAGCAATATAACGTGCATTATTACCCATATAATGCAGTTACTATCGCTAGAACTGTAATAATTATACTTATTACTTATATTATTATCAATATAACATGCATTATTACCCATATAATGGAGTTATTATCGCTAGAACTGTAATAATTATACCCATTACTTATATTATTATAACTATAACATGCGTTATTACCCTATATTATGCAGTTATTATCGATAGAACTATAATAAATATACTTATTACTTTTATTATTATCAATCTAACATGCATTATTACCCATATTATGCAGTTATTATAGCTAGAACTGTAATAAATATTCTTATTACTTTTATTATCATCAATATAACGTCCATTATTACCCATAATATGCAGTTATTATCGATAGAAGTATAATAAGTATACTTATTACTTTTATTATTATCAATATAACATGCACTCTAAGCCATATTTTACTAGTATTATCGCTAGAACTGTAATAATTGTACTTATTACTCCCGATATTATCAATATAACATCCATTATTACCCATATAATGCTGTTATTATCGCTGGAACTGTAATAAATATACTTATTACTTATATTATTATCAATATAACATGCATAATTACCCATATTATGCAGTTATTATCGATAGAACTATAATAAATATACTTATTACTTTTATTATTATCAATCTAACATGCATTATTACCCATATTATGCAGTTATTATAGCTAGAACTATAATAAATATTCTTATTACTTTTATTATCATCAATATAACGTCCATTATTACCCATATTATGCAGTTATTATCGATAGAAGTATAATAAGTATACTTATTACTTTTATTATTATCAATATAACATGCATTATTACCTATATTATGCAGTTATTGTCGCTAGAACTATAATAAATATACTTATTACTCCTGATATTATCAATATAACATCCATTATTACCCATATACTGCAGTTACTATCGCTAGAACTGTAATAATTATACTTATTACTTATATTATTATCAATATAACATGCATTATTCCCCTTATTATGCAGTTATTATCGCTAGAACTATAATAAATATACGTATTACTTTTATTATCATCAATATAACATGCATTATTACCCATATTATGCAGTTATTATCGATAGAACTGTAATAAATATACTTAGAACTTTTATTATCATCAATATAACATGCACTATTAGCCATATTTTACTATTATTATCGCTAGAACTATAATAATTATATTTATTACTCCCAATATTGTCAATATAACATGCATTATTACCCATATAATGCAGTTATTATCGCTAGAACTGTAATAATTATACTTATTACTTATATTATTCTCAATATAACATGCATTATTACCCATATTATGCAGTTATAATCGCTAGAACTATAATAAATATACTTACTACTTTCATTATCATCAATATAACATGCATTATTATCCATATTATGCAGTTATTATCGATAGAAGTATAATAAATATACTTATAACTTTTATTATTATCAATATAACATGCATTATTACCTATATTATGCAGTTATTGTCGCTAGAACTATAATAAATATACTTATTACTCCCGATATTATCAATATAACATGCATTATTACCCATATAATGCAGTTATTATCGCTAGAACTGTAATAATTATACTTTTTACTTATATTATTAGCAATATAACGTGCATTATTACCCATATAATGCAGTTATTATCGCTAGAACTGTAATAATTATACTTATTACTTATATTATTATCAATATAACATGCATTATTCCCCTTATTATGCAGTTATTATCGCTAGAACTATAACAAATATACGTATTACTTTTATTATCATCAATATAACATGCATTATTACCCATATTATGCAGTTATTATCGATAGAACTGTAATAAATATACTTAGAACTTTTATTATCATCAATATAACATGCACTATTAGCCATATTTTACTATTATTATCGCTAGAACTATAATAATTATATTTATTACTCCCAATATTGTCAATATAACATGCATTATTACCCATATAATGCAGTTATTATCGCTAGAACTGTAATAATTATACTTGTTACTTATATTATTCTCAATATAACATGCATTATTACCCATATTATGCAGTTATAATCGCTAGAACTATAATAAATATACTTACTACTTTCATTATCATCAATATAACATGCATTATTACCTATATTATGCAGTTATAATCGATAGAACTATAATAAATATACTTATTACTTATATTATTAGCAATATAACGTGCAGTATTACCCATATTATGCAGTTATTATCGATAGAAGTATAATAAGTATACTTATTACTTTTATTATTATCAATATAACATGCACTCTTAGCCATATTTTACTAGTATTATCGCTAGTGCTGTAATAATTGTACTTATTACTCCCGATATTATCAATATAACATCCATTATTACACATATAATGGAGTTATTAACGCTAGAACTGTAATAATTATACATATTACTTATACTATTATAACTATAACATTCATTATTACCCTATATTATGCAGTTATTATCGATAGAACTATAATAAATATACTTATTACTTTTATTATTATCAATCTAACATGCATTATTACCCATATTATGCAGTTATCATCGCTAGAACTGTAGTAAATATACTTATTACTTTTATTATCATCAATATAACATGCATTATTACCCATATAATGCAGTTATTATCGATAGAACTATAATAAATATACTTATTACTTTTATTATTATCAATATAACATGCACTATTAGCCATATTTTACTATTATTATCGCTAGAACTATAATAATTATAGTTATTACTCCCGAAATTATCAATATAACATGCATTATTACCCATATAATGCAGTTATTATCGCTAGAACTGTAATAATTATACTTATTATTTATATTATTAGCAATATAACGTGCATTATTACCCATATTATGCAGTTATTATCGCTAGAACCATAATAAATATACTTACTACTTTTATTATCAGCAATATAACATGCATTATTACCCATATTATGCAGTTATTATCGATAGAACTATAATAAATATACTTGTTACTTTTATTATTATCAATATAACATGCACTATGAGCCATATTTTACTATTATTATCGCTAGAACTATAATAGTTATACTTATTACTTATATTATTATCAATATAACATGCATTATTACCCATATTATGCAGTTATTATCACTAGAACTATAATAAATATACGTATTACTTTTATTATCATCAATATAGCATGCATTATTACCCATATTATGCAGTTATTATCGATAGAACTGTAATAAATATACTTATTACTATTATTATTATCGATATAACATGCACTATTAGCCATATTTTACTATTATTATCGCTAGAACTGTAATAATTATACATATTACTCCCAATATTATCAATATAACATGCACTATTACCCATATTATGCAGTTATTATCGATAGAACTATAATAAATATACTTATTACTTTTATTATTATCAATATAGCATGCATTATTACCTATATTATGCAGTTATTGTCGCTAGAACTATAATAAATATACTTATTACTCCCGATATTATCAATATAACATCCATTATTACCCATATAATGCAGTTACTATCGCTAGAACTGTAATAATTATACTTATTACTTATATTATTATCAATATAACATGCATTATTCCCCTTATTATGCAGTTATTATCGCTAGAACTATAATAAATATACGTATTACTTTTATTATCATCAATATAACATGCATTATTACCCATATTATGCAGTTATTATCGATAGAAGTGTAATAAATATACTTAGAACTTTTATTATCATCAATATAACATGCACTATTAGCCACATTTTACTATTATTATCGCTAGAACTATAATAATTATACTTATTACTCCCAATATTGTCAATATAACATGCATTATTACCCATATAATGCAGTTATTATCGCTAGAACTGTAATAATTATACTTTTTACTTATATTATTAGCAATATAACGTGCATTATTACCCATATAATGCAGTTATTATCGCTAGAACTGTAATAATTATACTTATTACTTATATTATTAGCAATATAACGTGCATTATTACCAATATTATGCAGTTATTATTGATAGAACTATAATAAATATACTTATTACTCCCGATATTATCAATATAACATCCATTATTACCCATATACTGCAGTTATTATCGCTAGAACTGTAATAATTATACTTATTACTTATATTATTATCAATATAACATGCATTATTCCCCTTATTATGCAGTTATTATCGCTAGAACTATAACAAATGTACGTATTACTTTTATTATCATCAATATAACATGCATTATTACCCATATTATGCAGTTATTATCGATAGAACTGTAATAAATATACTTAGAACTTTTATTATCATCAATATAACATGCACTATTAGCCATATTTTACTATTATTATCGCTAGAACTATAATAATTATATTTATTACTCCCAATATTGTCAATATAACATGCATTATTACCCATATAATGCAGTTATTATCGCTAGAACTGTAATAATTATACTTATTACTTATATTATTCTCAATATAACATGCATTATTACCCATATTATGCAGTTATAATCGCTAGAACTATAATAAATATACTTACTACTTTCATTATCATCAATATAACATGCATTATTATCCATATTATGCAGTTATTATCGATAGAAGTATAATAAATATACTTATAACTTTTATTATTATCAATATAACATGCACTATTAGCCATATTTTACTATTATTATCGCTAGAACTATAATAATTATACTTATTACTCCCAATATTATCAATATAACATGCATTATTACCCATATAATGCAGTTATTATCGCTAGAACTGTAATAATTATACTTTTTACTTATATTATTAGCAATATAACGTGCATTATTACCCATATAATGCAGTTATTATCGCTAGAACTGTAATAATTATACTTATTACTTATATTATTAGCAATATAACGTGCATTATTACCAATATTATGCAGTTATTATTGATAGAACTATAATAAATATACTTATTACTCCCGATATTATCAATATAACATCCATTATTACCCATATACTGCAGTTATTATCGCTAGAACTGTAATAATTATACTTATTACTTATATTATTATCAATATAACATGCATTATTCCCCTTATTATGCAGTTATTATCGCTAGAACTATAACAAATATACGTATTACTTTTATTATCATCAATATAACATGCATTATTACCCATATTATGCAGTTATTATCGATAGAACTGTAATAAATATACTTAGAACTTTTATTATCATCAATATAACATGCACTATTAGCCATATTTTACTATTATTATCGCTAGAACTATAATAATTATATTTATTACTCCCAATATTGTCAATATAACATGCATTATTACCCATATAATGCAGTTATTATCGCTAGAACTGTAATAATTATACTTATTACATATATTATTCTCAATATAACATGCATTATTACCCATATTATGCAGTTATAATCGCTAGAACTATAATAAATATACTTACTACTTTCATTATCATCAATATAACATGCATTATTATCCATATTATGCAGTTATTATCGATAGAAGTATAATAAATATACTTATAACTTTTATTATTATCAATATAACATGCACTATTAGCCATATTTTACTATTATTATCGCTAGAACTATAATAATTATACTTATTACTCCCAATATTATCAATATAACATGCATTATTACCCATATAATGCAGTTATTATCGCTAGAACTGTAATAATTATACTTTTTACTTATATTATTAGCAATATAACGTGCATTATTACCCATATAATGCAGTTACTATCGCTAGAACTGTAATAATTATACTTATTACTTATATTATTATCAATATAACATGCATTATTACCCATATAATGGAGTTATTATCGCTAGAACTGTAATAATTATACCTATTACTTATATTATTATAACTATAACATGCGTTATTACCCTATATTATGCAGTTATTATCGATAGAACTATAATAAATATACTTATTACTTTTATTATTATCAATCTAACATGCATTATTACCCATATTATGCAGTTATTATAGCTAGAACTGTAATAAATATTCTTATTACTTTTATTATCATCAATATAACGTCCATTATTACCCATAATATGCAGTTATTATCGATAGAAGTATAATAAGTATACTTATTACTTTTATTATTATCAATATAACATGCACTCTAAGCCATATTTTACTAGTATTATCGCTAGAACTGTAATAATTATACTTATTACTCCCGATATTATCAATATAACATCCATTATTACCCATATAATGCTGTTATTATCGCTGGAACTGTAATAAATATACTTATTACTTATATTATTATCAATATAACATGCATAATTACCCATATTATGCAGTTATTATCGATAGAACTATAATAAATATACTTATTACTTTTATTATTATCAATCTAACATGCATTATTACCCATATTATGCAGTTATTATCGATAGAAGTATAATAAGTATACTTATTACTTTTATTATTATCAATATAACATGCATTATTACCTATATTATGCAGTTATTGTCGCTAGAACTATAATAAATATACTTATTACTCCTGATATTATCAATATAACATCCATTATTACCCATATACTGCAGTTACTATCGCTAGAACTGTAATAATTATACTTATTACTTATATTATTATCAATATAACATGCATTATTCCCCTTATTATGCAGTTATTATCGCTAGAACTATAATAAATATACGTATTACTTTTATTATCATCAATATAACATGCATTATTACCCATATTATGCAGTTATTATCGATAGAACTGTAATAAATATACTTAGAACTTTTATTATCATCAATATAACATGCACTATTAGCCATATTTTACTATTATTATCGCTAGAACTATAATAATTATATTTATTACTCCCAATATTGTCAATATAACATGCATTATTACCCATATAATGCAGTTATTATCGCTAGAACTGTAATAATTATACTTATTACTTATATTATTCTCAATATAACATGCATTATTACCCATATTATGCAGTTATAATCGCTAGAACTATAATAAATATACTTACTACTTTCATTATCATCAATATAACATGCATTATTATCCATATTATGCAGTTATTATCGATAGAAGTATAATAAATATACTTATAACTTTTATTATTATCAATATAACATGCATTATTACCTATATTATGCAGTTATTGTCGCTAGAACTATAATAAATATACTTATTACTCCCGATATTATCAATATAACATGCATTATTACCCATATAATGCAGTTATTATCGCTAGAACTGTAATAATTATACTTTTTACTTATATTATTAGCAATATAACGTGCATTATTACCCATATAATGCAGTTATTATCGCTAGAACTGTAATAATTATACTTATTACTTATATTATTATCAATATAACATGCATTATTCCCCTTATTATGCAGTTATTATCGCTAGAACTATAACAAATATACGTATTACTTTTATTATCATCAATATAACATGCATTATTACCCATATTATGCAGTTATTATCGATAGAACTGTAATAAATATACTTAGAACTTTTATTATCATCAATATAACATGCACTATTAGCCATATTTTAATATTATTATCGCCAGAACTATAATAATTATAGTTTTACTCCCGATATTATCAATATAACATGCATTATTACCCATATAATGCAGTTATTATCGCTAGAACTGTAATAATTATACTTATTACTTATATTATTAGCAATATAACGTGCATTATTACCAATATTATGCAGTTATTATTGATAGAACTATAATAAATATACTTATTACTCCCGATATTATCAATATAACATCCATTATTACCCATATACTGCAGTTATTATCGCTAGAACTGTAATAATTATACTTATTACTTATATTATTATCAATATAACATGCATTATTCCCCTCATTATGCAGTTATTATCGCTAGAACTATAACAAATATACGTATTACTTTTATTATCATCAATATAACATGCATTATTACCCATATTATGCAGTTATTATCGATAGAACTGTAATAAATATACTTAGAACTTTTATTATCATCAATATAACATGCACTATTAGCCATATTTTACTATTATTATCGCTAGAACTATAATAATTATATTTATTACTCCCAATATTGTCAATATAACATGCATTATTACCCATATAATGCAGTTAATATCGCTAGAACTGTAATAATTATACTTATTACTTATATTATTCTCAATATAACATGCATTATTACCCATATTATGCAGTTATAATCGCTAGAACTATAATAAATATACTTACTACTTTCATTATCATCAATATAACATGCATTATTATCCATATTATGCAGTTATTATCGATAGAAGTATAATAAATATACTTATAACTTTTATTATTATCAATATAACATGCACTATTAGCCATATTTTACTATTATTATCGCTAGAACTATAATAATTATACTTATTACTCCCAATATTATCAATATAACATGCATTATTACCCATATAATGCAGTTATTATCGCTAGAACTGTAATAATTATACTTTTTACTTATATTATTATCAATACAACATGCATTATTACGCATATAATGCAGTTATTATCGCTAGAACTGAAATAATTATACTTATTACTATTATTATTAGCAATATAACGTGCATTATTACCCATATAATGCAGTTATTATCGCTAGAACTGTAATAATTATACTTATTACTTATATTATTATCAATATAACATGCATTATTCCCCTTATTATGCAGTTATTATCGCTAGAACTATAACAAATATACGTATTACTTTTATTATCATCAATATAACATGCATTATTACCCATATTATGCAGTTATTATCGATAGAACTGTAATAAATATACTTAGAACTTTTATTATCATCAATATAACATGCACTATTAGCCATATTTTAATATTATTATCGCCAGAACTATAATAATTATAGTTTTACTCCCGATATTATCAATATAACATGCATTATTACCCATATAATGCAGTTATTATCGCTAGAACTGTAATAATTATACTTATTACTTATATTATTAGCAATATAACGTGCATTATTACCAATATTATGCAGTTATTATTGATAGAACTATAATAAATATACTTATTACTCCCGATATTATCAATATAACATCCATTATTACCCATATACTGCAGTTATTATCGCTAGAACTGTAATAATTATACTTATTACTTATATTATTATCAATATAACATGCATTATTCCCCTCATTATGCAGTTATTATCGCTAGAACTATAACAAATATACGTATTACTTTTATTATCATCAATATAACATGCATTATTACCCATATTATGCAGTTATTATCGATAGAACTGTAATAAATATACTTAGAACTTTTATTATCATCAATATAACATGCACTATTAGCCATATTTTACTATTATTATCGCTAGAACTATAATAATTATATTTATTACTCCCAATATTGTCAATATAACATGCATTATTACCCATATAATGCAGTTAATATCGCTAGAACTGTAATAATTATACTTATTACTTATATTATTCTCAATATAACATGCATTATTACCCATATTATGCAGTTATAATCGCTAGAACTATAATAAATATACTTACTACTTTCATTATCATCAATATAACATGCATTATTATCCATATTATGCAGTTATTATCGATAGAAGTATAATAAATATACTTATAACTTTTATTATTATCAATATAACATGCACTATTAGCCATATTTTACTATTATTATCGCTAGAACTATAATAATTATACTTATTACTCCCAATATTATCAATATAACATGCATTATTACCCATATAATGCAGTTATTATCGCTAGAACTGTAATAATTATACTTTTTACTTATATTATTATCAATACAACATGCATTATTACGCATATAATGCAGTTATTATCGCTAGAACTGAAATAATTATACTTATTACTATTATTATTATCAATATAACATGCACTATTAGCCACATTTTACTACTATTAACGCTAGAACTATAATAATTATACTTATTACTCCCGATATTATCAATATAACATGCATTATTACCCACATAATGCAGTTGTTATCGCTAGAACTGTAATAATTATACTTATTACTTATATTATTATCAATATAACATGCATTATTACCCATATAATGCAGTTATTATCGACAGAAGTATAATAAATATACTAATTACTTTTATTATTATAAATATAACAGGCACTCTTAGCCATATTTTACTATTATTATCGCCAGAACTATAATAATTATACTTATTACTCCCAATATTATCAATATAACATGCATTATTACCCATATAATGCAGTTATTATCGCTAGAACTGTAATAATTTTACTTATTACTAATATTATTAGCAATATAACATGCATTATTACCCATATAATGCAGTTATTATCGCTAGAACTGTAATAATTATACTTATTACTTATATTATTCTCAATATAACATGCATTATTACCCATATTATGCAGTTATAATCGCTAGAACTATAATAAATATACTTACTACTTTCATTATCATCAATATAACATGCATTATTACCCATATTATGCAGTTATTATCGATAGAACTATAATAAATATACTTATTACTTTTAATATTATCAATATAACATGCACTATTAGCCATATTTTACTATTATTATAGCTAGAACTATAATAATTAGACTTATTACTCCCAACTTTATCAATATAACATGCATTATTACCCATATACTGCAGTTATTATCGCTAGAACTGTGATAATTATACTTATTACATATATTATTAGCAATATAACGTGCATTATTACCCATATTATGCAGTTATTATCGATAGAACTATAATAAATATACTTATTACTTATATTATTATCAATATAACATGCATTATTACCCATATTTTACTATTATTAACGCTAGAACTATAATAATTATACTTATTACTCCCGATATTATCAATATAACATGCATTATTACCCACATAATGCAGTTGTTATCGCTAGAACTGTAATAATTATACTTATTACTTATATTATTATCAATATAACATGCATTATTACCCATATAATGCAGTTATTATCGACAGAAGTATAATAAATATACTAATTACTTTTATTATTATAAATATAACAGGCACTCTTAGCCATATTTTACTAGTATTATCGCTAGAACTGTAATAATTATACTTATTACTCCCGATATTATCAATATAACATCCATTATTACCCATATAATGCAGTTATTATCGCTAGAACTGTAATAATTATACTTTTTACTTATATTATTATCAATACAACATGCATTATTACGCATATAATGCAGTTATTATCGCTAGAACTGAAATAATTATACTTATTACTATTATTATTATCAATATAACATGCACTATTAGCCACATTTTACTACTATTAACGCTAGAACTATAATAATTATACTTATTACTCCCGATATTATCAATATAACATGCATTATTACCCACATAATGCAGTTGTTATCGCTAGAACTGTAATAATTATACTTATTACTTATATTATTATCAATATAACATGCATTATTACCCATATAATGCAGTTATTATCGACAGAAGTATAATAAATATACTAATTACTTTTATTATTATAAATATAACAGGCACTCTTAGCCATATTTTACAAGTATTATCGCTAGAACTGTAATAATTATACTTATTACTCCCGATATTATCAATATAACATCCATTATTACCCATATAATGCAGTTATTATCGCTAGAACTGTAATAATTATACTTTTTACTTATATTATTATCAATACAACATGCATTATAACGCATATAATGCAGTTATTATCGCTAGAACTGAAATAATTATACTTATTACTATTATTATTATCAATATAACATGCACTATTAGCCACATTTTACTACTATTATCGCTAGAACTATAATAATTATACTTATTACTCCCAATATTATCAATATAACATGCATTATTACCCATATAATGAAGTTATTATCGCTAGAACTGTAATAATTTTACTTATTACTAATATTATTAGCAATATAACATGCATTATTACCCATATAATACAGTTATTATCGCTAGAACTGTAATAATTGTACTTATTACTTATATTATAAGCAATATAACGTGCATTATTACCCATATTATGCAGTTATTATCGCTAGAACTATAATAAATATACTTACTACTTTCATTATCATCAATATAACATGCATTATTACCCATATTATGCAGTTGTTATCGATAGAACTATAATAAATATACTTATTACTTTTATTATTATCAATATAACATGCACTATTAGCCATATTTTACTATTATTATCGCTAGAACTATAATAATTATGGGGGTGTCCCACTTGGACGTCGACCGATTGGACGCGTTCCGTTTGGACGGTCCCGATTCGACGCGTTCCAATTCGAAGCGGTGCCGATTGGACGCGTCCCAATTCGAAGAGGTTAGATTTGGTTAGGTTAGGTTCTATAAGCCCTGCTTAGAATTGGAACGCGTCCAATCGGCACCGCTTCTTAGTGGAACGAGTCAAATCGGGACCGTCCAATCGGGACGCGTCCAAACGGTCGGCGTCCAAGTGGGCATCACTCATAATTATACTTATTACTCCCAATATTATCAATATAACATGCATTATTACCCATATAATACAGTTATTATCGCTAGAACTGTAATAATTGTACTTATTACTTATATTATTAGCAATATAACGTGCATTATTACCCATATTATGCAGTTATTATCGCTAGAACTATAATAAATATACTTACTACTTTCATTATCATCAATATAACATGCATTATTACAAATATTATGCAGTTATTATCGATAGATCTATAATAAATATACTTATTACTTTTAATATTATCAATATAACATGCACTATTAGCCATATTTTACTATTATTATCGCTAGAACTATAATAATTAGACTTATTACTCCCAACTTTATCAATATAACATGCATTATTACCCATATACTGCAGTTATTATCGCTAGAACTGTGATAATTATACTTATTACATATATTATTAGCAATATAACGTGCATTATTACCCATATTATGCAGTTATTATCGATAGAACTATAATAAATATACTTATTACTTATATTATTATCAATATAACATGCATTATTACCCATATTTTACTATTATTAACGATAGAACTATAATAATTATACTTATTACTCCCGATATTATCAATATAACATGCATTATTACCCACATAATGCAGTTGTTATCGCTAGAACTGTAATAATTATACTTATTACGTATATTATTATCAATATAACATGCATTATTACCCATATTATGCAGTTATTATCGATGGAAGTATAATAAATATACTAATTACTTTTATTATTATAAATATAACAGGCACTCTTAGCCATATTTTACTAGTATTATCGCTAGAACTGTAATAATTATACTTATTACTCCCGATATTATCAATATAACATCCATTATTACCCATATAATGCAGTTATTATCGCTAGAACTGTAATAATTATACTTTTTACTTATATTATTATCAATACAACATGCATTATTACGCATATAATGCAGTTATTATCGCTAGAACTGAAATAATTATACTTATTACTATTATTATTATCAATATAACATGCACTATTAGCCACATTTTACTACTATTATCGCTAGAACTATAATAATTATACTTATTACTCCCAATATTATCAATATAACATGCATTATTACCCATATAATACAGTTATTATCGCTAGAACCGTAATAATTGTACTTATTACTTATATTATTAGCAATATAACGTGCATTATTACCCATATTATGCAGTTATTATCGCTAGAACTATAATAAATATACTTACTGCTTTCATTATCATCAATATAACATGCATTATTACCCATATTATGCAGTTACTATCGATAGAACTATAATAAATATACTTATTACTTTTATTATTATCAATATAACATGCACTATTAGCCATATTTTACTATTATTATCGCTAGAACTATAATAATTATACTTATTACTCCCAATATTGTCAATATAACATTCATTATTACCCATATAATGCAGTTATTATCGCTAGAACTGTAATAATTATACTTATTACTTATATTATTCTCAATATAACATGCATTATTACCCATATTATGCAGTTATAATCGCTAGAACTATAATAAATATACTTACTACTTTTATTATCAGCAATATAACATGCATTATTACCCATATTATGCAGTTATTATCGATAGAACTATAATAAATATACTTGTTACTTTTATTATTATCAATATAACATGCACTATGAGCCATATTTTACTATTATTATCGCTAGAACTATAATAATTATACTTATTACTCCCAATATTATCAATATAACATGCATTATTACCCATATAATGCAGTTATTATCGCTAGAACTGTAATAATTATACTTTTTACTTATATTATTATCAATACAACATGCATTATTACGCATATAATGCAGTTATTATCGCTAGAACTGAAATAATTATACTTATTACTATTATTATTATCAATATAACATGCACTATTAGCCACATTTTACTACTATTATCGCTAGAACTATAATAATTATACTTATTACTCCCAATATTATCAATATAACATGCATTATTACCCATATAATACAGTTATTATCGCTAGAACTGTAATAATTGTACTTATTACTTATATTATTAGCAATATAACGTGCATTATTACCCATATTATGCAGTTATTATCGCTAGAACTATAATAAATATACTTACTACTTTCATTATCATCAATATAACATGCATTATTACCCATATTATGCAGTTATTATCGATAGAACTATAATAAATATACTTATTACTTTTATTATTATCAATATAACATGCACTATTAGCCATATAATGCAGTTATTATCGCTAGAACTGTAATAATTATACTTATTACTTATATTATTAGCAATATAACGTGCATTATTACCAATATTATGCAGTTATTATTGATAGAACTATAATGAATATACTTATTACTTTTATTATTATCAATATAACATGCACTATTAGCCATATTTTACTATTATTATCGCTAGAACTATAATAATTATACTTATTACTCCCAATATTGTCAATATAACATTCATTATTACCCATATAATGCAGTTATTATCGCTAGAACTGTAATAATTATACTTATTACTTATATTATTCTCAATATAACATGCATTATTACCCATATTATGCAGTTATAATCGCTAGAACTATAATAAATATAGTTACTACTTTCATTATCATCAATATAACATGCATTATTACCCATATTATGCAGTTATTATCGATAGAACTATAATAAATATACTTATTACTTTTATTATTATCAATATAACATGCACTATTAGCCATATTTTACTATTATTATCTCTAGAACTATAATAATTATACTTCTTACTCCCAATATTATCAATATAACATCCATTATTACCCATATAATGGAGTTATTAACGCTAGAACTGTAATAATTATACCTATTACTTATATTATTATAACTATAACATGCATTATTACCCTATATTATGCAGTTATTATCGATAGAACTATAATAAATATACTTATTACTTTTATTATTATCAATCTAACATGCATTATTACCCATATTATGCAGTTATTATCGCTAGAACTGTAAGAAATATACTTATTCCTTTTATTATCGTCAATATAACATGCATTATTACCCATATTATGCAGTTATTATCGATAGAACTATAATAAATATACTTATTACTTTTATTATTATCAATATAACATGCATTATTACCTATATTATGCAGTTATTGTCGCTAGAACTATAATAAATATACTTATTACTCCTGATATTATCAATATAACATCCATTATTACCCATATACTGCAGTTACTATCGCTAGAACTGTAATAATTATACTTATTACTTATATTATTATCAATATAACATAATTATTCCCCTTATTATGCAGTTATTATCGCTAGAACTATAATAAATATACGTATTACTTTTATTATCATCAATATAACATGCATTATTACCCATATTATGCAGTTATTATCGATAGAACTGTAATAAATATACTTAGTACTTTTATTATCATCAATATAACATGCACTATTAGCCATATTTTACTATTATTATCGCTAGAACTATAATAATTATACTTATTACTCCCAATATTATGAATATAACATGCATTATTACCCATATAATGCAGTTATTATCGCTAGAACTGTAATAATTATACTTATTACTTATACTATTATCAATATAACATGCATTATTACGCATATTACGCGGTTATAATCGCTAGAACTATAATAAATATACTTAGTACTTTTATTATCATCAATATAACATGCACTATTAGCCATATTTTAATATTATTATCGCCAGAACTATAATAATTATAGTTTTTCTCCCGATATTATCAATATAACATGCATTATTACCCATATAATGCAGTTATTATCGCAAGAACTGTAATAATTATACTTATTACTTATATTATTAGCAATATAACGTGCATTATTACCAATATTATGCAGTTATTATTGATAGAACTATAATAAATATACTTATTACTCCCGATATTATCAATATAACATCCATTATTACCCATATACTGCAGTTACTATCGCTAGAACTGTAATAATTATACTTATTACTTATATTATTATCAATATAACATGCATTATTCCCCTTATTATGCAGTTATTATCGCTAGAACTATAATAAATATACGTATTACTTTTATTATCATCAATATAACATTCATTATTACCCATATTATGCAGTTATTATCGATAGAACTGTAATAAATATACTTAGAACTTTTATTATCATCAATATAACATGCACTATTAGCCATATTTTACTATTATTATCGCTAGAACTATAATAATTATATTTATTACTCCCAATATTGTCAATATAACATGCATTATTACCCATATAATGCAGTTATTATCGCTAGAACTGTAATAATTATACTTATTACTTATATTATTCTCAATATAACATGCATTATTACCCATATTATGCAGTTATAATCGCTAGGACTATAATAAATATACTTACTACTTTCATTATCATCAATATAACATGCATTATTATCCATATTATGCAGTTATTATCGATAGAAGTATAATAAATATACTTATAGCTTTTATTATTATCAATATAACATGCACTATTAGCCATATTTTACTATTATTATCGCTAGAACTATAATAATTATACTTATTACTCCCAATATTATCAATATAACATGCATTATTACCCATATAATGCAGTTATTATCGCTAGAACTGTAATAATTATACTTTTTACTTATATTATTAGCAATATAACGTGCATTATTACCCATATAATGCAGTTACTATCGCTAGAACTGTAATAATTATACTTATTACTTATACTATTATCAATATAACATGCATTATTACGCATATTACGCGGTTATAATCGCTAGAACTATAATAAATATACTTAGTACTTTTATTATCATCCATATAACATGCACTATTAGCCATATTTTAATATTATTATCGCCAGAACTATAATAATTATAGTTTTACTCCCGATATTATCAATATAACATGCATTATTACCCATATAATGCAGTTATTATCGCTAGAACTGTAATAATTATACTTATTACTTATATTATTAGCAATATAACGTGCATTATTACCAATATTATGCAGTTATTATTGATAGAACTATAATAAATATACTTATTACTCCCGATATTATCAATATAACATCCATTATTACCCATATACTGCAGTTACTATCGCTAGAACTGTAATAATTATACTTATTACTTATATTGTTATCAATATAACATGCATTATTCCCCTTATTATGCAGTTATTATCGCTAGAACTATAATAAATATACGTATTACTTTTATTATCATCAATATAACATGCATTATTACCCATATTATGCAGTTATTATCGATAGAACTGTAATAAATATACTTAGAACTTTTATTATCATCAATATAACATGCACTATTAGCCATATTTTACTATTATTATCGCTAGAACTATAATAATTATATTTATTACTCCCAATATTATCAATATAACATGCATTATTACCCATATTATGCAGTTATTATCGCTAGAACTATAATAAATATACTTATTACTTTTATTATTATCAATATAACATGCATTATTACCTATATTATGCAGTTATAATCGCTAGAACTATAATAAATATACTTACTACTTTCATTATCATCAATATAACATGCATTATTATCCATATTATGCAGTTATTATCGATAGAAGTATAATAAATATACTTATAGCTTTTATTATTATCAATATAACATGCACTATTAGCCATATTTTACTATTATTATCGCTAGAACTATAATAATTATACTTATTACTCCCAATATTATCAATATAACATGCATTATTACCCATATAATGCAGTTATTATCGCTAGAACTGTAATAATTATACTTTTTACTTATATTATTAGCAATATAACGTGCATTATTACCCATATAATGCAGTTACTATCGCTAGAACTGTAATAATTATACTTATTACTTATACTATTATCAATATAACATGCATTATTACGCATATTACGCGGTTATAATCGCTAGAACTATAATAAATATACTTAGTACTTTTATTATCATCCATATAACATGCACTATTAGCCATATTTTAATATTATTATCGCCAGAACTATAATAATTATAGTTTTACTCCCGATATTATCAATATAACATGCATTATTACCCATATAATGCAGTTATTATCGCTAGAACTGTAATAATTATACTTATTACTTATATTATTAGCAATATAACGTGCATTATTACCAATATTATGCAGTTATTATTGATAGAACTATAAGAAATATACTTATTACTCCCGATATTATCAATATAACATCCATTATTACCCATATACTGCAGTTACTATCGCTAGAACTGTAATAATTATACTTATTACTTATATTGTTATCAATATAACATGCATTATTCCCCTTATTATGCAGTTATTATCGCTAGAACTATAATAAATATACGTATTACTTTTATTATCAT
The DNA here is from genome assembly GCA_963576845.1 of Megachile leachella. Lineage (NCBI taxonomy): Eukaryota > Metazoa > Arthropoda > Insecta > Hymenoptera > Megachilidae > Megachile > Megachile leachella. Next base: position 1,431,580 of record CAUYWW010000067.1, read on the forward strand.
CAATATAACATGCATTATTACCCATATTATGCAGTTATTATCGATAGAACTGTAATAAATATACTTAGAACTTTTATTATCATCAATATAACATGCACTATTAGCCATATTTTACTATTATTATCGCTAGAACTATAATAATTATATTTATTACTCCCAATATTATCAATATAACATGCATTATTACCCATATTATGCAGTTATTATCGCTAGAACTATAATAAATATACTTATTACTTTTGTTATTATCAATATAACATGCATTATTACCTATATTATGCAGTTATTGTCGCTAGAACTATAATAAATATACTTATTACTCCCGATATTATCAATATAACATCCATTATTACCCATATAATGCAGTTACTATCGCTAGAACTGTAATAATTATACTTATTACTTATATTATTATCAATATAACATGCATTATTCCCCTTATTATGCAGTTATTATCGCTAGAACTATAATAAATATACGTATTACTTTTATTATCATCAATATAACATGCATTATTACCAATATTATACAGTTATTATCGATAGAACTATAATAAATATACTTATTACTTTTATTATTATCAATATAACATGCACTATTAGCTATATTTTACTATTATTATCTCTAGAACTATAATAATTATACTTATTACTCCCAATATTATCAATATAACATGCATTATTACCCATATAATGGAGTTATTATCGCTAGAACTGTAATAATTATACCTATTACTTATATTATTATAACTATAACATGCATTATTACCCTATATTATGCAGTTATTATCGATAGATCTACAATAAATATACTTATTACTTTTATTATTATCAATCTAACATGCATTATTACCCATATTATGCAGTTATTATAGCTAGAACTATAATAAATATTCTTATTACTTTTATTATCATCAATATAACGTCCATTATTACCCATAATATGCAGTTATTATCGATAGAAGTATAATACGTATACTTATTACTTTTATTATTATCAATATAACATGCACACTTAGCCATATTTTACTAGTATTATCGCTAGAACTGTAATAATTGTACTTATTACTCCCGATATTATCAATATAACATCCATTATTACCCATATAATGGAGTTATTAACGCTAGAACTGTAATAATTATACCTATTACTTATATTATTATAAATATAACATGCATTATTACCCTATATTATGCAGTTATTATCGATAGAACTATAATAAATATACTTATTACTTTTACTATTATCAATCTAACATGCATTATTACCCATATTATGCAGTTATTATCGCTAGAACTGTAATAAATATACTTATTCCTTTTATTATCGTCAATATAACATGCATTATTACCCATATTATGCAGTTATTATCGATAGAACTATAATAAATATACTTATTACTTTTATTATTATCAATATAACATGCATTATTACCTATATTATGCAGTTATTGTCGCTAGAACTATAATAAATATACTTATTACTCCCGATATTATCAATATAACATCCATTATTACCCATATACTGCAGTTACTATCGCTAGAACTGTAATAATTATACTTATTACTTATATTATTCTCAATATAACATGCATTATTACCCATATTATGCAGTTATAATCGCTAGAACTATAATAAATATACGTATTACTTTTATTATCATCAATATAACATGCACTATTAGCCATATTTTACTATTATTATCGCTAGAAATATAATAATTATATTTATTACTCCCAATATTGTCAATATAACATGCATTATTACCCATATAATGCAGTTATTATCGCTAGAACTGTAATAATTATACTTATTACTTATATTATTCTCAATATAACATGCATTATTACCCATATTATGCAGTTATAATCGCTAGAACTATAATAAATATACTTACTACTTTCATTATCATCAATATAACATGCATTATTATCCATATTATGCAGTTATTATCGATAGAAGTATAATAAATATACTTATAACTTTTATTATTATCAATATAACATGCATTATTATCCATATTATGCAGTTATTATCGATAGAAGTATAATAAATATACTTATAACTTTTATTATTATCAATATAACATGCACTATTAGCCATATTTTACTATTATTATCGCTAGAACTATAATAATTATACTTACTACTCCCAATATTATCAATATAACATGCATTATTACCCATATAATGCAGTTATTATCGCTAGAACTGTAATAATTATACTTATTACTTATATTATTATCAATATAACATGCATTATTACCCATAGAATGGAGTTATTATCGCTAGAACTGTAATAATTATACCTATTACTTATATTATTCTAACTATAACATGCATTATTACCCTATATTATGCAGTTATTATCGATAGAACTATAATAAATATACTTATTACTTTTATTATTATCAATCTAACATGCATTATTACCCATATTATGCAGTTATTATAGCTAGAACTATAATAAATATTCTTATTACTTTTATTATCATCAATATAACGTCCATTATTACCCATAATATGCAGTTATTATCGATAGAAGTATAATAAGTATACTTATTACTTTTATTATTATCAATATAACATGCACCCTAAGCCACATTTTACTAGTATTATCGCTAGAACTGTAATAATTGTACTTATTACTCCCGATATTATCAATATAACATCCATTATTACCCATATAATGGAGTTATTAACGCTAGAACTGTAATAATTATACCTATTACTTATATTATTATAACTATAACATGCATTATTACCCTATATTATGCGGTTATTATCGATAGAACTATAATAAATATACTTATTACTTTTATTATTATCAATCTAACATGCATTATTACCCATATTATGCAGTTATTATCGCTAGAACTGTAATAAATATACTTATTCCTTTTATTATCGTCAATATAACATGCATTATTACCCATATTATGCAGTTATTATCGATAGAACTATAACAAAAATATACTTATTACTTTTATTATTATCAATATAACATGCATTATTACCTATATTATGCAGTTATTGTCGCTAGAACTATAATAAATATACTTATTACTCCCGATATTATCAATATAACATCCATTATTACCCATATAATGCAGTTACTATCGCTAGAACTGTAATAATTATACTTATTACTTATATTATTATCAATATAACATGCATTATTCCCCTTATTATGCAGTTATTATCGCTAGAACTATAATAAATATACGTATTACTTTTATTATCATCAATATAACATGCATTATTACCAATATTATACAGTTATTATTGATAGAACTATAATGAATATACTTATTACTTTTATTATTATCAATATAACATGCACTATTAGCCATATTTTACTATTATTATCGCTAGAACTATAATAATTATACTTATTACTCCCAATATTGTCAATATAACATTCATTATTACCCATATAATGCAGTTATTATCGCTAGAACTGTAATAATTATACTTATTACTTATATTATTCTCAATATAACATGCATTATTACCCATATTATGCAGTTATAATCGCTAGAACTATAATAAATATACTTACTACTTTCATTATCATCAATATAACATGCATTATTACCCTTATTATGCAGTTATTATCGATAGAAGTATAATAAATATACTTATTACTTTTATTATTATCAATATAACATGCACTATTAGCCATATTTTGCTATTATTATCGCTAGAACTATAATAATTATACTTATTACTCCCAATATTATCAATATAACATGCATTATTACCCATATAATGCAGTTATTATCGCTAGAACTGTAATAATTATACTTTTTACTTATATTATTAGCAATATAACGTGCATTATTACCCATATAATGCAGTTATTATCGCTAGAACTGTAATAATTATACTTTTTACTTATATTATTATCAATATAACATGCATTATTACCCATATAATGGAGTTATTAACGCTAGAACTGTAATAATTATACCTATTACTTATATTATTATAACTATAACATGCATTATTACCCTATATTATGCGGTTATTATCGATAGAACTATAATAAATATACTTATTACTTTTATTATTATCAATCTAACATGCATTATTACCCATATTATGCAGTTATTATCGCTAGAACTGTAATAAATATACTTATTCCTTTTATTATCGTCAATATAACATGCATTATTACCCATATTATGCAGTTATTATCGATAGAACTATAACAAAAATATACTTATTACTTTTATTATTATCAATATAACATGCATTATTACCTATATTATGCAGTTATTGTCGCTAGAACTATAATAAATATACTTATTACTCCCGATATTATCAATATAACATCCATTATTGCCCATATAATGCAGTTACTATCGCTAGAACTGTAATAATTATACTTATTACTTATATTATTATCAATATAACATGCATTATTCCCCTTATTATGCAGTTATTATCGCTAGAACTATAATAAATATACGTATTACTTTTATTATCATCAATATAACATGCATTATTACCAATATTATACAGTTATTATTGAAAGAACTATAATGAATATACTTATTACTTTTATTATTATCAATATAACATGCACTATTAGCCATATTTTACTATTATTATCGCTAGAACTATAATAATTATACTTATTACTCCCAATATTGTCAATATAACATTCATTATTACCCATATAATGCAGTTATTATCGCTAGAACTGTAATAATTATACTTATTACTTATATTATTCTCAATATAACATGCATTATTACCCATATTATGCAGTTATAATCGCTAGAACTATAATAAATATACTTACTACTTTCATTATCATCAATATAACATGCATTATTACCCTTATTATGCAGTTATTATCGATAGAAGTATAATAAATATACTTATTACTTTTATTATTATCAATATAACATGCACTATTAGCCATATTTTGCTATTATTATCGCTAGAACTATAATAATTATACTTATTACTCCCAATATTATCAATATAACATGCATTATTACCCATATAATGCAGTTATTATCGCTAGAACTGTAATAATTATACTTTTTACTTATATTATTAGCAATATAACGTGCATTATTACCCATATAATGCAGTTATTATCGCTAGAACTGTAATAATTATACTTTTTACTTATATTATTATCAATATAACATGCATTATTACCCATATAATGGAGTTATTATCGCTAGAACTGTAATAATTATACCTATTACTTATATTATTATAACTATAACATGCATTATTACCCTATATTATGCAGTTATTATCGATAGAACTATAATAAATATACTTATTACTTTTATTATTATCAATCTAACATGCATTATTACCCATATTATGCAGTTATTATCGCTAGAACTGTAATAAATATACTTATTCCTTTTATTATCGTCAATATAACATGCATTATTACCCATATTATGCAGTTATTATCGATAGAACTATAATAAATATACTTATTACTTTTATTATTATCAATATAACATGCATTATTACCTATATTATGCAGTTATTGTCGCTAGAACTATAATAAATATACTTATTACTCCCGATATTATCAATATAACATCCATTATTACCCATATAATGCAGTTACTATCGCTAGAATTGTAATAATTATACTTATTACTTATATTATTATCAATATAACATGCATTATTCCCCTTATTATGCAGTTATTATCGCTAGAACTATAATAAATATACGTATTACTTTTATTATCATCAATATAACATGCATTATTACCCATATTATGCAGTTATTATCGATAGAACTGTAATAAATATACTTAGAACTTTTATTATCATCAATATAACATGCACTATTAGCCACATTTTACTATTATTATCGCTAGAACTATAATAATTATACTTATTACGCCCAATATTGTCAATATAACATGCATTATTACCCATATAATGCAGTTATTATCGCTAGAACTGTAATAATTATACTTATTACTTAAATTATTCTCAATATAACATGCATTATTACCCATATTATGCAGTTATAATCGCTAGAACTATAATAAATATACTTACTACTTTCATTATCATCAATATAACATGCATTATTACCCTTATTATGCAGTTATTATCGATAGAAGTATAATAAATATACTTATTACTTTTATTATTATCAATATAACATGCACTCTTAGCCATATTTTACTAGTATGATCGCTAGAACTGTAATAATTATACTTATTACTCCCAATATTATCAATATAACATCCATTATTACCCATATAATGCAGTTATTATCGCTAGAACTGTAATAAATATACTTATTACTTATATTATTATCAATATAACATGCATTATTACCCATATTATGCAGTTATAATCGATAGAACTATAATAAATATACTTATTACTTATATTATTAGCAATATAACGTGCAGTATTACCCATATTATGCAGTTATTATCGATAGAAGTATAATAAGTATACTTATTACTTTTATTATTATCAATATAACATGCACACTTAGCCATATTTTACTAGTATTATCGCTAGAACTGTAATAATTGTACTTATTACTCCCGATATTATCAATATAACATCCATTATTACCCATATAATGCAGTTATTATCGCTAGAACTGTAATAAATATACTTATTACTTATATTATTATCAATATAACATGCATTATTACCCATATTATGCAGTTATAATCGATAGAACTATAATAAATATACTTATTACTTATATTATTAGCAATATAACGTGCAGTATTACCCATATTATGCAGTTATTATCGATAGAAGTATAATAAGTATACTTATTACTTTTATTATTATCAATATAACATGCACACTTAGCCATATTTTACTAGTATTATCGCTAGAACTGTAATAATTGTACTTATCATTCCCGATATTATCAATATAACATCCATTATTACCCATATAATGGAGTTATCAACGCTAGAACTGTAATAATTATACCTATTACTTATATTATTATAACTATAACATGCATTATTACCCTATATTATGCAGTTATTATCGATAGAACTATAATAAATATACTTATTACTTTTATTATTATCAATCTAACATGCATTATTAGCCATATTATGCAGTTATTATCGCTAGAACTATAATAAATATACGTATTACTTTTATTATCGTCAATATAACATGCATTATTACCCATATTATGCAGTTATTATCGATAGAAGTGTAATAAATATACTTATTACTTTTATTATTATCAATATAACATGCACACTTAGCCATATTTTACTAGTATTATCGCTAGAACTGTAATAATTGTACTTATCACTCCCGATATTATCAATATAACATCCATTATTACCCATATAATGGAGTTACTAACGCTAGAACTGTAATAATTATACCTATTACTTATATTATTATAACTATAACATGCATTATTACCCTATATTATGCAGTTATTATCGATAGAACTATAATAAATATACTTATTACTTTTATTATTATCAATCTAACATGCATTATTACCCATATTATGCAGTTATTATCGCTAGAACTGTAATAAATATACTTATTCCTTTTATTATCGTCAATATAACATGCATTATTACCCATATTATGCAGTTATTATCGATAGAACTATAATAAATATACTTATTACTTTTATTATTATCAATATAACATGCATTATTACCTATATTATGCAGTTATTGTCGCTAGAACTATAATAAATATACTTATTACTCCCGATATTATCAATATAACATCCATTATTACCCATATAATGCAGTTACTATCGCTAGAACTGTAATAATTATACTTATTACTTATATTATTATCAATATAACATGCATTATTCCCCTTATTATGCAGTTATTATCGCTAGAACTATAATAAATATACGTATTACTTTTATTATCATCAATATAACATGCATTATTACCCATATTATGCAGTTATTATCGATAGAACTGTAATAAATATACTTAGAACTTTTATTATCATCAATATAACATGCACTATTAGCCACATTTTACTATTATTATCGCTAGAACTATAATAATTATACTTATTACTCCCAATATTGTCAATATAACATGCATTATTACCCATATAATGCAGTTATTATCGCTAGAACTGTAATAATTATACTTATTACTTAAACTATTCTCAATATAACATGCATCATTACCCATATTATGCAGTTATAATCGCTAGAACTATAATAAATATACTTACTACTTTCATTATCATCAATATAACATGCATTATTACCCATATAATGCAGTTATTATCGCTAGAACTGTAATAATTATACTTTTTACTTATATTATTAGCAATGTAACGTGCATTATTACCCATATAATGCAGTTATTATCGCTAGAACTGTAATAATTATACTTATTACTTATATTATTATCAATATAACATGCATTATTACCCATATAATGGAGTTATTATCGCTAGAACTGTAATAATTATACCTATTACTTATATTATTATAACTATAACATGCATTATTACCCTATATTATGCAGTTATTATCGATAGAACTATAATAAATATACTTATTACTTTTATTATTATCAATCTAACATGCATTATTACCCATATTATGCAGTTATTATAGCTAGAACTATAATAAATATTCTTATTACTTTTCTTATCATCAATATAACGTCCATTATTACCCATAATATGCAGTTATTATCGATAGAAGTATAATAAATATACTTATTACTTTTATTATTATCAATATAACATGCACTCTTAGCCATATTTTACTAGTATGATCGCTAGAACTGTAATAATTATACTTATTACTCCCAATATTATCAATATAACATGCATTATTACCCATATAATGCAGTTATTATCGCTAGAACTGTAATAAATATACTTATTACTTATATTATTATCAATATAACATGCATTATTACCAATATTATGCAGTTATAATCGATAGAACTATAATAAATATACTTATTACTTATATTATTAGCAATATAACGTGCAGTATTACCCATATGATGCAGTTATTATCGATAGAAGTATAATAAGTATACTTATTACTTTTATTATTATCAATATAACATGCACACTTAGCCATATTTTACGAGTATTATCGCTGGAACCGTAATAATTGTACTTATTACTCCCGATATTATCAATATAACATGCATTATTACCCATATAATGCAGTTATTATCGCTAGAACTGTAATAATTATACTTATTACTTATATTATTAGCAGTATAACGTGCATTATTACCAATATTATGCAGTTATTATTGATAGAACTATAATAAATATACTTATTACATTTATTATTATCAATATAACATGCATTATTACCTATATTATGCAGTTATTATCGCAAGAACTATAATAAATATAGTTATTACTCCCGATATTATCAATATAACATCCATTATTACCCATATAATGCAGTTATTATCGCTAGAACTGTAATAATTATACTTACTACTTATATTATTATCAATATAACATGCATTATTCCCCTTATTATGCAGTTATTATCACTAGAACTATAATAAATATACGTATTACTGTTATTATCATCAATATAACATGCATTATTACCCATATTATGCAGTTATTATCGATAGAACTGTAATAAATATACTTAGTACTTTTATTGTCATCAATATAACATGCACTATTAGCCATATTTTACTATTATTATCGCTAGAACTATAATAATTATACTTATTACTCCCAATATTATGAATATAACATGCATTATTACCCATATAATGCAGTTATTATCGCTAGAACTGTAATAATTATACTTATTACTTATACTATTATCAATATAACATGCATTATTACGCATATTACGCGGTTATAATCGCTAGAACTATAATAAATATACTTAGTACTTTTATTATCATCAATATAACATGCACTATTAGCCATATTTTAATATTATTATCGCCAGAGCTATAATAATTATAGCATTACTCCCGATATTATCAATATAACATGCATTATTACCCATATAATGCAGTTATTATCGCTAGAACTGTAATAATTATACTTATTACTTATATTATTAGCAATATAACGTGCATTATTACCAATATTATGCAGTTATTATTGATAGAACTATAATAAATATACTTATTACTTTTATTATTATCAATATAACATGCATTATTACCCATATTATGCAGTTATTATAGCTAGAACTATAATAAATATACGTATTACTTTTATTATCATCAATATAACATGCACTATTAGCCATATTTTACTATTATTATCGCTAGAACTATAATAATTATACTTATTACTCCCGATGTTATCAATATAACATACATTATTACCCATATAATGCAGTTATTATCCCTAGAACTGTAATAAATATACTTATTACTTTTGTTACCATCAATATAACATGCACTATTAGCCATATTTTACTATTATTATCGCTAGAACTGTAATAATTATACTTATTACTCCCGATATTATCAATGTAACATGCATTATTACCCATATAATGCAGTTACTATCGCTAGAACTGTAATAATTATACTTATTACTTATATTATTAGCAATATAACGTGCATTATTACCCATATTATGCAGTTATTATCGCTAGAACTGTAATAAATATACTTATTACTCATATTATTATCAATATAACATGCATTATTACCCATATTATGCAGTTATAATCGATAGAACTATAATAAATATACTTATTACTTATATTATTAGCAATATAACGTGCAGTATTACCCATATTATGCAGTTATTATCGATAGAAGTATAATAAGTATACTTATTACTTTTATTATTATCAATATAACATGCACTCTTAGCCATATTTTACTAGTATTATCGCTAGTGCTGTAATAATTGTACTTATTACTCCCGATATTATCAATATAACATCCATTATTACACATATAATGGAGTTATTAACGCTAGAACTGTAATAATTATACATATTACTTATATTATTATAACTATAACATTCATTATTACCCTATATTATGCAGTTATTATCGATAGAACTATAATAAATATACTTATTACTTTTATTATTATCAATCTAACATGCATTATTACCCATATTATGCAGTTATCATCGCTAGAACTGTAGTAAATATACTTATTACTTTTATTATCATCAATATAACATGCATTATTACCCATATAATGCAGTTATTATCGATAGAACTATAATAAATATACTTATTACTTTTATTATTATCAATATAACATGCACTATTAGCCATATTTTACTATTATTATCGCTAGAACTATAATAATTATAGTTATTACTCCCGAAATTATCAATATAACATGCATTATTACCCATATAATGCAGTTATTATCGCTAGAACTGTAATAATTATACTTATTATTTATAATTATTAGCAATATAACGTGCATTATTACCCATATTATGCAGTTATTATCGCTAGAACCATAATAAATATACTTACTACTTTTATTATCAGCAATATAACATGCATTATTACCCATATTATGCAGTTATTATCGATAGAACTATAATAAATATACTTGTTACTTTTATTATTATCAATATAACATGCACTATGAGCCATATTTTACTATTATTATCGCTAGAACTATAATAGTTATAATTATTACTTATATTATTATCAATATAACATGCATTATTACCCATATTATGCAGTTATTATCACTAGAACTATAATAAATATACGTATTACTTTTATTATCATCAATATAGCATGCATTATTACCCATATTATGCAGTTATTATCGATAGAACTGTAATAAATATACTTATTACTATTATTATTATCGATATAACATGCACTATTAGCATATTTTACTATTATTATCGCTAGAACTGTAATAATTATACATATTACTCCCAATATTATCAATATAACATGCACTATTACCCATATTATGCAGTTATTATCGATAGAACTATAATAAATATACTTATTACTTTTATTATTATCAATATAGCATGCATTATTACCTATATTATGCAGTTATTGTCGCTAGAACTATAATAAATATACTTATTACTCCCGATATTATCAATATAACATCCATTATTACCCATATAATGCAGTTACTATCGCTAGAACTGTAATAATTATACTTATTACTTATATTATTATCAATATAACATGCATTATTCCCCTTATTATGCAGTTATTATCGCTAGAACTATAATAAATATACGTATTACTTTTATTATCATCAATATAACATGCATTATTACCCATATTATGCAGTTATTATCGATAGAAGTGTAATAAATATACTTAGAACTTTTATTATCATCAATATAACATGCACTATTAGCCACATTTTACTATTATTATCGCTAGAACTATAATAATTATACTTATTACTCCCAATATTGTCAATATAACATGCATTATTACCCATATAATGCAGTTATTATCGCTAGAACTGTAATAATTATACTTTTTACTTATATTATTAGCAATATAACGTGCATTATTACCCATATAATGCAGTTATTATCGCTAGAACTGTAATAATTATACTTATTACTTATATTATTATCAATATAACATGCATTATTCCCCTTATTATGCAGTTATTATCGCTAGAACTATAACAAATATACGTATTACTTTTATTATCATCAATATAACATACATTATTACCCATATTATGCAGTTATTATCGATAGAACTGTAATAAATATACTTAGAACTTTTATTATCATCAATATAACATGCACTATTAGCCATATTTTAATATTATTATCGCCAGAACTATAATAATTATAGTTTTACTCCCGATATTATCAATATAACATGCATTATTACCCATATAATGCAGTTATTATCGCTAGAACTGTAATAATTATACTTATTACTTATATTATTAGCAATATAACGTGCATTATTACCAATATTATGCAGTTATTATTGATAGAACTATAATAAATATACTTATTACTCCCGATATTATCAATATAACATCCATTATTACCCATATACTGCAGTTATTATCGCTAGAACTGTAATAATTATACTTATTACTTATATTATTATCAATATAACATGCATTATTCCCCTTATTATGCAGTTACTATCGCTAGAACTATAACAAATATACGTATTACTTTTATTATCATCAATATAACATGCATTATTACCCATATTATGCAGTTATTATCGATAGAACTGTAATAAATATACTTAGAACTTTTATTATCATCAATATAACATGCACTATTAGCCATATTTTACTATTATTATCGCTAGAACTATAATAATTATATTTATTACTCCCAATATTGTCAATATAACATGCATTATTACCCATATAATGCAGTTATTATCGCTAGAACTGTAATAATTATACTTATTACTTATATTATTCTCAATATAACATGCATTATTACCCATATTATGCAGTTATAATCGCTAGAACTATAATAAATATACTTACTACTTTCATTATCATCAATATAACATGCATTATTATCCATATTATGCAGTTATTATCAATAGAAGTATAATAAATATACTTATAACTTTTATTATTATCAATATAACATGCACTATTAGCCATATTTTACTATTATTATCGCTAGAACTATAATAATTATACTTATTACTCCCAATATTATCAATATAACATGCATTATTACCCATATAATGCAGTTATTATCGCTAGAACTGTAATAATTATACTTTTTACTTATATTATTAGCAATATAACGTGCATTATTACCCATATAATGCAGTTACTATCGCGAGAACTGTAATAATTATACTTATTACTTATATTATTAGCAATATAACGTGCATTATTACCAATATTATGCAGTTATTATTGATAGAACTATAATAAATATACTTATTACTCCCGATATTATCAATATAACATCCATTATTACCCATATACTGCAGTTATTATCGCTAGAACTGTAATAATTATACTTATTACTTATATTATTATCAATATAACATGCATTATTCCCCTTATTATGCAGTTATTATCGCTAGAACTATAACAAATATACGTATTACTTTTATTATCATCAATATAACATGCATTATTACCCATATTATGCAGTTATTATCGATAGAACTGTAATAAATATACTTAGTACTTTTATTATCATCAATATAACATGCACTATTAGCCATATTTTACTATTATTATCGCTAGAACTATAATAATTATACTTATTACTCCCAATATTATGAATATAACATGCATTATTACCCATATAATGCAGTTATTATCGCTAGAACTGTAATAATTATACTTATTACTTATACTATTATCAATATAACATGCATTATTACGCATATTACGCGGTTATAATCGCTAGAACTATAATAAATATACTTAGTACTTTTATTATCATCAATATAACATGCACTATTAGCCATATTTTAATATTATTATCGCCAGAACTATAATAATTATAGTTTTACTCCCGATATTATCAATATAACATGCATTATTACCCATATAATGCAGTTATTATCGCTAGAACTGTAATAATTATACTTATTACTTATATTATTAGCAATATAACGTGCATTATTACCAATATTATGCAGTTATTATTGATAGAACTATAATAAATATACTTATTACTCCCGATATTATCAATATAACATCCATTATTACCCATATACTGCAGTTATTATCGCTAGAACTGTAATAATTATACTTATTACTTATATTATTATCAATATAACATGCATTATTCCCCTTATTATGCAGTTATTATCGCTAGAACTATAACAAATATACGTATTACTTTTATTATCATCAATATAACATGCATTATTACCCATATTATGCAGTTATTATCGATAGAACTGTAATAAATATACTTAGAACTTTTATTATCATCAATATAACATGCACTATTAGCCATATTTTACTATTATTATCGCTAGAACTATAATAATTATATTTATTACTCCCAATATTGTCAATATAACATGCATTATTACCCATATAATGCAGTTATTATCGCTAGAACTGTAATAATTATACTTATTACTTATATTATTCTCAATATAACATGCATTATTACCCATATTATGCAGTTATAATCGCTAGAAGTATAATAAATATACTTATAACTTTTATTATTATCAATATAACATGCACTATTAGCCATATTTTACTATTATTATCGCTAGAACTATAATAATTATACTTATTACTCCCAATATTATCAATATAACATGCATTATGACCCATATAATGCAGTTATTATCGCTAGAACTGTAATAATTATACTTTTTACTTGTATTATTAGCAATATAACGTGCATTATTACCCATATAATGCAGTTACTATCGCTAGAACTGTAATAATTATACTTATTACTTATATTATTATCAATATAACATGCATTATTACCCATATAATGGAGTTATTATCGCTAGAACTGTAATAATTATACCTATTACTTATATTATTATAACTATAACATGCATTATTACCCTATATTATGCAGTTATTATCGATAGAACTATAATAAATATACTTATTACTTTTATTATTATCAATCTAACATGCATTATTACCCATATTATGCAGTTATTATAGCTAGAACTGTAATAAATATTCTTATTACTTTTATTATCATCAATATAACGTCCATTATTACCCATAATATGCAGTTATTATCGATAGAAGTATAATAAGTATACTTATTACTTTTATTATTATCAATATAACATGCACTCTAAGCCATATTTTACTAGTATTATCGCTAGAACTGTAATAATTGTACTTATTACTCCCGATATTATCAATATAACATCCATTATTACCCATATAATGCTGTTATTATCGCTGGAACTGTAATAAATATACTTATTACTTATATTATTATCAATATAACATGCATAATCACCCATATTATGCAGTTATTATCGATAGAACTATAATAAATATACTTATTACTTTTATTATTATCAATCTAACATGCATTATTACCCATATTATGCAGTTATTATAGCTAGAACTATAATAAATATTCTTATTACTTTTATTATCATCAATATAACGTCCATTATTACCCATATTATGCAGTTATTATCGATAGAAGTATAATAAGTATACTTATTACTTTTATTATTATCAATATAACATGCATTATTACCTATATTATGCAGTTATTGTCGCTAGAACTATAATAAATATACTTATTACTCCTGATATTATCAATATAACATCCATTATTACCCATATACTGCAGTTACTATCGCTAGAACTGTAATAATTATACTTATTACTTATATTATTATCAATATAACATGCATTATTCCCCTTATTATGCAGTTATTATCGCTAGAACTATAATAAATATACGTATTACTTTTATTATCATCAATATAACATGCATTATTACCCATATTATGCAGTTATTATCGATAGAACTGTAATAAATATACTTAGAACTTTTATTATCATCAATATAACATGCACTATTAGCCATATTTTACTATTATTATCGCTAGAACTATAATAATTATATTTATTACTCCCAATATTGTCAATATAACATGCATTATTACCCATATAATGCAGTTATTATCGCTAGAACTGTAATAATTATACTTATTACTTATATTATTCTCAATATAACATGCATTATTACCCATATTATGCAGTTATAATCGCTAGAACTATAATAAATATACTTACTACTTTCATTATCATCAATATAACATGCATTATTATCCATATTATGCAGTTATTATCGATAGAAGTATAATAAATATACTTATAACTTTTATTATTATCAATATAACATGCACTATTAGCCATATTTTACTATTATTATCGCTAGAACTATAATAATTATACTTATTACTCCCAATATTATCAATATAACATGCATTATTACCCATATAATGCAGTTATTATCGCTAGAACTGTAATAATTATACTTTTTACTTATATTATTAGCAATATAACGTGCATTATTACCCATATAATGCAGTTACTATCGCTAGAACTGTAATAATTATACTTATTACTTATATTATTATCAATATAACATGCATTATTACCCATATAATGGAGTTATTATCGCTAGAACTGTAATAATTATACCTATTACTTATATTATTATAACTATAACATGCATTATTACCCTATATTATGCAGTTATTATCGATAGAACTATAATAAATATACTTATTACTTTTATTATTATCAATCTAACATGCATTATTACCCATATTATGCAGTTATTATAGCTAGAACTGTAATAAATATTCTTATTACTTTTATTATCATCAATATAACGTCCATTATTACCCATAATATGCAGTTATTATCGATAGAAGTATAATAAGTATACTTATTACTTTTATTATTATCAATATAACATGCACTCTAAGCCATATTTTACTAGTATTATCGCTAGAACTGTAATAATTGTACTTATTACTCCCGATATTATCAATATAACATCCATTATTACCCATATAATGCTGTTATTATCGCTGGAACTGTAATAAATATACTTATTACTTATATTATTATCAATATAACATGCATAATTACCCATATTATGCAGTTATTATCGATAGAACTATAATAAATATACTTATTACTTTTATTATTATCAATCTAACATGCATTATTACCCATATTATGCAGTTATTATAGCTAGAACTATAATAAATATTCTTATTACTTTTATTATCATCAATATAACGTCCATTATTACCCATATTATGCAGTTATTATCGATAGAAGTATAATAAGTATACTTATTACTTTTATTATTATCAATATAACATGCATTATTACCTATATTATGCAGTTATTGTCGCTAGAACTATAATAAATATACTTATTACTCCTGATATTATCAATATAACATCCATTATTACCCATATACTGCAGTTACTATCGCTAGAACTGTAATAATTATACTTATTACTTATATTATTATCAATATAACATGCATTATTCCCCTTATTATGCAGTTATTATCGCTAGAACTATAATAAATATACGTATTACTTTTATTATCATCAATATAACATGCATTATTACCCATATTATGCAGTTATTATCGATAGAACTGTAATAAATATACTTAGAACTTTTATTATCATCAATATAACATGCACTATTAGCCATATTTTACTATTATTATCGCTAGAACTATAATAATTATATTTATTACTCCCAATATTGTCAATATAACATGCATTATTACCCATATAATGCAGTTATTATCGCTAGAACTGTAATAATTATACTTATTACTTATATTATTCTCAATATAACATGCATTATTACCCATATTATGCAGTTATAATCGCTAGAACTATAATAAATATACTTACTACTTTCATTATCATCAATATAACATGCATTATTATCCATATTATGCAGTTATTATCGATAGAAGTATAATAAATATACTTATAACTTTTATTATTATCAATATAACATGCATTATTACCTATATTATGCAGTTATTGTCGCTAGAACTATAATAAATATACTTATTACTCCCGATATTATCAATATAACATGCATTATTACCCATATAATGCAGTTATTATCGCTAGAACTGTAATAATTATACTTTTTACTTATATTATTAGCAATATAACGTGCATTATTCCCCTTATTATGCAGTTATTATCGCTAGAACTATAACAAATATACGTATTACTTTTATTATCATCAATATAACATGCATTATTACCCATATTATGCAGTTATTATCGATAGAACTGTAATAAATATACTTAGTACTTTTATTATCATCAATATAACATGCACTATTAGCCATATTTTACTATTATTATCGCTAGAACTATAATAATTATACTTATTACTCCCGATGTTATCAATATAACATACATTATTACCCATATAATGCAGTTATTATCCCTAGAACTGTAATAAATATACTTATTACTTTTGTTACCATCAATATAACATGCACTATTAGCCATATTTTACTATTATTATCGCTAGAACTGTAATAATTATACTTATTACTCCCGATATTATCAATATAACATGCATTATTACCCATATAATGCAGTTACTATCGCTAGAACTGTAATAATTATACTTATTACTTATATTATTAGCAATATAACGTGCATTATTACCCATATTATGCAGTTATTATCGCTAGAACTGTAATAAATATACTTATTACTCATATTATTATCAATATAACATGCATTATTACCCATATTATGCAGTTATAATCGATAGAACTATAATAAATATACTTATTACTTTTATTATTATCAATATAACATGCACTATTAGCCATATTTTACTATTATTATCGCTAGAACTATAATAATTATAGTTATTACTCCCGAAATTATCAATATGACATGCATTATTACCCATATAATGCAGTTATTATCGCTAGAACTGTAATAATTATACTTATTATTTATATTATTAGCAATATAACGTGCATTATTACCCATATTATGCAGTTATTATCGCTAGAACCATAATAAATATACTTACTACTTTTATTATCAGCAATATAACATGCATTATTACCCATATTATGCAGTTATTATCGATAGAACTATAATAAATATACTTGTTACTTTTATTATTATCAATATAACATGCACTATGAGCCATATTTTACTATTATTATCGCTAGAACTATAATAGTTATACTTATTACTTATATTATTATCAATATAACATGCATTATTACCCATATTATGCAGTTATTATCACTAGAACTATAATAAATATACGTATTACTTTTATTATCATCAATATAGCATGCATTATTACCCATATTATGCAGTTATTATCGATAGAACTGTAATAAATATACTTAGTACTTTTATTATCATCAATATAACATGCACTATTAGCCATATTTTACTATTATTATCGCTAGAACTATAATAATTATACTTATTACTCCCAATATTATGAATATAACATGCATCTTTACCCATATAATGCAGTTATTATCGCTGGAACTGTAATAATTATACTTATTACTTATACTATTATCAATATAACATGCATTATTACGCATATTACGCGGTTATAATCGCTAGAACTATAATAAATATACTTAGTACTTTTATTATCATCAATATAACATGCACTATTAGCCATATTTTAATATTATTATCGCCAGAACTATAATAATTATAGTTTTACTCCCGATATTATCAATATAACATGCATTATTACCCATATAATGCAGTTATTATCGCTAGAACTGTAATAATTATACTTATTACTCCCGATATTATCAATATAACATCCATTATTACCCATATACTGCAGTTACTATCGCTAGAACTGTAATAATTATACTTATTACTTATATTATTATCAATATAACATGCATTATTCCCCATATTATGCAGTTATAATCGATAGAACTATAATAAATATACTTATTACTTATATTATTAGCAATATAACGTGCAGTATTACCCATATTATGCAGTTATTATCGATAGAAGTTTAATAAGTATACTTATTACTTTTATTATTATCAATATAACATGCACTCTTAGCCATATTTTACTAGTATTATCGCTGGAACTGTAATAATTGTACTTATTACTCCCGATATTATCAACATAACATCCATTATTACCCATATAATGGAGTTATTAACGCTAGAACTGTAATAATTATACCTATTACTTATATTATTATAACTATAACATGCATTATTACCCTATATTATGCAGTTATTATCGATAGAACTATAATAAATATACTTATTACTTTTATTATTATCAATCTAACATGCATTATTACCCATATTATGCAGTTATTATAGCTAGAACTGTAATAAATATACTTATTCCTTTTATTATCGTCAATATAACATGCATTATTACCCATATTATGCAGTTATTATCGATAGAACTATAATAAATATACTTATTACTTTTATTATTATCAATATAACATGCATTATTACCTATATTATGCAGTTATTGTCGCTAGAACTATAATAAATATACTTATTACTCCCGATATTATCAATATAACATCCATTATTACCCATATAATGCAGTTACTATCGCTAGAACTGTAATAATTATACTTATTACTTATATTATTATCAATATAACATGCATTATTCCCCTTATTATGCAGTTATTATCGCTAGAACTATAATAAATATACGTATTACTTTTATTATCATCAATATAACATGCATTATTACCAATATTATACAGTTATTATTGATAGAACTATAATGAATATACTTATTACTTTTATTATTATCAATATAACATGCATTATTACCCATATTATGCAGTTATTATCGCTAGAACTGTAATAAATATACTTATTCCTTTTATTATCGTCAATATAACATGCATTATTACCCATATTATGCAGTTATTATCGATAGAACTATAATAAATATACTTATTACTTTTATTATTATCAATATAACATGCATTATTACCTATATTATGCAGTTATTGTCGCTAGAACTATAATAAATATACTTATTACTCCCGATATTATCAATATAACATCCATTATTACCCATATAATGCAGTTACTATCGCTAGAATTGTAATAATTATACTTATTACTTATATTATTATCAATATAACATGCATTATTCCCCTTATTATGCAGTTATTATCGCTAGAACTATAATAAATATACTTAGAACTTTTATTATCATCAATATAACATGCACTATTAGCCACATTTTACTATTATTATCGCTAGAACTATAATAATTATACTTACTACTCCCAATATTGTCAATATAACATGCATTATTACCCATATAATGCAGTTATTATCGCTAGAACTGTAATAATAATACTTATTACTTAAATTATTCTCAATATAACATGCATTATTACCCATATTATGCAGTTATAATCGCTAGAACTATAATAAATATACTTACTACTTTCATTATCATCAATATAACATGCATTATTACCCTTATTATGCAGTTATTATCGATAGAAGTATAATAAATATACTTATTACTTTTATTATTATCAATATAACATGCACTATTAGCCATATTTTGCTATTATTATCGCTAGAACTGTAATAATTATACTTATTACTCCCAATATTATCAATATAACATGCATTATTACCCATATAATGCAGTTATTATCGCTAGAACTGTAATAATTATACTTTTTACTTATATTATTAGCAATATAACGTGCATTATTACCCATATAATGCAGTTATTATCGCTAGAACTGTAATAATTATACTTTTTACTTATATTATTATCAATATAACATGCATTATTACCCATATAATGGAGTTATTATCGCTAGAACTGTAATAATTATACCTATTACTTATATTATTATAACTATAACATGCATTATTACCCTATATTATGCAGTTATTATCGATAGAACTATAATAAATATACTTATTACTTTTATTATTATCAATCTAACATGCATTATTACCCACATTATGCAGTTATTATAGCTAGAACTATAATAAATATTCTTATTACTTTTCTTATCATCAATATAACGTCCATTATTACCCATAATATGCAGTTATTATCGATAGAAGTATAATAAATATACTTATTACTTTTATTATTATCAATATAACATGCACTCTTAGCCATATTTTACTAGTATGATCGCTAGAACTGTAATAATTATACTTATTACTCCCAATATTATCAATATAACATCCATTATTACCCATATAATGCAGTTATTATCGCTAGAACTGTAATAATAATACTTATTACTTAAATTATTCTCAATATAACATGCATTATTACCCATATTATGCAGTTATAATCGCTAGAACTATAATAAATATACTTACTACTTTCATTATCATCAATATAACATGCATTATTACCCTTATTATGCAGTTATTATCGATAGAAGTATAATAAATATACTTATTACTTTTATTATTATCAATATAACATGCACTATTAGCCATATTTTGCTATTATTATCGCTAGAACTATAATAATTATACTTATTACTCCCAATATTATCAATATAACATGCATTATTACCCATATAATGCAGTTATTATCGCTAGAACTGTAATAATTATACATTTTACTTATATTATTAGCAATATAACGTGCATTATTACCCATATAATGCAGTTATTATCGCTAGAACTGTAATAATTATACTTTTTACTTATATTATTATCAATATAACATGCATTATTACCCATATAATGGAGTTATTATCGCTAGAACTGTAATAATTATACCTATTACTTATATTATTATAACTATAACATGCATTATTACCCTATATTATGCAGTTATTATCGATAGAACTATAATAAATATACTTATTACTTTTATTATTATCAATCTAACATGCATTATTACCCACATTATGCAGTTATTATAGCTAGAACTATAATAAATATTCTTATTACTTTTCTTATCATCAATATAACGTCCATTATTACCCATAATATGCAGTTATTATCGATAGAAGTATAATAAATATACTTATTACTTTTATTATTATCAATATAACATGCACTCTTAGCCATATTTTACTAGTATGATCGCTAGAACTGTAATAATTATACTTATTACTCCCAATATTATCAATATAACATCCATTATTACCCATATAATGCAGTTATTATCGCTAGAACTGTAATAAATATACTTATTACTTATATTATTATCAATATAACATGCATTATTACCCATATTATGCAGTTATAATCGATAGAACTATAATAAATATACTTATTACTTATATTATTAGCAATATAACGTGCAGTATTACCCATATTATGCAGTTATTAGCGATAGAAGTATAATAAGTATACTTATTACTTTTATTATTATCAATATAACATGCACACTTAGCCATATTTTACTAGTATTATCGCTAGAACTGTAATAATTGTACTTATTACTCCCGATATTATCAATATAACATCCATTATTACCCATATAATGCAGTTATTATCGCTAGAACTGTAATAAATATACTTATTACTTATATTATTATCAATATAACATGCATTATTACCCATATTATGCAGTTATAATCGATAGAACTATAATAAATATACTTATTACTTATATTATTAGCAATATAACGTGCAGTATTACCCATATTATGCAGTTATTATCGATAGAAGTATAATAAGTATACTTATTACTTTTATTATTATCAATATAACATGCACACTTAGCCATATTTTACTAGTATTATCGCTAGAACTGTAATAATTGTACTTATCACTCCCGATATTATCAATATAACATCCATTATTACCCATATAATGCAGTTATTATCGCTAGAACTGTAATAAATATACTTATTACTTATATTATTATCAATATAACATGCATTATTACCCATATTATGCAGTTATAATCGATAGAACTATAATAAATATACTTATTACTTATATTATTAGCAATATAACGTGCAGTATTACCCATATTATGCAGTTATTATCGATAGAAGTATAATAAGTATACTTATTACTTTTATTATTATCAATATAACATGCACTCTTAGCCATATTTTACTAGTATTATCGCTAGAACTGTAATAATTGTACTTATTACTCCCGATATTATCAATATAACATCCATTATTACCCATATAATGGAGTTATTAACGCTAGAACTGTAATAATTATACCTATTACTTATATTATTATAACTATAACATGCATTATTACCCTATATTATGCAGTTATTATCGATAGAACTATAATAAATATACTTATTACTTTTATTATTATCAATCTAACATGCATTATTACCCATATTATGCAGTTATTATCGCTAGAACTGTAATAAATATACTTGTTCCTTTTATTATCGTCAATATAACATGCATTATTACCCATATTATGCAGTTGTTATCGATAGAACTATAATAAATATACTTATTACTTTTATTATTATCAATATAACATGCATTATTACCTATATTATGCAGTTATTGTCGCTAGAACTATAATAAATATACTTATTACTCCCGATATTATCAATATAACATCCATTATTACCCATATAATGCAGTTACTATCGCTAGAATTGTAATAATTATACTTATTACTTATATTATTATCAATATAACATGCATTATTCCCCTTATTATGCAGTTATTATCGCTAGAACTATAATAAATATACGTATTACTTTTATTATCATCAATATAACATGCATTATTACCCATATTATGCAGTTATTATCGATAGAACTGTAATAAATATACTTAGAACTTTTATTATCATCAATATAACATGCACTATTAGCCACATTTTACTATTATTATCGCTAGAACTATAATAATTATACTTATTACGCCCAATATTGTCAATACAACATGCATTATTACCCATATAATGCAGTTATTATCGCTAGAACTGTAATAATTATACTTATTACTTAAATTATTCTCAATATAACATGCATTATTACCCATATTATGCAGTTATAATCGCTAGAACTATAATAAATATACTTACTACTTTCATTATCATCAATATAACATGCATTATTACCCTTATTATGCAGTTATTATCGATAGAAGTATAATAAATATACTTATTACTTTTATTATTATCAATATAACATGCACTCTTAGCCATATTTTACTAGTATGATCGCTAGAACTGTAATAATTATACTTATTACTCCCAATATTCTCAATATAACATGCATTATTACCCATATTATGCAGTTATAATCGCTAGAACTATAATAAATATACTTACTACTTTCATTATCATCAATATAACATGCATTATTACCCTTATTATGCAGTTATTATCGATAGAAGTATAATAAATATACTTATTACTTTTATTATTATCAATATAACATGCACTATTAGCCATATTTTGCTATTATTATCGCTAGAACTATAATAATTATACTTATTACTCCCAATATTATCAATATAACATGCATTATTACCCATATAATGCAGTTATTATCGCTAGAACTGTAATAATTATACTTTTTACTTATATTATTAGCAATATAACGTGCATTATTACCCATATAATGCAGTTATTATCGCTAGAACTGTAATAATTATACTTTTTACTTATATTATTATCAATATAACATGCATTATTACCCATATAATGGAGTTATTATCGCTAGAACTGTAATAATTATACCTATTACTTATATTATTATAACTATAACATGCATTATTACCCTATATTATGCAGTTATTATCGATAGAACTATAATAAATATACTTATTACTTTTATTATTATCAATCTAACATGCATTATTACCCACATTATGCAGTTATTATAGCTAGAACTATAATAAATATTCTTATTACTTTTCTTATCATCAATATAACGTCCATTATTACCCATAATATGCAGTTATTATCGATAGAAGTATAATAAATATACTTATTACTTTTATTATTATCAATATAACATGCACTCTTAGCCATATTTTACTAGTATGATCGCTAGAACTGTAATAATTATACTTATTACTCCCAATATTATCAATATAACATCCATTATTACCCATATAATGCAGTTATTATCGCTAGAACTGTAATAATAATACTTATTACTTAAATTATTCTCAATATAACATGCATTATTACCCATATTATGCAGTTATAATCGCTAGAACTATAATAAATATACTTACTACTTTCATTATCATCAATATAACATGCATTATTACCCTTATTATGCAGTTATTATCGATAGAAGTATAATAAATATACTTATTACTTTTATTATTATCAATATAACATGCACTATTAGCCATATTTTGCTATTATTATCGCTAGAACTATAATAATTATACTTATTACTCCCAATATTATCAATATAACATGCATTATTACCCATATAATGCAGTTATTATCGCTAGAACTGTAATAATTATACATTTTACTTATATTATTAGCAATATAACGTGCATTATTACCCATATAATGCAGTTATTATCGCTAGAACTGTAATAATTATACTTTTTACTTATATTATTATCAATATAACATGCATTATTACCCATATAATGGAGTTATTATCGCTAGAACTGTAATAATTATACCTATTACTTATATTATTATAACTATAACATGCATTATTACCCTATATTATGCAGTTATTATCGATAGAACTATAATAAATATACTTATTACTTTTATTATTATCAATCTAACATGCATTATTACCCACATTATGCAGTTATTATAGCTAGAACTATAATAAATATTCTTATTACTTTTCTTATCATCAATATAACGTCCATTATTACCCATAATATGCAGTTATTATCGATAGAAGTATAATAAATATACTTATTACTTTTATTATTATCAATATAACATGCACTCTTAGCCATATTTTACTAGTATGATCGCTAGAACTGTAATAATTATACTTATTACTCCCAATATTATCAATATAACATCCATTATTACCCATATAATGCAGTTATTATCGCTAGAACTGTAATAAATATACTTATTACTTATATTATTATCAATATAACATGCATTATTACCCATATTATGCAGTTATAATCGATAGAACTATAATAAATATACTTATTACTTATATTATTAGCAATATAACGTGCAGTATTACCCATATTATGCAGTTATTAGCGATAGAAGTATAATAAGTATACTTATTACTTTTATTATTATCAATATAACATGCACACTTAGCCATATTTTACTAGTATTATCGCTAGAACTGTAATAATTGTACTTATTACTCCCGATATTATCAATATAACATCCATTATTACCCATATAATGCAGTTATTATCGCTAGAACTGTAATAAATATACTTATTACTTATATTATTATCAATATAACATGCATTATTACCCATATTATGCAGTTATAATCGATAGAACTATAATAAATATACTTATTACTTATATTATTAGCAATATAACGTGCAGTATTACCCATATTATGCAGTTATTATCGATAGAAGTATAATAAGTATACTTATTACTTTTATTATTATCAATATAACATGCACACTTAGCCATATTTTACTAGTATTATCGCTAGAACTGTAATAATTGTACTTATCACTCCCGATATTATCAATATAACATCCATTATTACCCATATAATGCAGTTATTATCGCTAGAACTGTAATAAATATACTTATTACTTATATTATTATCAATATAACATGCATTATTACCCATATTATGCAGTTATAATCGATAGAACTATAATAAATATACTTATTACTTATATTATTAGCAATATAACGTGCAGTATTACCCATATTATGCAGTTATTATCGATAGAAGTATAATAAGTATACTTATTACTTTTATTATTATCAATATAACATGCACTCTTAGCCATATTTTACTAGTATTATCGCTAGAACTGTAATAATTGTACTTATTACTCCCGATATTATCAATATAACATCCATTATTACCCATATAATGGAGTTATTAACGCTAGAACTGTAATAATTATACCTATTACTTATATTATTATAACTATAACATGCATTATTACCCTATATTATGCAGTTATTATCGATAGAACTATAATAAATATACTTATTACTTTTATTATTATCAATCTAACATGCATTATTACCCATATTATGCAGTTATTATCGCTAGAACTGTAATAAATATACTTGTTCCTTTTATTATCGTCAATATAACATGCATTATTACCCATATTATGCAGTTGTTATCGATAGAACTATAATAAATATACTTATTACTTTTATTATTATCAATATAACATGCATTATTACCTATATTATGCAGTTATTGTCGCTAGAACTATAATAAATATACTTATTACTCCCGATATTATCAATATAACATCCATTATTACCCATATAATGCAGTTACTATCGCTAGAATTGTAATAATTATACTTATTACTTATATTATTATCAATATAACATGCATTATTCCCCTTATTATGCAGTTATTATCGCTAGAACTATAATAAATATACGTATTACTTTTATTATCATCAATATAACATGCATTATTACCCATATTATGCAGTTATTATCGATAGAACTGTAATAAATATACTTAGAACTTTTATTATCATCAATATAACATGCACTATTAGCCACATTTTACTATTATTATCGCTAGAACTATAATAATTATACTTATTACGCCCAATATTGTCAATACAACATGCATTATTACCCATATAATGCAGTTATTATCGCTAGAACTGTAATAATTATACTTATTACTTAAATTATTCTCAATATAACATGCATTATTACCCATATTATGCAGTTATAATCGCTAGAACTATAATAAATATACTTACTACTTTCATTATCATCAATATAACATGCATTATTACCCTTATTATGCAGTTATTATCGATAGAAGTATAATAAATATACTTATTACTTTTATTATTATCAATATAACATGCACTCTTAGCCATATTTTACTAGTATGATCGCTAGAACTGTAATAATTATACTTATTACTCCCAATATTATCAATATAACATCCATTATTACCCATATAATGCAGTTATTATCGCTAGAACTGTAATAAATATACTTATTACTTATATTATTATCAATATAACATGCATTATTACCCATATTATGCAGTTATAATCGATAGAACTATAATAAATATACTTATTACTTATATTATTAGCAATATAACGTGCAGTATTACCCATATTATGCAGTTATTATCGACAGAAGTATAATAAGTATACTTATTACTTTTATTATTATCAATATAACATGCACACTTAGCCATATTTTACTAGTATTATCGCTAGAACTGTAATAATTGTACTTATTACTCCCGATATTATCAATATAACATCCATTATTACCCATATAATGCAGTTATTATCGCTAGAACTGTAATAAATACTCTTATTACTTATATTATTATCAATATAACATGCATTATTACCCATATTATGCAGTTATAATCGATAGAACTATAATAAATATACTTATTACTTATATTATTAGCAATATAACGTGCAGTATTACCCATATTATGCAGTTATTATCGATAGAAGTATAATAAGTATACTTATTACTTTTATTATTATCAATATAACATGCACACTTAGCCATATTTTACTAGCATTATCGCTAGAACTGTAGTAATTGTACTTATCATTCCCGATATTATCAATATAACATCCATTATTACCCATATAATGGAGTTATCAACCCTAGAACTGTAATAATTATACCTATTACTTATATTATTATAACTATGACATGCATTATTACCCTATATTATGCAGTTATTATCGATAGAACTATAATAAATATACTTATTACTTTTATTATTATCAATCTAACATGCATTATTACCCATATTATGCAGTTATTATCGCTAGAACTATAATAAATATACGTATTACTTTTATTATCGTCAATATAACATGCATTATTACCCATATTATGCAGTTATTATCGATAGAAGTGTAATCAATATACTTATTACTTTTATTATTATCAATATAACATGCACACTTAGCCATATTTTACTAGTATTATCGCTAGAACTGTAATAATTGTACTTATCACTCCCGATATTATCAATATAACATCCATTGTTACCCATATAATGGAGTTACTAACGCTAGAACTGTAATAATTATACCTATTACTTATATTATTATAACTATAACATGCATTATTACCCTATATTATGCAGTTATTATCGATAGAACTATAATAAATATACTTATTACTTTTATTATTATCAATCTAACATGCATTATTACCCATATTATGCAGTTATTATCGCTAGAACTGTAATAAATATACTTATTCCTTTTATTATCGTCAATATAACATGCATTATTACCCATATTATGCAGTTATTATCGATAGAACTATAATAAATATACTTATTACTTTTATTATTATCAATATAACATGCATTATTACCTATATTATGCAGTTATTGTCGCTAGAACTATAATAAATATACTTATTACTCCCGATATTATCAATATAACATCCATTATTACCCATATAATGCAGTTACTATCGCTAGAACTGTAATAATTATACTTA
The DNA here is from genome assembly GCA_963576845.1 of Megachile leachella. Taxonomy (NCBI): domain Eukaryota; kingdom Metazoa; phylum Arthropoda; class Insecta; order Hymenoptera; family Megachilidae; genus Megachile; species Megachile leachella. The sequence continues at coordinate 1,462,627 of CAUYWW010000067.1, forward strand.
TTACTTATATTATTATCAATATAACATGCATTATTCCCCTTATTATGCAGTTATTATCGCTAGAACTATAATAAATATACGTATTACTTTTATTATCATCAATATAACATGCATTATTACCCATATTATGCAGTTATTATCGATAGAACTGTAATAAATATACTTAGAACTTTTATTATCATCAATATAACATGCACTATTAGCCACATTTTACTATTATTATCGCTAGAACTATAATAATTATACTTATTACTCCCAATATTGTCAATATAACATGCATTATTACCCATATAATGCAGTTATTATCGCTAGAACTGTAATAATTATACTTATTACTTAAATTATTCTCAATATAACATGCATTATTACCCATATTATGCAGTTATAATCGCTAGAACTATAATAAATATACTTACTACTTTCATTATCATCAATATAACATGCATTATTACCCATATTATGCAGTTATAATCGCTAGAACTATAATAAATATACTTACTACTTTCATTATCATCAATATAACATGCATTATTACCCATATAATGCAGTTATTATCGCTAGAACTGTAATAATTATACTTATTACTTATATTATTAGCAATATAACGTGCATTATTACCAATATTATGCAGTTATTATTGATAGAACTATAATAAATATACTTATTACTCCCGATATTATCAATATAACATCCATTATTACCCATATACTGCAGTTATTATCGCTAGAACTGTAATAATTATACTTATTACTTATATTATTATCAATATAACATGCATTATTCCCCTTATTATGCAGTTACTATCGCTAGAACTATAACAAATATACGTATTACTTTTATTATCATCAATATAACATGCATTATTACCCATATTATGCAGTTATTATCGATAGAACTGTAATAAATATACTTAGAACTTTTATTATCATCAATATAACATGCACTATTAGCCATATTTTACTATTATTATCGCTAGAACTATAATAATTATATTTATTACTCCCAATATTGTCAACATAACATGCATTATTACCCATATAATGCAGTTATTATCGCTAGAACTGTAATAATTATACTTATTACTTATATTATTCTCAATATAACATGCATTATTACCCATATTATGCAGTTATAATCGCTAGAACTATAATAAATATACTTACTACTTTCATTATCATCAATATAACATGCATTATTATCCATATTATGCAGTTATTATCGATAGAAGTATAATAAATATACTTATAACTTTTATTATTATCAATATAACATGCACTATTAGCCATATTTTACTATTATTATCGCTAGAACTATAATAATTATACTTATTACTCCCAATATTATCAACATAACATGCATTATTACCCATATAATGCAGTTATTATCGCTAGAACTGTAATAATTATACTTTTTACTTATATTATTAGCAATATAACGTGCATTATTACCCATATAATTCAGTTACTATCGCTAGAACTGTAATAATTATACTTATTACTTATATTATTAGCAATATAACGTGCATTATTACCAATATTATGCAGTTATTATTGATAGAACTATAATAAATATACTTATTACTCCCGATATTATCAATATAACATCCATTATTACCCATATACTGCAGTTATTATCGCTAGAACTGTAATAATTATACTTATTACTTATATTATTATCAATATAACATGCATTATTCCCCTTATTATGCAGTTATTATCGCTAGAACTATAACAAATATACGTATTACTTTTATTATCATCAATATAACATGCATTATTACCCATATTATGCAGTTATTATCGATAGAACTGTAATAAATATACTTAGTACTTTTATTATCATCAATATAACATGCACTATCAGCCATATTTTACTATTATTATCGCTAGAACTATAATAATTATACTTATTACTCCCAATATTATGAATATAACATGCATTATTACCCATATAATGCAGTTATTATCGCTAGAACTGTAATAATTATACTTATTACTTATACTATTATCAATATAACATGCATTATTACGCATATTACGCGGTTATAATCGCTAGAACTATAATAAATATACTTAGTACTTTTATTATCATCAATATAACATGCACTATTAGCCATATTTTAATATTATTATCGCCAGAACTATAATAATTATAGTTTTACTCCCGATATTATCAATATAACATGCATTATTACCCATATAATGCAGTTATTATCGCTAGAACTGTAATAATTATACTTTTTACTTATATTATTAGCAATATAACGTGCATTATTACCCATATAATTCAGTTACTATCGCTAGAACTGTAATAATTATACTTATTACTTATATTATTATCAATATAACATGCATTATTACCCATATAATGGAGTTATTATCGCTAGAACTGTAATAATTATACCTATTACTTATATTATTATAACTATAACATGCATTATTACCCTATATTATGCAGTTATTATCGATAGAACTATAATAAATATACTTATTACTTTTATTATTATCAATCTAACATGCATTATTACCCATATTATGCAGTTATTATAGCTAGAACTGTAATAAATATTCTTATTACTTTTATTATCATCAATATAACGTCCATTATTACCCATATTATGCAGTTATTATCGATAGAAGTATAATAAGTATACTTATTACTTTTATTATTATCAATATAACATGCATTATTACCTATATTATGCAGTTATTGTCGCTAGAACTATAATAAATATACTTATTACTCCTGATATTATCAATATAACATCCATTATTACCCATATACTGCAGTTACTATCGCTAGAACTGTAATAATTATACTTATTACTTATATTATTATCAATATAACATGCATTATTCCCCTTATTATGCAGTTATTATCGCTAGAACTATAATAAATATACGTATTACTTTTATTATCATCAATATAACATGCATTATTACCCATATTATGCAGTTATTATCGATAGAACTGTAATAAATATACTTAGAACTTTTATTATCATCAATATAACATGCACTATTAGCCATATTTTACTATTATTATCGCTAGAACTATAATAATTATATTTATTACTCCCAATATTGTCAATATAACATGCATTATTACCCATATAATGCAGTTATTATCGCTAGAACTGTAATAATTATACTTATTACTTATATTATTCTCAATATAACATGCATTATTACCCATATTATGCAGTTATAATCGCTAGAACTATAATAAATATACTTACTACTTTCATTATCATCAATATAACATGCATTATTATCCATATTATGCAGTTATTATCGATAGAAGTATAATAAATATACTTATAACTTTTATTATTATCAATATAACATGCATTATTACCTATATTATGCAGTTATTGTCGCTAGAACTATAATAAATATACTTATTACTCCCGATATTATCAATATAACATGCATTATTACCCATATAATGCAGTTATTATCGCTAGAACTGTAATAATTATACTTTTTACTTATATTATTAGCAATATAACGTGCATTATTACCCATATAATGCAGTTATTATCGCTAGAACTGTAATAATTATACTTATTACTTATATTATTATCAATATAACATGCATTATTCCCCTTATTATGCAGTTATTATCGCTAGAACTATAACAAATATACGTATTACTTTTATTATCATCAATATAACATGCATTATTACCCATATTATGCAGTTATTATCGATAGAACTGTAATAAATATACTTACTACTTTCATTATCATCAATATAACATGCATTATTATCCATATTATGCAGTTATTATCGATAGAAGTATAATAAATATACTTATAACTTTTATTATTATCAATATAACATGCACTATTAGCCATATTTTACTATTATTATCGCTAGAACTATAATAATTATACTTATTACTCCCAATATTATCAACATAACATGCATTATTACCCATATAATGCAGTTATTATCGCTAGAACTGTAATAATTATACTTTTTACTTATATTATTAGCAATATAACGTGCATTATTACCCATATAATTCAGTTACTATCGCTAGAACTGTAATAATTATACTTATTACTTATATTATTAGCAATATAACGTGCATTATTACCAATATTATGCAGTTATTATTGATAGAACTATAATAAATATACTTATTACTCCCGATATTATCAATATAACATCCATTATTACCCATATACTGCAGTTATTATCGCTAGAACTGTAATAATTATACTTATTACTTATATTATTATCAATATAACATGCATTATTCCCCTTATTATGCAGTTATTATCGCTAGAACTATAACAAATATACGTATTACTTTTATTATCATCAATATAACATGCATTATTACCCATATTATGCAGTTATTATCGATAGAACTGTAATAAATATACTTAGTACTTTTATTATCATCAATATAACATGCACTATCAGCCATATTTTACTATTATTATCGCTAGAACTATAATAATTATACTTATTACTCCCAATATTATGAATATAACATGCATTATTACCCATATAATGCAGTTATTATCGCTAGAACTGTAATAATTATACTTATTACTTATACTATTATCAATATAACATGCATTATTACGCATATTACGCGGTTATAATCGCTAGAACTATAATAAATATACTTAGTACTTTTATTATCATCAATATAACATGCACTATTAGCCATATTTTAATATTATTATCGCCAGAACTATAATAATTATAGTTTTACTCCCGATATTATCAATATAACATGCATTATTACCCATATAATGCAGTTATTATCGCTAGAACTGTAATAATTATACTTTTTACTTATATTATTAGCAATATAACGTGCATTATTACCCATATAATTCAGTTACTATCGCTAGAACTGTAATAATTATACTTATTACTTATATTATTATCAATATAACATGCATTATTACCCATATAATGGAGTTATTATCGCTAGAACTGTAATAATTATACCTATTACTTATATTATTATAACTATAACATGCATTATTACCCTATATTATGCAGTTATTATCGATAGAACTATAATAAATATACTTATTACTTTTATTATTATCAATCTAACATGCATTATTACCCATATTATGCAGTTATTATAGCTAGAACTGTAATAAATATTCTTATTACTTTTATTATCATCAATATAACGTCCATTATTACCCATATTATGCAGTTATTATCGATAGAAGTATAATAAGTATACTTATTACTTTTATTATTATCAATATAACATGCATTATTACCTATATTATGCAGTTATTGTCGCTAGAACTATAATAAATATACTTATTACTCCTGATATTATCAATATAACATCCATTATTACCCATATACTGCAGTTACTATCGCTAGAACTGTAATAATTATACTTATTACTTATATTATTATCAATATAACATGCATTATTCCCCTTATTATGCAGTTATTATCGCTAGAACTATAATAAATATACGTATTACTTTTATTATCATCAATATAACATGCATTATTACCCATATTATGCAGTTATTATCGATAGAACTGTAATAAATATACTTAGAACTTTTATTATCATCAATATAACATGCACTATTAGCCATATTTTACTATTATTATCGCTAGAACTATAATAATTATATTTATTACTCCCAATATTGTCAATATAACATGCATTATTACCCATATAATGCAGTTATTATCGCTAGAACTGTAATAATTATACTTATTACTTATATTATTCTCAATATAACATGCATTATTACCCATATTATGCAGTTATAATCGCTAGAACTATAATAAATATACTTACTACTTTCATTATCATCAATATAACATGCATTATTATCCATATTATGCAGTTATTATCGATAGAAGTATAATAAATATACTTATAACTTTTATTATTATCAATATAACATGCATTATTACCTATATTATGCAGTTATTGTCGCTAGAACTATAATAAATATACTTATTACTCCCGATATTATCAATATAACATGCATTATTACCCATATAATGCAGTTATTATCGCTAGAACTGTAATAATTATACTTTTTACTTATATTATTAGCAATATAACGTGCATTATTACCCATATAATGCAGTTATTATCGCTAGAACTGTAATAATTATACTTATTACTTATATTATTATCAATATAACATGCATTATTCCCCTTATTATGCAGTTATTATCGCTAGAACTATAACAAATATACGTATTACTTTTATTATCATCAATATAACATGCATTATTACCCATATTATGCAGTTATTATCGATAGAACTGTAATAAATATACTTAGAACTTTTATTATCATCAATATAACATGCGCTATTAGCCATATTTTAATATTATTATCGCCAGAACTATAATAATTATAGTTTTACTCCCGATATTATCAATATAACATGCATTATTACCCATATAATGCAGTTATTATCGCTAGAACTGTAATAATTATACTTATTACTTATATTATTAGCAATATAACGTGCATTATTACCAATATTATGCAGTTATTATTGATAGAACTATAATAAATATACTTATTACTCCCGATATTATCAATATAACATCCATTATTACCCATATACTGCAGTTATTATCGCTAGAACTGTAATAATTATACTTATTACTTATATTATTATCAATATAACATGCATTATTCCCCTTATTATGCAGTTATTATCGCTAGAACTATAACAAATATACGTATTACTTTTATTATCATCAATATAACATGCATTATTACCCATATTATGCAGTTATTATCGATAGAACTGTAATAAATATACTTAGAACTTTTATTATCATCAATATAACATGCACTATTAGCCATATTTTACTATTATTATCGCTAGAACTATAATAATTATATTTATTACTCCCAATATTGTCAATATAACATGCATTATTACCCATATAATGCGGTTAATATCGCTAGAACTGTAATAATTATACTTATTACTTATATTATTCTCAATATAACATGCATTATTACCCATATTATGCAGTTATAATCGCTAGAACTATAATAAATATACTTACTACTTTCATTATCATCAATATAACATGCATTATTATCCATATTATGCAGTTATTATCGATAGAAGTATAATAAATATACTTATAACTTTTATTATTATCAATATAACATGCACTATTAGCCATATTTTACTATTATTATCGCTAGAACTATAATAATTATACTTATTACTCCCAATATTATCAATATAACATGCATTATTACCCATATAATGCAGTTATTATCGCTAGAACTGTAATAATTATACTTTTTACTTATATTATTAGCAATATAACGTGCATTAGTACCCATATAATGCAGTTACTATCGCTAGAACTGTAATAATTATACTTATTACTTATATTATTAGCAATATAACGTGCATTATTACCAATATTATGCAGTTATTATTGATAGAACTATAATAAATATACTTATTACTCCCGATATTATCAATATAACATCCATTATTACCCATATACTGCAGTTATTATCGCTAGAACTGTAATAATTATACTTATTACTTATATTATTATCAATATAACATGCATTATTCCCCTTATTATGCAGTTATTATCGCTAGAACTATAACAAATATACGTATTACTTTTATTATCATCAATATAACATGCATTATTACCCATATTATGCAGTTATTATCGATAGAACTGTAATAAATATACTTAGTACTTTTATTATCATCAATATAACATGCACTATTAGCCATATTTTACTATTATTATCGCTAGAACTATAATAATTATACTTATTACTCCCAATATTATGAATATAACATGCATTATTACCCATATAATGCAGCTATTATCGCTAGAACTGTAATAATTATACTTATTACTTATACTATTATCAATATAACATGCATTATTACGCATATTACGCGGTTATAATCGCTAGAACTATAATAAATATACTTAGTACTTTTATTATCATCAATATAACATGCACTATTAGCCATATTTTAATATTATTATCGCCAGAACTATAATAATTATAGTTTTACTCCCGATATTATCAATATAACATGCATTATTACCCATATAATGCAGTTATTATCGCTAGAACTGTAATAATTATACTTATTACTTATATTATTAGCAATATAACGTGCATTATTACCAATATTATGCAGTTATTATTGATAGAACTATAATAAATATACTTATTACTCCCGATATTATCAATATAACATCCATTATTACCCATATACTGCAGTTATTATCGCTAGAACTGTAATAATTATACTTATTACTTATATTATTATCAATATAACATGCATTATTCCCCTTATTATGCAGTTATTATCGCTAGAACTATAACAAATATACGTATTACTTTTATTATCATCAATATAACATGCATTATTACCCATATTATGCAGTTATTATCGATAGAACTGTAATAAATATACTTAGAACTTTTATTATCATCAATATAACATGCACTATTAGCCATATTTTACTATTATTATCGCTAGAACTATAATAATTATATTTATTACTCCCAATATTGTCAATATAACATGCATTATTACCCATATAATGCAGTTATTATCGCTAGAACTGTAATAATTATACTTATTACTTATATTATTCTCAATATAACATGCATTATTACCCATATTATGCAGTTATAATCGCTAGAACTATAATAAATATACTTACTACTTTCATTATCATCAATATAACATGCATTATTATCCATATTATGCAGTTATTATCGATAGAAGTATAATAAATATACTTATAACTTTTATTATTATCAATATAACATGCACTATTAGCCATATTTTACTATTATTATCGCTAGAACTATAATAATTATACTTATTACTCCCAATATTATCAATATAACATGCATTATTACCCATATAATGCAGTTATTATCGCTAGAACTGTAATAATTATACTTTTTACTTATATTATTAGCAATATAACGTGCATTATTACTCATATAATGCAGTTACTATCGCTAGAACTGTAATAATTATACTTATTACTTATATTATTATCAATATAACATGCATTATTACCCATATAATGGAGTTATTATCGGTAGAACTGTAATAATTATACCTATTACTTATATTATTATAACTATAACATGCATTATTACCCTATATTATGCAGTTATTATCGATAGAACTATAATAAATATACTTATTACTTTTATTATTATCAATCTAACATGCATTATTACCCATATTATGCAGTTATTATAGCTAGAACTATAATAAATATTCTTATTACTTTTATTATCATCAATATAACGTCCATTATTACCCATAATATGCAGTTATTATCGATAGAAGTATAATAAGTATACTTATTACTTTTATTATTATCAATATAACATGCACTCTAAGCCATATTTTACTAGTATTATCGCTAGAACTGTAATAATTGTACTTATTACTCCCGATATTATCAATATAACATCCATTATTACCCATATAATGCTGTTATTATCGCTGGAACTGTAATAAATATACTTATTACTTATATTATTATCAATATAACATACATAATTACCCATATTATGCAGTTATAATCGATAGAACTATAATAAATATACATATTACTTATATTATTAGCAATATAACGTGCAGTATTACCCATATTATGCAGTTATTATCGATAGAACTATAATAAATATACTTATTACTTTTATTATTATCAATATAACATGCACTCTTAGCCATATTTTACTAGTATTATCGCTGGAACTGTAATAATTGTACTTATTACTCCCGATATTATCAATATAACATCCATTATTACCCATATAATGGAGTTATTAACGCTAGAACTGTAATAATTATACCTATTACTTATATTATTATAACTATAACATGCATTATTACCCTATATTATGCGGTTATTATCGATAGAACTATAATAAATATACTTATTACTTTTATTATTATCAATCTAACATGCATTATTACCCATATTATGCAGTTATTATCGCTAGAACTGTAATAAATATACTTATTCCTTTTATTATCGTCAATATAACATGCATTATTACCCATATTATGCAGTTATTATCGATAGAACTATAACAAAAATATACTTATTACTTTTATTATTATCAATATAACAATCATTATTACCTATATTATGCAGTTATTGTCGCTAGAACTATAATAAATATACTTATTACTCCCGATATTATCAATATAACATCCATTATTACCCATATAATGCAGTTACTATCGCTAGAACTGTAATAATTATACTTATTACTTATATTATTATCAATATAACATGCATTATTCCCCTTATTATGCAGTTATTATCGCTAGAACTATAATAAATATACGTATTACTTTTATTATCATCAATATAACATGCATTATTACCAATATTATACAGTTATTATTGATAGAACTATAATGAATATACTTATTACTTTTATTATTATCAATATAACATGCACTATTAGCCATATTTTACTATTATTATCGCTAGAACTATAATAATTATACTTATTACTCCCAATATTGTCAATATAACATTCATTATTACCCATATAATGCAGTTATTATCGCTAGAACTGTAATAATTATACTTATTACTTATATTATTCTCAATATAACATGCATTATTACCCATATTATGCAGTTATAATCGCTAGAACTATAATAAATATACTTACTACTTTCATTATCATCAATATAACATGCATTATTACCCATATTATGCAGTTATTATCGATAGAACTATAATAAATATACTTATTACTTTTATTATTATCAATATAACATGCACTATTAGCCATATTTTACTATTATTATCTCTAGAACTATAATAATTATACTTATTACTCCCAATATTATCAATATAACATGCATTATTACCCATATAATGGAGTTATTATCGCTAGAACTGTAATAAATATACTTATTCCTTTTATTATCGTCAATATAACATGCATTATTACCCATATTATGCAGTTATTATCGATAGAACTATAATAAATATACTTAGAACTTTTATTATCATCAATATAACATGCACTATTAGCCATATTTTACTATTATTATCGCTAGAACTATAATAATTATACTTATTACTCCCAATATTATGAATATAACATGCATTATTACCCATATAATGCAGCTATTATCGCTAGAACTGTAATAATTATACTTATTACTTATATTATTAGCAATATAACGTGCATTGTTACCCATATAATGCAGTTATTATCGCTAGAACTGTAATAATTATACTTATTACTTATATTATTATCAATATAACATGCATTATTACCCATATAATGGAGGTATTATCGCAAGAACTGTAATAATTATACTTATTACTTATACTATTAGCAATATAACGTGCATTATTACCCATATAATGCAGTTATTATCGCCAGAACTGTAATAATTATACTTATCACTTATATTATTCTCAATATAACATGCATTATTACCCACATTATGCAGTTATTATCGCTAGAACTGTAATAATTATACTTATTACTTATATTATTATCAATATAACAAGCATTATTACCCATATAATGGAGGTATTATCGCAAGAACTGTAATAATTATACTTATTACTTATACTATTAGCAATATAACGTGCATTATTACCCATATAATGCAGTTATTATCGCCAGAACTGTAATAATTATACTTATTACTTATATTATTCTCAATACAACATGCATTATTACCCACATTATGCAGTTATTATCGCTAGAACTATAATAAATATACGTATTACTTTCATTATCATCAATATAACATGCATTATTACCCATATAATAGAGGTATTATCGCTAGAACTGTAATAATTATACTTATTACTTATATTATTAGCAATATAACGTGCATTATTACCCATATAATGCAGTTATTATCGCTAGAACTGTAATAATTATACTTATTACTTATATTATTATCAATATAACATGCATTATTACCCATATAATGGAGGTATTATCGCACGAACTGTAATAATTATACTTATTACTTATACTATTAGCAATATAACGTGCATTATTACCCATATAATGCAGTTATTATCGCCAGAACTATAATAAATATACGTATTACTTTTATTATCATCAATATAACATGCATTATTACCCATATTATGCAGTTATTATCGATAGACCTGTAATAATTATACTTATTACTTATATTATTCTCAATATAACATGCATTATTACCCACATTATGCAGTTATGATCGCCGGAACTATAATAAATATACTTATTACTCCCAATATTATCAATGTAACATGCATTATTACCCATATAATGCAGTTATTATCGCTAGAACTGTAATAATTATACTTATTACTTATATTATTATCAATATAACAAGCATTATTACCCATATAATGGAGGTATTATCGCAAGAACTGTAATAATTATACTTATTACTTATACTATTAGCAATATAACGTGCATTATTACCCATATAATGCAGTTATTATCGCCAGAACTATAATAAATATACGTATTACTTTTATTATCATCAATATAACATGCATTATTACCCATATTATGCAGTTATTATCGATAGACCTGTAATAATTATACTTATTACTTATATTATTCTCAATATAACATGCATTATTACCCACATTATGCAGTTATGATCGCCGGAACTATAATAAATATACTTATTATTACAATATTATCAATGTAACATGCATTATTACCCATATAATGCAGTTATTATCGCTAGAACTGTAATAATTATACTTATTACTTATATTGTTAGCAATATAACGTGCATTATTACCCATATAATGCAGTTATTATCGCTAGAACTGTAATAATTATACTTATTACTTATATTATTCTCAATATAACATGCATTATTACCCACATTATGCAGTTATGATCGCCGGAACTATAATAAATATACTTATTACTCCCACTATTATCAATGTAACATGCATTATTACCCATATAATGCAGTTATTATCGCTAGAACTGTAATAATTATACTTATTACTCATATTATCATCAATATAACTTGCATTATTACCCATATAATGCAGTTATTATCGCTAGAACTGTAATAATTATACCTATTACTTATATTATTCTCAATATAACATGCATTATTACCCACATTATGCAATTATGATCGCCGGAACTATAATAAATATACTTATTACTCCCAATATTATCAATGTAACATGCATTATTACCCATATAATGCAGTTATTATCGCTAGAACTGTAATAATTATACTTATTACTTATATTATTAGCAATATAACGTGCATTATTACCCATATAATGCAGTTATTATCGCTAGAACTGTAACAATTATACTTACTACTTATATTATTATCAATATAACATGCATTATTACCCATATAATGGAGGTATTATCGCAAGAACTGTAATAATTATACTTATTACTTATACTATTAGCAATATAACGTGCATTATTACCCATATAATGCAGTTATTATCGCCAGAACTATAATAAATATACGTATTACTTTTATTATCATCAATATAACATGCATTATTACCCATATTATGCAGTTATTATCGATAGACCTGTAATAATTATACTTATTACTTATATTATTCTCAATATAACATGCATTATTACCCACATTATGCAGTTATGATCGCCGGAACTATAATAAATATACTTATTACTCCCAATATTATCAATGTAACATGCATTATTACCCATATAATGCAGTTATTATCGCTAGAACTGTAATAATTATACTTATTACTTATATTATTAGCAATATAACGTGCATTATTACCCATATAATGCAGTTATTATCGCTAGAACTGTAATAATTATACTTATTACTTATATTATTATCAATATAACATGCATTATTACCCATATAATGGAGGTATTATCGCAAGAACTGTAATAATTATACTTATTACTTATACTATTAGCAATATAACGTGCATTATTACCCATATAATGCAGTTATTATCGCCAGAACTATAATAAATATACGTATTACTTTTATTATCATCAATATAACATGCATTATTACCCATATTATGCAGTTATTATCGATAGACCTGTAATAATTATACTTATTACTTATATTATTCTCAATATAACATGCATTATTACCCACATTATGCAGTTATGATCGCCGGAACTATAATAAATATACTTATTACTCCCAATATTATCAATGTAACATGCATTATTACCCATATAATGCAGTTATTATCGCTAGAACTGTAATAATTATACTTATTACTTATATTATTATCAATATAACAAGCATTATTACCCATATAATGGAGGTATTATCGCAAGAACTGTAATAATTATACTTATTACTTATACTATTAGCAATATAACGTGCATTATTACCCATATAATGCAGTTATTATTGCCAGAACTATAATAAATATACGTATTACTTTTATTATCATCAATATAACATGCATTATTACCCATATTATGCAGTTATTATCGATAGACCTGTAATAATTATACTTATTACTTATATTATTCTCAATATAACATGCATTATTACCCACATTATGCAGTTATGATCGCCGGAACTATAATAAATATACTTATTACTCCCAATATTATCAATGTAACATGCATTATTACCCATATAATGCAGTTATTATCGCTAGAACTGTAATAATTATACTTATTACTTATATTGTTAGCAATATAACGTGCATTATTACCCATATAATGCAGTTATTATCGCTAGAACTGTAATAATTATACTTATTACTTATATTATTCTCAATATAACATGCATTATTACCCACATTATGCAGTTATGATCGCCGGAACTATAATAAATATACTTATTACTCCCAATATTATCAATGTAACATGCATTATTACCCATATAATGCAGTTATTATCGCTAGAACTGTAATAATTATACTTATTACTCATATTATCATCAATATAACTTGCATTATTACCCATATAATGCAGTTATTATCGCTAGAACTGTAATAATTATACCTATTACTTATATTATTCTCAATATAACATGCATTATTACCCACATTATGCAGTTATTATCGCTAGAACTATAATAAATATACGTATTACTTTCATTATCATCAATATAACATGCATTATTACCCATATAATAGAGGTATTATCGCTAGAACTGTAATAAGTATACTTATTACTTATACTATTAGCAATATAACGTGCATTATTACCCATATAATGGAGGTATTATCGCAAGAAATGTAATAATTATACTTATTACTTATACTATTAGCAATATAACGTGCATTATTACCCATATAATGCAGTTATTATCGCCAGAACTATAATAAATATACGTATTACTTCTATTATCATCAATATAACTTGCATTATTATCCATATAATGCAGTTATTATCGATAGAACTGTAATAAATATATTTATTAGTTTTATTATTCTCAATATAACATGCATTATTACGCACATTATGCAGTTATGATCGCCGGAACTATAATAAATATACTTATTACTCCCAATATTATCAATGTAACATGCATTATTACCCATATAATGCAGTTATTATCGCTAGAACTGTAATAATTATACTTATTACTTATATTATTATCAATATAACAAGCATTATTACCCATATAATGGAGGTATTATCGCCAGAACTGTAATAATTATACTTATTACTTATACTATTAGCAATATAACGTGCATTATTACCCATATAATGCAGTTATTATCGCCAGAACTATAATAAATATACGTATTACTTTTATTATCATCAATATAACATGCATTATTACCCATATTATGCAGTTATTATCGATAGACCTGTAATAATTATACTTATTACTTATATTATTCTCAATATAACATGCATTATTACCCACATTATGCAGTTATGATCGCCGGAACTATAATAAATATACTTATTACTCCCAATATTATCAATGTAACATGCATTATTACCCATATAATGCAGTTATTATCGCTAGAACTGTAATAATTATACTTATTACTTATATTGTTAGCAATATAACGTGCATTATTACCCATATAATGCAGTTATTATCGCTAGAACTGTAATAATTATACTTATTACTCATATTATTATCAATATAACATGCATTATTACCCATATTATGCAGTTATTATCGCAAGAACTATAATAAATATACGTATTACTTTAATTATTATCAATATAACATGCATTATTACCCATATTATGCAGGTATTATCGCTAGAACTATAATAAATATACGTATTACTTCTATTATCATCAATATAACTTGCATTATTATCCATATAATGCAGTTATTATCGATAGAACTGTAATAAATATATTTATTAGTTTTATTATTATCAATATGACATGCACTATTTGCCATATTTTACTATTATTATCGCTAGAACTATAATAATTATACTTATTACTCCCGATATTATCAATATAACATGCATTATTACCCATATAATGCAGTTATTATCGCCTGAACTGTAATAATTATACTTATTACTTATATTATTCTCAATATAACATGCATTATTACCCATATTATGCAGTTATTATCGCTAGAACTGTAATAATTGTTCTCATTACTTATATTATTAGCAATATAACGTGCATTATTACCCATATTATGCAGTTATTATCGCTAGAACTGTAATAATTATACTTATTACTTATATCATTATCAATATAACATGCATTATTACCCATATAATAGAGGTATTATCGCTAGAACTGTAATAATTATACTTATTACTTATACTATTAGCAATAAAACGTGCATTGTTACCCATATAATGCAGTTATTATCGCTAGAACTGTAATAATTGTACTCATTACTTATATTATTAGCAATATAACGTGCATTCTTACCCATATTATGCAGTTATTATCGCTAGAACTGTAATAATTATACTTATTACTTATATCATTATCAATATAACATGCATTATTACCCATATAATAGAGGTATTATCGCTAGAACTGTAATAATTATACTTATTACTTATACTATTAGCAATATAACGTGCATTTTTACCCATATAATGCAGTTATTATCGCTAGAACTGTAATAATTATACTTATTACTTATTTTGTTAGCAATATAACGTGCATTATTACCCATATAATGCAGTTATTATCGCTAGAACTGTAATAATTATACTTATTACTTATATTATTATCAATATAACAAGCATTATTACCCATATAATGGAGGTATTATCGCAAGAACTGTAATAATTATACTTATTACTTATACTATTAGCAATATAACGTGCATTATTACCCATATAATGCAGTTATTATCGCTAGAACTGTAATAATTATACTTATTACTCATATTATTATCAATATAACATGCATTATTACCCATATTATGCAGTTATTATCGCAAGAACTATAATAAATATACGTATTACTTTAATTATTATCAATATAACATGCATTATTACCCATATTATGCAGGTATTATCGCTAGAACTATAATAAATATACGTATTACTTCTATTATCATCAATATAACTTGCATTATTATCCATATAATGCAGTTATTATCGATAGAACTGTAATAAATATATTTATTAGTTTTATTATTATCAATATGACATGCACTATTTGCCATATTTTACTATTATTATCGCTAGAACTATAATAATTATACTTATTACTCCCGATATTATCAATATAACATGCATTATTACCCATATAATGCAGTTATTATCGCCAGAACTGTAATAATTATACTTATTACTTATATCATTATCAATATAACATGCATTATTACCCATATAATAGAGGTATTATCGCTAGAACTGTAATAATTATACTTATTACTTATACTATTAGCAATATAACGTGCATTTTTACCCATATAATGCAGTTATTATCGCTAGAACTGTAATAATTATACTTATTACTTATATTGTTAGCAATATAACGTGCATTATTACCCATATAATGCAGTTATTATCGCTAGAACTGTAATAATTATACCTACTACTTATATTATTCTCAATATAACATGCATTATTACCCACATTATGCAGTTATTATCGCTAGAACTATAATAAATATACGTATTACTTTCATTATCATCAATATAACATGCATTATTACCCACATAATAGAGGTATTATCGCTAGAACTGTAGTAATTATACTTATTACTTATACTATTAGCAATAAAACGTGCATTGTTACCCATATAATGCAGTTATTATCGCTAGAACTGTAATAATTATACTTATTACTTATATTATTAGCAATATAACGTGCATTATTACCCATATAATGCAGTTATTATCGCTAGAAATGTAATAATTATACTTATTACTTATACTATTAGCAATATAACGTGCATTATTACCCATATAATGGAGGTATTATCGCAAGAAATGTAATAATTATACTTATTACTTATACTATTAGCAATATAACGTGCATTATTACCCATATAATGCAGTTATTATCGCCAGAACTATAATAAATATACGTATTACTTTTATTATCATCAATATAACATGCATTATTACCCATATTATGCAGTTATTATCGATAGAACTGTAATAATTATACTTATTACTTATATTATTCTCAATATAACATGCATTATTACCCACATTATGCAGTTATGATCGCCGGAACTATAATAAATATACTTATTACTCCCAATATTATCAATGTAACATGCATTATTACCCATATAATGCAGTTATTATCGCTAGAACTGTAATAACTATACTTATTACTTATATTATTATCAATATAACAAGCATTATTACCCATATAATGGAGGTATTATCGCCAGAACTGTAATAATTATACTTATTACTTATACTATTAGCAATATAACGTGCATTATTACCCATATAATGCAGTTATTATCGCCAGAACTATAATAAATATACGTATTACTTTTATTATCATCAATATAACATGCATTATTACCCATATTATGCAGTTATTATCGATAGACCTGTAATAATTATACTTATTACTTATATTATTCTCAATATAACATGCATTATTACCCACATTATGCAGTTATGATCGCCGGAACTATAATAAATATACTTATTACTCCCAATATTATCAATGTAACATGCATTATTACCCATATAATGCAGTTATTATCGCTAGAACTGTAATAATTATACTTATTACTTATATTGTTAGCAATATAACGTGCATTATTACCCATATAATGCAGTTATTATCGCTAGAACTGTAATAATTATACTTATTACTCATATTATTATCAATATAACATGCATTATTACCCATATTATGCAGTTATTATCGCAAGAACTATAATAAATATACGTATTACTTTAATTATTATCAATATAACATGCATTATTACCCATATTATGCAGGTATTATCGCTAGAACTATAATAAATATACGTATTACTTCTATTATCATCAATATAACTTGCATTATTATCCATATAATGCAGTTATTATCGATAGAACTGTAATAAATATATTTATTAGTTTTATTATTATCAATATGACATGCACTATTTGCCATATTTTACTATTATTATCGCTAGAACTATAATAATTATACTTATTACTCCCGATATTATCAATATAACATGCATTATTACCCATATAATGCAGTTAATATCGCCAGAACTGTAATAATTATACTTATTATTTTTATTATTATCAATATAACATGCATTATTACCCATATTATGCAGTTATTATCGCTAGAACTGTAATAACTGTACTCATTACTTATATTATTAGCAATATAACGTGCATTATTACCCATATTATGCAGTTATTATCGCTAGAACTGTAATAATTATACTTATTACTTATATCATTATCAATATAACATGCATTATTACCCATATAATAGAGGTATTATCGCTAGAACTGTAATAATTATACTTATTACTTATATTGTTAGCAATATAACGTGCATTATTACCCATATAATGCAGTTATTATCGCTAGAACTGTAATAATTATACCTATTACTTATATTATTCTCAATATAACATGCATTATTACCCACATTATGCAGTTATTATCGCTAGAACTATAATAAATATACGTATTACTTTCATTATCATCAATATAACATGCATTATTACCCACATAATAGAGGTATTATCGCTAGAACTGTAGTAATTATACTTATTACTTATACTATTAGCAATAAAACGTGCATTGTTACCCATATAATGCAGTTATTATCGCTAGAACTGTAATAATTATACTTATTACTTATATTATTAGCAATATAACGTGCATTATTACCCATATAATGCAGTTATTATCGCTAGAAATGTAATAATTATACTTATTACTTATACTATTAGCAATATAACGTGCATTATTACCCATATAATGGAGGTATTATCGCAAGAAATGTAATAATTATACTTATTACTTATACTATTAGCAATATAACGTGCATTATTACCCATATAATGCAGTTATTATCGCCAGAACTATAATAAATATACGTATTACTTTTATTATCATCAATATAACATGCATTATTACCCATATTATGCAGTTATTATCGATAGAACTGTAATAATTATACTTATTACTTATATTATTCTCAATATAACATGCATTATTACCCACATTATGCAGTTATGATCGCCGGAACTATAATAAATATACTTATTACTCCCAATATTATCAATGTAACATGCATTATTACCCATATAATGCAGTTATTATCGCTAGAACTGTAATAACTATACTTATTACTTATATTATTATCAATATAACAAGCATTATTACCCATATAATGGAGGTATTATCGCCAGAACTGTAATAATTATACTTATTACTTATACTATTAGCAATATAACGTGCATTACTACCCATATAATGCAGTTATTATCGCCAGAACTATAATAAATATACGTATTACTTTTATTATCATCAATATAACATGCATTATTACCCATATTATGCAGTTATTATCGATAGACCTGTAATAATTATACTTATTACTTATATTATTCTCAATATAACATGCATTATTACCCACATTATGCAGTTATGATCGCCGGAACTATAATAAATATACTTATTACTCCCAATATTATCAATGTAACATGCATTATTACCCATATAATGCAGTTATTATCGCTAGAACTGTAATAATTATACTTATTACTTATATTGTTAGCAATATAACGTGCATTATTACCCATATAATGCAGTTATTATCGCTAGAACTGTAATAATTATACTTATTACTCATATTATTATCAATATAACATGCATTATTACCCATATTATGCAGTTATTATCGCAAGAACTATAATAAATATACGTATTACTTTAATTATTATCAATATAACATGCATTATTACCCATATTATGCAGGTATTATCGCTAGAACTATAATAAATATACGTATTACTTCTATTATCATCAATATAACTTGCATTATTATCCATATAATGCAGTTATTATCGATAGAACTGTAATAAATATATTTATTAGTTTTATTATTATCAATATGACATGCACTATTTGCCATATTTTACTATTATTATCGCTAGAACTATAATAATTATACTTATTACTCCCGATATTATCAATATAACATGCATTATTACCCATATAATGCAGTTAATATCGCCAGAACTGTAATAATTATACTTATTATTTTTATTATTATCAATATAACATGCATTATTACCCATATTATGCAGTTATTATCGCTAGAACTGTAATAACTGTACTCATTACTTATATTATTATCAATATAACGTGCATTATTACCCATATTATGCAGTTATTATCGCTAGAACTGTAATAATTATACTTATTACTTATATCATTATCAATATAACATGCATTATTACCCATATAATAGAGGTATTATCGCTAGAACTGTAATAATTATACTTATTACTTATATTGTTAGCAATATAACGTGCATTATTACCCATATAATGCAGTTATTATCGCTAGAACTGTAATAATTATACCTATTACTTATATTATTCTCAATATAACATGCATTATTACCCACATTATGCAGTTATTATCGCTAGAACTATAATAAATATACGTATTACTTTCATTATCATCAATATAACATGCATTATTACCCATATAATAGAGGTATTATCGCTAGAACTGTAGTAATTATACTTATTACTTATACTATTAGCAATAAAACGTGCATTGTTACCCATATAATGCAGTTATTATCGCTAGAACTGTAATAATTATACTTATTACTTATATTATTAGCAATATAACGTGCATTATTACCCATATAATGCAGTTATTATCGCTAGAAATGTAATAATTATACTTATTACTTATACTATTAGCAATATAACGTGCATTATTACCCATATAATGGAGGTATTATCGCAAGAAATGTAATAATTATACTTATTACTTATACTATTAGCAATATAACGTGCATTATTACCCATATAATGCAGTTATTATCGCCAGAACTATAATAAATATACGTATTACTTTTATTATCATCAATATAACATGCATTATTACCCATATTATGCAGTTATTATCGATAGAACTGTAATAATTATACTTATTACTTATATTATTCTCAATATAACATGCATTATTACCCACATTATGCAGTTATGATCGCCGGAACTATAATAAATATACTTATTACTCCCAATATTATCAATGTAACATGCATTATTACCCATATAATGCAGTTATTATCGCTAGAACTGTAATAACTATACTTATTACTTATATTATTATCAATATAACAAGCATTATTACCCATATAATGGAGGTATTATCGCCAGAACTGTAATAATTATACTTATTACTTATACTATTAGCAATATAACGTGCATTATTACCCATATAATGCAGTTATTATCGCCAGAACTATAATAAATATACGTATTACTTTTATTATCATCAATATAACATGCATTATTACCCATATTATGCAGTTATTATCGATAGACCTGTAATAATTATACTTATTACTTATATTATTCTCAATATAACATGCATTATTACCCACATTATGCAGTTATGATCGCCGGAACTATAATAAATATACTTATTACTCCCAATATTATCAATGTAACATGCATTATTACCCATATAATGCAGTTATTATCGCTAGAACTGTAATAATTATACTTATTACTTATATTGTTAGCAATATAACGTGCATTATTACCCATATAATGCAGTTATTATCGCTAGAACTGTAATAATTATACTTATTACTCATATTATTATCAATATAACATGCATTATTACCCATATTATGCAGTTATTATCGCAAGAACTATAATAAATATACGTATTACTTTAATTATTATCAATATAACATGCATTATTACCCATATTATGCAGGTATTATCGCTAGAACTATAATAAATATACGTATTACTTCTATTATCATCAATATAACTTGCATTATTATCCATATAATGCAGTTATTATCGATAGAACTGTAATAAATATATTTATTAGTTTTATTATTATCAATATGACATGCACTATTTGCCATATTTTACTATTATTATCGCTAGAACTATAATAATTATACTTATTACTCCCGATATTATCAATATAACATGCATTATTACCCATATAATGCAGTTATTATCGCCAGAACTGTAATAATTATACTTATTACTTATATTATTCTCAATATAACATGCATTATTACCCATATTATGCAGTTATTATCGCTAGAACTGTAATAATTGTTCTCATTACTTATATTATTAGCAATATAACGTGCATTATTACCCATATTATGCAGTTATTATCGCTAGAACTGTAATAATTATACTTATTACTTATATCATTATCAATATAACATGCATTATTACCCATATAATAGAGGTATTATCGCTAGAACTGTAATAATTATACTTATTACTTATACTATTAGCAATAAAACGTGCATTGTTACCCATATAATGCAGTTATTATCGCTAGAACTGTAATAATTGTACTCATTACTTATATTATTAGCAATATAACGTGCATTCTTACCCATATTATGCAGTTATTATCGCTAGAACTGTAATAATTATACTTATTACTTATATCATTATCAATATAACATGCATTATTACCCATATAATAGAGGTATTATCGCTAGAACTGTAATAATTATACTTATTACTTATACTATTAGCAATATAACGTGCATTTTTACCCATATAATGCAGTTATTATCGCTAGAACTGTAATAATTATACTTATTACTTATTTTGTTAGCAATATAACGTGCATTATTACCCATATAATGCAGTTATTATCGCTAGAACTGTAATAATTATACTTATTACTTATATTATTATCAATATAACAAGCATTATTACCCATATAATGGAGGTATTATCGCAAGAACTGTAATAATTATACTTATTACTTATACTATTAGCAATATAACGTGCATTATTACCCATATAATGCAGTTATTATCGCTAGAACTGTAATAATTATACTTATTACTCATATTATTATCAATATAACATGCATTATTACCCATATTATGCAGTTATTATCGCAAGAACTATAATAAATATACGTATTACTTTAATTATTATCAATATAACATGCATTATTACCCATATTATGCAGGTATTATCGCTAGAACTATAATAAATATACGTATTACTTCTATTATCATCAATATAACTTGCATTATTATCCATATAATGCAGTTATTATCGATAGAACTGTAATAAATATATTTATTAGTTTTATTATTATCAATATGACATGCACTATTTGCCATATTTTACTATTATTATCGCTAGAACTATAATAATTATACTTATTACTCCCGATATTATCAATATAACATGCATTATTACCCATATAATGCAGTTAATATCGCCAGAACTGTAATAATTATACTTATTATTTTTATTATTATCAATATAACATGCATTATTACCCATATTATGCAGTTATTATCGCTAGAACTGTAATAACTGTACTCATTACTTATATTATTAGCAATATAACGTGCATTATTACCCATATTATGCAGTTATTATCGCTAGAACTGTAATAATTATACTTATTACTTATATCATTATCAATATAACATGCATTATTACCCATATAATAGAGGTATTATCGCTAGAACTGTAATAATTATACTTATTACTTATATTGTTAGCAATATAACGTGCATTATTACCCATATAATGCAGTTATTATCGCTAGAACTGTAATAATTATACCTATTACTTATATTATTCTCAATATAACATGCATTATTACCCACATTATGCAGTTATTATCGCTAGAACTATAATAAATATACGTATTACTTTCATTATCATCAATATAACATGCATTATTACCCATATAATAGAGGTATTATCGCTAGAACTGTAGTAATTATACTTATTACTTATACTATTAGCAATAAAACGTGCATTGTTACCCATATAATGCAGTTATTATCGCTAGAACTGTAATAATTATACTTATTACTTATATTATTAGCAATATAACGTGCATTATTACCCATATAATGCAGTTATTATCGCTAGAAATGTAATAATTATACTTATTACTTATACTATTAGCAATATAACGTGCATTATTACCCATATAATGGAGGTATTATCGCAAGAAATGTAATAATTATACTTATTACTTATACTATTAGCAATATAACGTGCATTATTACCCATATAATGCAGTTATTATCGCCAGAACTATAATAAATATACGTATTACTTTTATTATCATCAATATAACATGCATTATTACCCACATTATGCAGTTATGATCGCCGGAACTATAATAAATATACTTATTACTCCCAATATTATCAATGTAACATGCATTATTACCCATATAATGCAGTTATTATCGCTAGAACTGTAATAACTATACTTATTACTTATATTATTATCAATATAACAAGCATTATTACCCATATAATGGAGGTATTATCGCCAGAACTGTAATAATTATACTTATTACTTATACTATTAGCAATATAACGTGCATTATTACCCATATAATGCAGTTATTATCGCCAGAACTATAATAAATATACGTATTACTTTTATTATCATCAATATAACATGCATTATTACCCATATTATGCAGTTATTATCGATAGACCTGTAATAATTATACTTATTACTTATATTATTCTCAATATAACATGCATTATTACCCACATTATGCAGTTATGATCGCCGGAACTATAATAAATATACTTATTACTCCCAATATTATCAATGTAACATGCATTATTACCCATATAATGCAGTTATTATCGCTAGAACTGTAATAATTATACTTATTACTTATATTGTTAGCAATATAACGTGCATTATTACCCATATAATGCAGTTATTATCGCTAGAACTGTAATAATTATACTTATTACTCATATTATTATCAATATAACATGCATTATTACCCATATTATGCAGTTATTATCGCAAGAACTATAATAAATATACGTATTACTTTAATTATTATCAATATAACATGCATTATTACCCATATTATGCAGGTATTATCGCTAGAACTATAATAAATATACGTATTACTTCTATTATCATCAATATAACTTGCATTATTATCCATATAATGCAGTTATTATCGATAGAACTGTAATAAATATATTTATTAGTTTTATTATTATCAATATGACATGCACTATTTGCCATATTTTACTATTATTATCGCTAGAACTATAATAATTATACTTATTACTCCCGATATTATCAATATAACATGCATTATTACCCATATAATGCAGTTATTATCGCCAGAACTGTAATAATTATACTTATTACTTATATTATTCTCAATATAACATGCATTATTACCCATATTATGCAGTTATTATCGCTAGAACTGTAATAATTGTTCTCATTACTTATATTATTAGCAATATAACGTGCATTATTACCCATATTATGCAGTTATTATCGCTAGAACTGTAATAATTATACTTATTACTTATATCATTATCAATATAACATGCATTATTACCCATATAATAGAGGTATTATCGCTAGAACTGTAATAATTATACTTATTACTTATACTATTAGCAATATAACGTGCATTTTTACCCATATAATGCAGTTATTATCGCTAGAACTGTAATAATTATTCTTATTACTTATATTGTTAGCAATATAACATGCATTATTACCCATATAATGCAGTTATTATCGCTAGAACTGTAATAATTATACCTATTACTTATATTATTCTCAATATAACATGCATTATTACCCACATTATGCAGTTATTATCGCTAGAACTATAATAAATATACGTATTACTTTCATTATCATCAATATAACATGCATTATTACCCATATAATAGAGGTATTATTGCTAGAACTGTAATAATTATACTTATTACTTATACTATTAGCAGTATAACGTGCATCGTTACCCATATAATGCAGTTATTATCGCCAGAACTGTAATAATTATACTTATTACTTATATTATTATCAACATAACATGCATTATTACCCATATAATAGAGGTATTATTGCTAGAACTGTAATAATTATACTTATTACTTACACTATTAGCAATATAACGTGCATTGTTACCCATATAATGCAGTTATTATCGCCAGAACTGTAATAATTATACTTATTACTTATATTATTCTCAATATAACATGCATTATTACCCATATTATGCAGTTATTATCGCAAGAACTATAATAAATATACGTATTACTTTCATTATTATCAATATAACTTGCATTATTACCCATATTATGCAGTTATTATCGCCAGAACTATAATAAATATACTTATTACTCCCAATATTATCAATGTAACACGCATTATTACCCATATAATGCAGTTATTATCGCTAGAACTGTAATAATTATACTTATTACTTATATTGTTAGCAATATAACGTGCATTATTACCCATATAATGCAGTTATTATCGCTAGAACTGTAATAATTATACTTATTACTCATATTATTATCAATATAACATGCATTATTAGCCATATTATGCAGTTATTATCGCTAGAACTTTAATATTTATACTTATTACTTATATTATTATCAATATAACATGCATTATTACCCATATAATGGAGGTATTATCGCTAGAACTGTAATAATTATACTTATTACTTATACTATTAGCAATATAACGTGCATTATTACCCATATAATGCAGTTATTATCGCCAGAACTGTAATAATTATACTTATTACTTATATTATTCTCAATATAACATGCATTATTACCCATATAATGCAGTTATTATCGCTAGAACTGTAATAATTATACTTATTACTTATATTGTTAGCAATATAACGTGCATTGTTACCCATATAATGCAGTTATTATCGCCAGAACTGTAATAATTATACTTGTTACTTATATTATTCTCAATATAACATGCATTATTACCCATATTATGCAGTTATTATCGCAAGAACTATAATAAATATAGGTATTACTTTCATTATTATCAATATAACTTGCATTATTACCCATATTATGCAGTTATTATCGATAGAACTGTAATAAATATATTTATTAGTTTTATTATTATCAATATAACATGCACTATTAGCCATATTTTACTATTATTATCGCTAGAACTATAATAATTATACTTATTACTCCCGATGTTATCAATATAACATGCCTTATTACCCATATAATGCAGTTATTATCGCTAGAACTGTAATAATTATACTTATTACTCCCGATATTATCAATATAACATGCATTATTACCCATATAATGCAGTTATTATCGCTAGAACTGTAATAAATATACTTACTACTTTCAGTATCATCAATATAACATGCATTATTACCCATATTAAGAAGTTATTATCGCTAGAACTGTAATAATTATACTTATTACTTATATTGTTAGCAATATAACGTGCATTATTACCCATATAATGCAGTTATTATCGCCAGAACTGTAATAATTATACTTATTACTTAGATTATTATCAATATAACATCCATTATTACCCATATTATGCAGTTATTATGGATAGGACTGTAATAAATATACTTATTACTTTTATTATTATCAATATAACATGCACTATTTGCCATATTTTACTATTATTATCGCTATAACTATAATAATTATACTTATTACTCCCGATATTATCAATATAACATGCATTATTACCCATATAATGCAGTTATTATCGCTATAACTGTAATAATTATACTTATTACTTATATTATCATCAATATAACGTGCATTATAACCCATATTATGCAGTTGTTATCGCTAGAACTGTAATAATTATACTTATTACTTATATCACTATCAATATAACATGCATTATTAGCCATATTATGCAGTTATTATCGCTAGAACTATAATAAATATACGTATTACTTTCATTATCATCAATATAACATGCATTATTACCCATATTATGCAGTTATTATCGCTAGAACTATAATAATTATACTTATTACTCCCGATATTATCAATATAACATGCATTATTACCCATATAATGGAGGTATTATCGCTAGAACTGTAATAATTATACTTATTACTTATATTATTCTCAATATAACATGCATTATTACCCATATTTTGCAGTTATTATCTCTAGAACCATAATAAATATACTCATTACTCCCAATATTATCAATATAACATGCATTTTTACCCATATAATGCAGTTATTATCGCTAGAACTGTAATAATTATACTTATTACTTATATTGTTAGCAATATAACGTGCATTATTACCCATATAATGCAGTTATTATCGCTAGAACTGTAATAATTATACTTATTACTTATAATATTATCAATATAACATGCATTATTACCCATATTATGCAGTTATGATCGCCAGAACTATAATAAATATACTTATTACTCCCAATATTATCAATGTAACATGCATTATTACCCATATAATGCAGTTATTATCGCTAGAACTGTAATAATTATACTTATTACTTATATTGTTAGCAATATAACGTGCATTATTACCCATATAATGCAGTTATTATCGCTAGAACTGTAATAATTATACTTATTACTCATATTATTATCAATATAACATGCATTATTACCCATATTATGCAGTTATTATCGCTAGAACTATAATAAATATACGTATTACTTTTATTATCATCAATATAACATGCATTATTACCCATATTATGCAGTTATTATCGATAGAACTGTAATAAATATACTTATTACTTTTATTATTATCAATATAACATGCACTATTTGCCATATTTTACTATTATTATCGCTAGAACTATAATAATTATACTTATTACTCCCGATATTATCAATATAACATGCATTATTACCCATATAATGCAGTTATTATCGCTAGAACTGTAATAATTATACTTATTACTTATATTGTTATCAATATAACATGCATTATTACCCATATAATAGAGGTATTATCGCTAGAACTGTAATAATTGTACTCATTACTTATATTATTAGCAATATAACGTGCATTGTTACCCATATAATGCAGTTATTATCGCTAGAACTGTAATAATTGTACTCATTACTTATATTATTAGCAATATAACGTGCATTCTTACCCATATTATGCAGTTATTATCGCTAGAACTGTAATAATTATACTTATTACTTATATCATTATCAATATAACATGCATTATTACCCATATAATAGAGGTATTATCGCTAGAACTGTAATAATTATACTTATTACTTATACTATTAGCAATATAACGTGCATTTTTACCCATATAATGCAGTTATTATCGCTAGAACTGTAATAATTATACTTATTACTTATTTTGTTAGCAATATAACGTGCATTATTACCCATATAATGCAGTTATTATCGCTAGAACTGTAATAATTATACTTATTACTTATATTATTATCAATATAACAAGCATTATTACCCATATAATGGAGGTATTATCGCAAGAACTGTAATAATTATACTTATTACTTATACTATTAGCAATATAACGTGCATTATTACCCATATAATGCAGTTATTATCGCTAGAACTGTAATAATTATACTTATTACTCATATTATTATCAATATAACATGCATTATTACCCATATTATGCAGTTATTATCGCAAGAACTATAATAAATATACGTATTACTTTAATTATTATCAATATAACATGCATTATTACCCATATTATGCAGGTATTATCGCTAGAACTATAATAAATATACGTATTACTTCTATTATCATCAATATAACTTGCATTATTATCCATATAATGCAGTTATTATCGATAGAACTGTAATAAATATATTTATTAGTTTTATTATTATCAATATGACATGCACTATTTGCCATATTTTACTATTATTATCGCTAGAACTATAATAATTATACTTATTACTCCCGATATTATCAATATAACATGCATTATTACCCATATAATGCATTTATTATCGCCAGAACTGTAATAATTATACTTATTACTTATATTATTCTCAATATAACATGCATTATTACCCATATTATGCAGTTATTATCGCTAGAACTGTAATAATTGTACTCATTACTTCTATTATTAGCAATATAACGTGCATTATTACCCATATTATGCAGTTATTATCGCTAGAACTGTAATAATTATACTTATTACTTATATCATTATCAATATAACATGCATTATTACCCATATAATAGAGGTATTATCGCTAGAACTGTAATAATTATACTTATTACTTATACTATTAGCAATATAACGTGCATTTTTACCCATATAATGCAGTTATTATCGCTAGAACTGTAATAATTATACTTATTACTTATATTGTTAGCAATATAACGTGCATTATTACCCATATAATGCAGTTATTATCGCTAGAACTGTAATAATTATACCTATTACTTATATTATTCTCAATATAACATGCATTATTACCCACATTATGCAGTTATTATCGCTAGAACTATAATAAATATACGTATTACTTTCATTATCATCAATATAACATGCATTATTACCCATATAATAGAGGTATTATCGCTAGAACTGTAGTAATTATACTTATTACTTATACTATTAGCAATAAAACGTGCATTGTTACCCATATAATGCAGTTATTATCGCTAGAACTGTAATAATTATACTTATTACTTATATTATTAGCAATATAACGTGCATTATTACCCATATAATGCAGTTATTATCGCTAGAAATGTAATAATTATACTTATCACTTATACTATTAGCAATATAACGTGCATTATTACCCATATAATGGAGGTATTATCGCAAGAAATGTAATA
The DNA here is from genome assembly GCA_963576845.1 of Megachile leachella. Classification (NCBI taxonomy): domain Eukaryota; kingdom Metazoa; phylum Arthropoda; class Insecta; order Hymenoptera; family Megachilidae; genus Megachile; species Megachile leachella. Next base: position 1,494,905 of record CAUYWW010000067.1, read on the forward strand.
ATTATACTTATTACTTATACTATTAGCAATATAACGTGCATTATTACCCATATAATGCAGTTATTATCGCCAGAACTATAATAAATATACGTATTACTTTTATTATCATCAATATAACATGCATTATTACCCATATTATGCAGTTATTATCGATAGACCTGTAATAATTATACTTATTACTTATATTATTCTCAATATAACATGCATTATTACCCACATTATGCAGTTATGATCGCCGGAACTATAATAAATATACTTATTACTCCCAATATTATCAATGTAACAAGCATTATTACCCATATAATGCAGTTATTATCGCTAGAACTGTAATAATTATACTTATTACTTATATTGTTATCAATATAACAAGCATTATTACCCATATAATGGAGGTATTATCGCAAGAACTGTAATAATTATACTTATTACTTATACTATTAGCAATATAACGTGCATTATTACCCATATAATGCAGTTATTATCGCCAGAACTATAATAAATATACGTATTACTTTTATTATCATCAATATAACATGCATTATTACCCATATTATGCAGTTATTATCGATAGACCTGTAATAATTATACTTATTACTTATATTATTCTCAATATAACATGCATTATTACCCACATTATGCAGTTATGATCGCCGGAACTATAATAAATATACTTATTACTCCCAATATTATCAATGTAACATGCATTATTACCCATATAATGCAGTTATTATCGCTAGAACTGTAATAATTATACTTATTACTTATATTGTTAGCAATATAACGTGCATTATTACCCATATAATGCAGTTATTATCGCTAGAACTGTAATAATTATACTTATTACTCATATTATTATCAATATAACATGCATTATTACCCATATTATGCAGTTATTATCGCAAGAACTATAATAAATATACGTATTACTTTAATTATTATCAATATAACATGCATTATTACCCATATTATGCAGGTATTATCGCTAGAACTATAATAAATATACGTATTACTTCTATTATCATCAATATAACTTGCATTATTATCCATATAATGCAGTTATTATCGATAGAACTGTAATAAATATATTTATTAGTTTTATTATTATCAATATGACATGCACTATTTGCCATATTTTACTATTATTATCGCTAGAACTATAATAATTATACTTATTACTCCCGATATTATCAATATAACATGCATTATTACCCATATAATGCAGTTATTATCGCCAGAACTGTAATAATTATACTTATTACTTATATTATTCTCAATATAACATGCATTATTACCCATATTATGCAGTTATTATCGCTAGAACTGTAATAATTGTTCTCATTACTTATATTATTAGCAATATAACGTGCATTATTACCCATATTATGCAGTTATTATCGCTAGAAGTGTAATAATTATACTTATTACTTATATCATTATCAATATAACATGCATTATTACCCATATAATAGAGGTATTATCGCTAGAACTGTAATAATTATACTTATTACTTATACTATTAGCAATATAACGTGCATTTTTACCCATATAATGCAGTTATTATCGCTAGAACTGTAATAATTATTCTTATTACTTATATTGTTAGCAATATAACATGCATTATTACCCATATAATGCAGTTATTATCGCTAGAACTGTAATAATTATACCTATTACTTATATTATTCTCAATATAACATGCATTATTACCCACATTATGCAGTTATTATCGCTAGAACTATAATAAATATACGTATTACCTTCATTATCATCAATATAACATGCATTATTACCCATATAATAGAGGTATTATCGCTAGAACTGTAATAATTATACTTATTACTTATACTATTAGCAATAAAACGTGCATTGTTACCCATATAATGCAGTTATTATCGCTAGAACTGTAATAATTATACTTATTACTTATATTATTAGCAATATAACGTGCATTATTACCCATATAATGCAGTTATTATCGCTAGAACTGTAATAATTATACTTATTACTTATATTGTTAGCAATATAACATGCATTATTACCCATATAATGCAGTTATTATAGCTAGAACTGTAATAATTGTACTCATTACTTATATTATTAGCAATATAACGTGCATTATTACCCATATTATGCAGTTATTATCGCTAGAACTGTAATAATTATACTTATTACTTATATCATTATCAATATAACATGCATTATTACCCATATAATAGAGGTATTATCGCTAGAACTGTAATAATTATACTTATTACTTATACTATTAGCAATATAACGTGCATTTTTACCCATATAATGCAGTTATTATCGCTAGAACTGTAATAATTATACTTATTACTTATTTTGTTAGCAATATAACGTGCATTATTACCCATATAATGCAGTTATTATCGCTAGAACTGTAATAATTATACTTATTACTTATATTATTATCAATATAACAAGCATTAATACCCATATAATGGAGGTATTATCGCAAGAACTGTAATAATTATACTTATTACTTATACTATTAGCAATATAACGTGCATTATTACCCATATAATGCAGTTATTATCGCCAGAACTGTAATAATTATACTTATTACTTATATTATTCTCAATATAACATGCATTATTACCCACATTATGCAGTTATTATCGCTAGAACTATAATAAATATACGTATTACTTTCATTATCATCAATATAACATGCATTATTACCCATATAATAGAGGTATTATCGCAAGAACTGTAATAATTATACTTATTACTTATACTATTAGCAATATAACGTGCATTATTACCCATATAATGCAGTTATTATCGCCAGAACTATAATAAATATACGTATTACTTTTATTATCATCAATATAACATGCATTATTACCCATATTATGCAGTTATTATCGATAGAACTGTAATAATTATACTTATTGCTTATATTATTCTCAATATAACATACATTATTACCCACATTATGCAGTTATGATCGCCAGAACTATAATAAATATACTTATTACTCCCAATATTATCAATGTAACACGCATTATTACCCATATAATGCAGTTATTATCGCTAGAACTGTAATAATTATACTTATTACTTATATTGTTAGCAATATAACGTGCATTATTACCCATATAATGCAGTTATTATCGCTAGAACTGTAATAATTATACTTATTACTCCCGATATTATCAATATAACATGCATTATTACCCATATAATGCAGTTATTATCGCTATAACTGTAATAATTATACTTATTACTTATATTATCATCAATATAACGTGCATTATAACCCACATTATGCAGTTGTTATCGCTAGAACTGTAATAATTATACTTATTACTTATATCACTATCAATATAACATGCATTATTAGCCATATTATGCAGTTATTATCGCTAGAACTATAATAATTATACTTATTACTCCCGATATTATCAATATAACATGCATTATTACCCATATAATGGAGGTATTATCGCTAGAACTGTAATAATTATACTTATTACTTATATTATTCTCAATATAACATGCATTATTACCCATATTTTGCAGTTATTATCTCTAGATCCATAATAAATATACTCATTACTCCCAATATTATCAATATAACATGCATTTTTACCCATATAATGCAGTTATTATCGCTAGAACTGTAATAATTATACTTATTACTTATATTGTTAGCAATATAACGTGCATTATTACCCATATAATGCAGTTATTATCGCTAGAACTGTAATAATTATACTTATTACTTATAATATTATCAATATAACATGCATTATTACCCATATTATGCAGTTATGATCGCCAGAACTATAATAAATATACTTATTACTCCCAATATTATCAATGTAACATGCATTATTACCCATATAATGCAGTTATTATCGCTAGAACTGTAATAATTATACTTATTACTTATATTGTTAGCAATATAACGTGCATTATTACCCATATAATGCAGTTATTATCGCTAGAACTGTAATAATTATACTTATTACTCATATTATTATCAATATAACATGCATTATTACCCATATTATGCAGTTATTATCGCTAGAACTATAATAAATATACGTATTACTTTTATTATCATCAATATAACATGCATTATTACCCATATTATGCAGTTATTATCGATAGAACTGTAATAAATATACTTATTACTTTTATTATTATCAATATAACATGCACTATTTGCCATATTTTACTATTATTATCGCTAGAACTATAATAATTATACTTATTACTCCCGATATTATCAATATAACATGCATTATTACCCATATAATGCACTTATTATCGCTAGAACTGTAATAATTATACTTATTACTTATATTATTATCAATATAACATGCATTATTACCCATATAATGCAGTTATTATCGCTAGAACTGTAATAATTGTACTCATTACTTATATTATTAGCAATATAACGTGCATTATTACCCATATTATGCAGTTATTATCGCTAGAACTGTAATAATTATACTTATTACTTATATCATTATCAATATAACATGCATTATTACCCATATAATAGAGGTATTATCGCTAGAACTGTAATAATTATACTTATTACTTATACTATTAGCAATATAACGTGCATTTTTACCCATATAATGCAGCTATTATCGCTAGAACTGTAATAATTATACTTATTACTTATATTATTATCAATATAACATGCATTATTACCCATATTATGCAGTTATTATCATTAGAACCATAATAAATATACTCATTACTCCCAATATTATCAATATAACATGCATTTTTACCCATATAATGCAGTTATTATCGCTAGAACTGTAATAATTATACTTATTACTTATATTATTATCAATATAACATGCATTATTACCCATATTATGCAGTTATTATCTCTAGAACCATAATAAATATACTCATTACTCCCAATATTATCAATATAACATGCATTTTTACCCATATAATGCAGTTATTATCGCTAGAACTGTAATAATTATACTTATTACTTATATTATTAGCAATATAACGTGCATTATTACGCATATTATGCAGTTATTATCGCTAGAACTATAATAAATATACGTATTACTTTTATTATCATCAATATAACATGCATTATTACCCATATTATGCAGTTATTATCGATAGAACTGTAATAAATATACTTATTACTTTTATTATTATCAATATAACATGCACTATTTGCCATATTTTACTATTATTATCGCTAGAACTATAATAACTATACTTATTACTCCCGATATTATCAATATAACATGCATTATTACCCATATAATGCAGTTATTATCGCTAGAACTGTAATAATTATACTTATTACTTATATTGTTATCAATATAACATGCATTATTACCCATATAATGCAGTTATTATCGCTAGAACTGTAATAATTGTACTCATTACTTATATTATTAGCAATATAACGTGCATTATTACCCATATTATGCAGTTATTATCGCTAGAACTGTAATAATTATACTTATTACTTATATCATTATCAATATAACATGCATTATTACCCATATAATAGAGGTATTATCGCTAGAACTGCAATAATTATACTTATTACTTATACTATTAGCAATATAACGTGCATTTTTACCCATATAATGCAGTTATTATCGCTAGAACTGTAATAATTATACTTATTACTTATATTATTATCAATATAACATGCATTATTACCCATATTATGCAGTTATTATCTCTAGAACCATAATAAATATACTCATTACTCCCAATATTATCAATATAACATGCATTTTTACCCATATAATGCAGTTATTATCGCTAGAACTGTAATAATTATACTTATTACTTATATTATTAGCAATATAACGTGCATTATTACCCATATAATGTAGTTATTACCGCTAGAACTGTAATAATTATACTTATTACTTATACTATTAGCAATATAACGTATATTATTACCCATATAATGCAGTTATTATCGCCAGAACTGTAATAATTATACTTATTACTTATATTATTCTCAATATAACATGCATTATTACCCATATTATGCAGTTATTATCGCTAGAACTATAATAAATATACGTATTACTTTTATTATCATCAATATAACATGCATTATTACCCATATAATGCAGTTATTATCGCTAGAACTGTAATAATTATACTTATTACTTATATTGTTATCAATATAACATGCATTATTACCCATATAATGCAGTTATTATCGCTAGAACTGTAATAATTGTACTCATTACTTATATTATTAGCAATATAACGTGCATTATTACCCATATTATGCAGTTATTATCGCTAGAACTGTAATAATTATACTTATTACTTATATCATTATCAATATAACATGCATTATTACCCATATAATAGAGGTATTATCGCTAGAACTGTAATAATTATACTTATTACTTATACTATTAGCAATATAACGTGCATTTTTACCCATATAATGCAGTTATTATCGCCAGAACTGTAATAATTATACTTATTACTTATATTATTCTCAATATAACATGCATTATTACCCATATTATGCAGTTATTATCGCTAGAACTATAATAAATATACGTATTACTTTTATTATCATCAATATAACATGCATTATTACCCATATAATGCAGTTATTATCGCTAGAACTGTAATAATTATACTTATTACTTATATTGTTATCAATATAACATGCATTATTACCCATATAATGCAGTTATTATCGCTAGAACTGTAATAATTGTACTCATTACTTATATTATTAGCAATATAACGTGCATTATTACCCATATTATGCAGTTATTATCGCCAGAACTGTAATAATTATACTTATTACTTATATCATTATCAATATAACATGCATTATTACCCATATAATAGAGGTATTATCGCCAGAACTGTAATAATTATACTTATTACTTATACTATTAGCAATATAACGTGCATTTTTACCCATATAATGCAGTTATTATCGCTAGAACTGTAATAATTATACTTATTACTTATATTATTCTCAATATAACATGCATTATTACCCATATTTTGCAGTTATTATCTGTAGAACCATAATAAATATACTCATTACTCCCAATATTATCAATATAACATGCATTTTTACCCATATAATGCAGTTATTATCGCTAGAACTGTAATAATTATACTTATTACTTATACTATTAGCAATATAACGTATATTATTACCCATATAATGCAGTTATTATCGCCAGAACTGTAATAATTATACTTATTACTTATATTATTCTCAATAGAACATGCATTATTACCCATATAATGCAGTTATTATCGCTAGAACTGTAATAATTATACTTATTACTTATATTATTATCAACATAACATGCATTATTACCCATATAATGGAGGTATTATTGCTAGAACTGTAATAATTATACTTATTACTTATACTATTAGCAGTATAACGTGCATCGTTACCCATATAATGCAGTTATTATCGCCAGAACTGTAATAATTATACTTATTACTTATATTATTCTCAATATAACATGCATTATTACCCATATTATGCAGTTATTATCGCTAGAACTGTAATAAATATACGTATTACTTTTATTATCATCAATATAACATGCATTATTACCCATATTATGCAGTTATTATCGCTAGAACTATAATAAATATACGTATTACTTTCATTATCATCAATATAACATGCATTATTACCCATATAATGGAGGTATTATCGCTAGAACTGTAATAATTATACTTATTACTTATATTATTATCAATATAACATGCATTATTACCCATATTTTGCAGTTATTATCTCTAGAACCATAATAAATATACTCATTACTCCCAATATTATCAATATAACATGCATTTTTACCCATATAATGCAGTTATTATCGCTAGAACTGTAATAATTATACTTATTACTTATATTGTTAGCAATATACCGTGCATTATTACCCATATAATGCAGTTATAATCGCTAGAACTGTAATAATTATACTTATTACTTATAATATTATCAATATAACATGCATTATTACCCATATTATGCAGTTATGATCGCCAGAACTATAATAAATATACTTATTACTCCCAATATTATCAATGTAACATGCATTATTACCCATATAATGCAGTTATTATCGCTAGAACTGTAATAATTATACTTATTACTTATATTGTTAGCAATATAACGTGCATTATTACCCATATAATGCAGTTATTATCGCTAGAACTGTAATAATTATACTTATTACTCATATTATTATCAATATAACATGCATTATTACACATATTATGCAGTTATTATCGCTAGAACTATAATAAATATACGTATTACTTTTATTATCATCAATATAACATGCATTATTACCCATATTATGCAGTTATTATCGATAGAACTGTAATAAATATACTTATTACTTTTATTATTGTCAATATAACATGCACTATTTGCCATATTTTACTATTATTATCGCTAGAACTATAATAATTATACTTATTACTCCCGATATTATCAATATAACATGCATTATTACCCATATAATGCACTTATTATCGCTAGAACTGTAATAATTATACTTATTACTTATATTATTATCAATATAACATGCATTATTACCCATATAATGCAGTTATTATCGCTAGAACTGTAATAATTGTACTCATTACTTATATTATTAGCAATATAACGTGCATTATTACCCATATTATGCAGTTATTATCGCTAGAACTGTAATAATTATACTTATTACTTATATCATTATCAATATAACATGCATTATTACCCATATAATAGAGGTATTATCGCTAGAACTGTAATAATTATACTTATTACTTATACTATTAGCAATATAACGTGCATTTTTACCCATATAATGCAGTTATTATCGCTAGAACTGTAATAATTATACTTATTACTTATATTATTATCAATATAACATGCATTATTACCCATATTATGCAGTTATTATCATTAGAACCATAATAAATATACTCATTACTCCCAATATTATCAATATAACATGCATTTTTACCCATATAATGCAGTTATTATCGCTAGAACTGTAATAATTATACTTATTACTTATATTATTATCAATATAACATGCATTATTACCCATATTATGCAGTTATTATCTCTAGAACCATAATAAATATACTCATTACTCCCAATATTATCAATATAACATGCATTTTTACCCATATAATGCAGTTATTATCGCTAGAACTGTAATAATTATACTTATTACTTATATTATTAGCAATATAACGTGCATTATTACGCATATTATGCAGTTATTATCGCTAGAACTATAATAAATATACGTATTACTTTTATTATCATCAATATAACATGCATTATTACCCATATTATGCAGTTATTATCGATAGAACTGTAATAAATATACTTATTACTTTTATTATTATCAATATAACATGCACTATTTGCCATATTTTACTATTATTATCGCTAGAACTATAATAACTATACTTATTACTCCCGATATTATCAATATAACATGCATTATTACCCATATAATGCAGTTATTATCGCTAGAACTGTAATAATTATACTTATTACTTATATTGTTATCAATATAACATGCATTATTACCCATATAATGCAGTTATTATCGCTAGAACTGTAATAATTGTACTCATTACTTATATTATTAGCAATATAACGTGCATTATTACCCATATTATGCAGTTATTATCGCTAGAACTGTAATAATTATACTTATTACTTATATCATTATCAATATAACATGCATTATTACCCATATAATAGAGGTATTATCGCTAGAACTGCAATAATTATACTTATTACTTATACTATTAGCAATATAACGTGCATTTTTACCCATATAATGCAGTTATTATCGCTAGAACTGTAATAATTATACTTTTTACTTATATTATTAGCAATATAACGTGCATTATTACCCATATAATGCAGTTACTATCGCTAGAACTGTAATAATTATACTTATTACTTATATTATTAGCAATATAACGTGCATTATTACCAATATTATGCAGTTATTATTGATAGAACTATAATAAATATACTTATTACTCCCGATATTATCAATATAACATCCATTATTACCCATATACTGCAGTTATTATCGCTAGAACTGTAATAATTATACTTATTACTTATATTATTATCAATATAACATGCATTATTCCCCTTATTATGCAGTTATTATCGCTAGAACTATAACAAATATACGTATTACTTTTATTATCATCAATATAACATGCATTATTACCCATATTATGCAGTTATTATCGATAGAACTGTAATAAATATACTTAGTACTTTTATTATCATCAATATAACATGCACTATTAGCCATATTTTACTATTATTATCGCTAGAACTATAATAATTATACTTATTACTCCCAATATTATGAATATAACATGCATTATTACCCATATAATGCAGTTATTATCGCTAGAACTGTAATAATTATACTTATTACTTATACTATTATCAATATAACATGCATTATTACGCATATTACGCGGTTATAATCGCTAGAACTATAATAAATATACTTAGTACTTTTATTATCATCAATATAACATGCACTATTAGCCATATTTTAATATTATTATCGCCAGAACTATAATAATTATAGTTTTACTCCCGATATTATCAATATAACATGCATTATTACCCATATAATGCAGTTATTATCGCTAGAACTGTAATAATTATACTTATTACTTATATTATTAGCAATATAACGTGCATTATTACCAATATTATGCAGTTATTATTGATAGAACTATAATAAATATACTTATTACTCCCGATATTATCAATATAACATCCATTATTACCCATATACTGCAGTTATTATCGCTAGAACTGTAATAATTATACTTATTACTTATATTATTATCAATATAACATGCATTATTCCCCTTATTATGCAGTTATTATCGCTAGAACTATAACAAATATACGTATTACTTTTATTATCATCAATATAACATGCATTATTACCCATATTATGCAGTTATTATCGATAGAACTGTAATAAATATACTTAGAACTTTTATTATCATCAATATAACATGCACTATTAGCCATATTTTACTATTATTATCGCTAGAACTATAATAATTATATTTATTACTCCCAATATTGTCAATATAACATGCATTATTACCCATATAATGCAGTTATTATCGCTAGAACTGTAATAATTATACTTATTACTTATATTATTCTCAATATAACATGCATTATTACCCATATTATGCAGTTATAATCGCTAGAACTATAATAAATATACTTACTACTTTCATTATCATCAATATAACATGCATTATTATCCATATTATGCAGTTATTATCGATAGAAGTATAATAAATATACTTATAACTTTTATTATTATCAATATAACATGCACTATTAGCCATATTTTACTATTATTATCGCTAGAACTATAATAATTATACTTATTACTCCCAATATTATCAATATAACATGCATTATGACCCATATAATGCAGTTATTATCGCTAGAACTGTAATAATTATACTTTTTACTTATATTATTAGCAATATAACGTGCATTATTACCCATATAATGCAGTTACTATCGCTAGAACTGTAATAATTATACTTATTACTTATATTATTATCAATATAACATGCATTATTACCCATATAATGGAGTTATTATCGCTAGAACTGTAATAATTATACCTATTACTTATATTATTATAACTATAACATGCATTATTACCCTATATTATGCAGTTATTATCGATAGAACTATAATAAATATACTTATTACTTTTATTATTATCAATCTAACATGCATTATTACCCATATTATGCAGTTATTATAGCTAGAACTGTAATAAATATTCTTATTACTTTTATTATCATCAATATAACGTCCATTATTACCCATAATATGCAGTTATTATCGATAGAAGTATAATAAGTATACTTATTACTTTTATTATTATCAATATAACATGCACTCTAAGCCATATTTTACTAGTATTATCGCTAGAACTGTAATAATTGTACTTATTACTCCCGATATTATCAATATAACATCCATTATTACCCATATAATGCTGTTATTATCGCTAGAACTGTAATAATTATACTTATTACTTATATCATTATCAATATAACATGCATTATTACCCATATAATAGAGGTATTATCGCTAGAACTGTAATAATTATACTTATTACTTATACTATTAGCAATATAACGTGCATTTTTACCCATATAATGCAGTTATTATCGCTAGAACTGTAATAATTATACTTATTACTTATATTATTATCAATATAACATGCATTATTACCCATATTATGCAGTTATTATCATTAGAACCATAATAAATATACTCATTACTCCCAATATTATCAATATAACATGCATTTTTACCCATATAATGCAGTTATTATCGCTAGAACTGTAATAATTATACTTATTACTTATATTATTATCAATATAACATGCATTATTACCCATATTATGCAGTTATTATCTCTAGAACCATAATAAATATACTCATTACTCCCAATATTATCAATATAACATGCATTTTTACCCATATAATGCAGTTATTATCGCTAGAACTGTAATAATTATACTTATTACTTATATTATTAGCAATATAACGTGCATTATTACGCATATTATGCAGTTATTATCGCTAGAACTATAATAAATATACGTATTACTTTTATTATCATCAATATAACATGCATTATTACCCATATTATGCAGTTATTATCGATAGAACTGTAATAAATATACTTATTACTTTTATTATTATCAATATAACATGCACTATTTGCCATATTTTACTATTATTATCGCTAGAACTATAATAACTATACTTATTACTCCCGATATTATCAATATAACATGCATTATTACCCATATAATGCAGTTATTATCGCTAGAACTGTAATAATTATACTTATTACTTATATTGTTATCAATATAACATGCATTATTACCCATATAATGCAGTTATTATCGCTAGAACTGTAATAATTGTACTCATTACTTATATTATTAGCAATATAACGTGCATTATTACCCATATTATGCAGTTATTATCGCTAGAACTGTAATAATTATACTTATTACTTATATCATTATCAATATAACATGCATTATTACCCATATAATAGAGGTATTATCGCTAGAACTGCAATAATTATACTTATTACTTATACTATTAGCAATATAACGTGCATTTTTACCCATATAATGCAGTTATTATCGCTAGAACTGTAATAATTATACTTTTTACTTATATTATTAGCAATATAACGTGCATTATTACCCATATAATGCAGTTACTATCGCTAGAACTGTAATAATTATACTTATTACTTATATTATTAGCAATATAACGTGCATTATTACCAATATTATGCAGTTATTATTGATAGAACTATAATAAATATACTTATTACTCCCGATATTATCAATATAACATCCATTATTACCCATATACTGCAGTTATTATCGCTAGAACTGTAATAATTATACTTATTACTTATATTATTATCAATATAACATGCATTATTCCCCTTATTATGCAGTTATTATCGCTAGAACTATAACAAATATACGTATTACTTTTATTATCATCAATATAACATGCATTATTACCCATATTATGCAGTTATTATCGATAGAACTGTAATAAATATACTTAGTACTTTTATTATCATCAATATAACATGCACTATTAGCCATATTTTACTATTATTATCGCTAGAACTATAATAATTATACTTATTACTCCCAATATTATGAATATAACATGCATTATTACCCATATAATGCAGTTATTATCGCTAGAACTGTAATAATTATACTTATTACTTATACTATTATCAATATAACATGCATTATTACGCATATTACGCGGTTATAATCGCTAGAACTATAATAAATATACTTAGTACTTTTATTATCATCAATATAACATGCACTATTAGCCATATTTTAATATTATTATCGCCAGAACTATAATAATTATAGTTTTACTCCCGATATTATCAATATAACATGCATTATTACCCATATAATGCAGTTATTATCGCTAGAACTGTAATAATTATACTTATTACTTATATTATTAGCAATATAACGTGCATTATTACCAATATTATGCAGTTATTATTGATAGAACTATAATAAATATACTTATTACTCCCGATATTATCAATATAACATCCATTATTACCCATATACTGCAGTTATTATCGCTAGAACTGTAATAATTATACTTATTACTTATATTATTATCAATATAACATGCATTATTCCCCTTATTATGCAGTTATTATCGCTAGAACTATAACAAATATACGTATTACTTTTATTATCATCAATATAACATGCATTATTACCCATATTATGCAGTTATTATCGATAGAACTGTAATAAATATACTTAGAACTTTTATTATCATCAATATAACATGCACTATTAGCCATATTTTACTATTATTATCGCTAGAACTATAATAATTATATTTATTACTCCCAATATTGTCAATATAACATGCATTATTACCCATATAATGCAGTTATTATCGCTAGAACTGTAATAATTATACTTATTACTTATATTATTCTCAATATAACATGCATTATTACCCATATTATGCAGTTATAATCGCTAGAACTATAATAAATATACTTACTACTTTCATTATCATCAATATAACATGCATTATTATCCATATTATGCAGTTATTATCGATAGAAGTATAATAAATATACTTATAACTTTTATTATTATCAATATAACATGCACTATTAGCCATATTTTACTATTATTATCGCTAGAACTATAATAATTATACTTATTACTCCCAATATTATCAATATAACATGCATTATGACCCATATAATGCAGTTATTATCGCTAGAACTGTAATAATTATACTTTTTACTTATATTATTAGCAATATAACGTGCATTATTACCCATATAATGCAGTTACTATCGCTAGAACTGTAATAATTATACTTATTACTTATATTATTATCAATATAACATGCATTATTACCCATATAATGGAGTTATTATCGCTAGAACTGTAATAATTATACCTATTACTTATATTATTATAACTATAACATGCATTATTACCCTATATTATGCAGTTATTATCGATAGAACTATAATAAATATACTTATTACTTTTATTATTATCAATCTAACATGCATTATTACCCATATTATGCAGTTATTATAGCTAGAACTGTAATAAATATTCTTATTACTTTTATTATCATCAATATAACGTCCATTATTACCCATAATATGCAGTTATTATCGATAGAAGTATAATAAGTATACTTATTACTTTTATTATTATCAATATAACATGCACTCTAAGCCATATTTTACTAGTATTATCGCTAGAACTGTAATAATTGTACTTATTACTCCCGATATTATCAATATAACATCCATTATTACCCATATAATGCTGTTATTATCGCTGGAACTGTAATAAATATACTTATTACTTATATTATTATCAATATAACATGCATAATCACCCATATTATGCAGTTATTATCGATAGAACTATAATAAATATACTTATTACTTTTATTATTATCAATCTAACATGCATTATTACCCATATTATGCAGTTATTATAGCTAGAACTATAATAAATATTCTTATTACTTTTATTATCATCAATATAACGTCCATTATTACCCATATTATGCAGTTATTATCGATAGAAGTATAATAAGTATACTTATTACTTTTATTATTATCAATATAACATGCATTATTACCTATATTATGCAGTTATTGTCGCTAGAACTATAATAAATATACTTATTACTCCTGATATTATCAATATAACATCCATTATTACCCATATACTGCAGTTACTATCGCTGGAACTGTAATAATTATACTTATTACTTATATTATTATCAATATAACATGCATTATTCCCCTTATTATGCAGTTATTATCGCTAGAACTATAATAAATATACGTATTACTTTTATTATCATCAATATAACATGCATTATTACCCATATTATGCAGTTATTATCGATAGAACTGTAATAAATATACTTACTACTTTCATTATCATCAATATAACATGCATTATTATCCATATTATGCAGTTATTATCGATAGAAGTATAATAAATATACTTATAACTTTTATTATTATCAATATAACATGCACTATTAGCCATATTTTACTATTATTATCGCTAGAACTATAATAATTATACTTATTACTCCCAATATTATCAATATAACATGCATTATTACCCATATAATGCAGTTATTATCGCTAGAACTGTAATAATTATACTTTTTACTTATATTATTAGCAATATAACGTGCATTATTACCCATATAATGCAGTTACTATCGCTAGAACTGTAATAATTATACTTATTACTTATATTATTATCAATATAACATGCATTATTACCCATATAATGGAGTTATTATCGCTAGAACTGTAATAATTATACCTATTACTTATATTATTATAACTATAACATGCATTATTACCCTATATTATGCAGTTATTATCGATAGAACTATAATAAATATACTTATTACTTTTATTATTATCAATCTAACATGCATTATTACCCATATTATGCAGTTATTATAGCTAGAACTGTAATAAATATTCTTATTACTTTTATTATCATCAATATAACGTCCATTATTACCCATAATATGCAGTTATTATCGATAGAAGTATAATAAGTATACTTATTACTTTTATTATTATCAATATAACATGCACTCTAAGCCATATTTTACTAGTATTATCGCTAGAACTGTAATAATTGTACTTATTACTCCCGATATTATCAATATAACATCCATTATTACCCATATAATGCTGTTATTATCGCTGGAACTGTAATAAATATACTTATTACTTATATTATTATCAATATAACATGCATAATTACCCATATTATGCAGTTATTATCGATAGAACTATAATAAATATACTTATTACTTTTATTATTATCAATCTAACATGCATTATTACCCATATTATGCAGTTATTATAGCTAGAACTATAATAAATATTCTTATTACTTTTATTATCATCAATATAACGTCCATTATTACCCATATTATGCAGTTATTATCGATAGAAGTATAATAAGTATACTTATTACTTTTATTATTATCAATATAACATGCATTATTACCTATATTATGCAGTTATTGTCGCTAGAACTATAATAAATATACTTATTACTCCTGATATTATCAATATAACATCCATTATTACCCATATACTGCAGTTACTATCGCTAGAACTGTAATAATTATACTTATTACTTATATTATTATCAATATAACATGCATTATTCCCCTTATTATGCAGTTATTATCGCTAGAACTATAATAAATATACGTATTACTTTTATTATCATCAATATAACATGCATTATTACCCATATTATGCAGTTATTATCGATAGAACTGTAATAAATATACTTAGAACTTTTATTATCATCAATATAACATGCACTATTAGCCATATTTTACTATTATTATCGCTAGAACTATAATAATTATATTTATTACTCCCAATATTGTCAATATAACATGCATTATTACCCATATAATGCAGTTATTATCGCTAGAACTGTAATAATTATACTTATTACTTATATTATTCTCAATATAACATGCATTATTACCCATATTATGCAGTTATAATCGCTAGAACTATAATAAATATACTTACTACTTTCATTATCATCAATATAACATGCATTATTATCCATATTATGCAGTTATTATCGATAGAAGTATAATAAATATACTTATAACTTTTATTATTATCAATATAACATGCATTATTACCTATATTATGCAGTTATTGTCGCTAGAACTATAATAAATATACTTATTACTCCCGATATTATCAATATAACATGCATTATTACCCATATAATGCAGTTATTATCGCTAGAACTGTAATAATTATACTTTTTACTTATATTATTAGCAATATAACGTGCATTATTCCCCTTATTATGCAGTTATTATCGCTAGAACTATAACAAATATACGTATTACTTTTATTATCATCAATATAACATGCATTATTACCCATATTATGCAGTTATTATCGATAGAACTGTAATAAATATACTTAGTACTTTTATTATCATCAATATAACATGCACTATTAGCCATATTTTACTATTATTATCGCTAGAACTATAATAATTATACTTATTACTCCCGATGTTATCAATATAACATACATTATTACCCATATAATGCAGTTATTATCCCTAGAACTGTAATAAATATACTTATTACTTTTGTTACCATCAATATAACATGCACTATTAGCCATATTTTACTATTATTATCGCTAGAACTGTAATAATTATACTTATTACTCCCGATATTATCAATATAACATGCATTATTACCCATATAATGCAGTTACTATCGCTAGAACTGTAATAATTATACTTATTACTTATATTATTAGCAATATAACGTGCATTATTACCCATATTATGCAGTTATTATCGCTAGAACTGTAATAAATATACTTATTACTCATATTATTATCAATATAACATGCATTATTACCCATATTATGCAGTTATAATCGATAGAACTATAATAAATATACTTATTACTTATATTATTAGCAATATAACGTGCAGTATTACCCATATTATGCAGTTATTATCGATAGAAGT
Source organism: Megachile leachella (assembly GCA_963576845.1). Lineage (NCBI taxonomy): Eukaryota > Metazoa > Arthropoda > Insecta > Hymenoptera > Megachilidae > Megachile > Megachile leachella. The sequence goes on from CAUYWW010000067.1 coordinate 1,513,658, forward strand.
ATAATAAGTATACTTATTACTTTTATTATTATCAATATAACATGCACTCTTAGCCATATTTTACTAGTATTATCGCTAGTGCTGTAATAATTGTACTTATTACTCCCGATATTATCAATATAACATCCATTATTACACATATAATGGAGTTATTAACGCTAGAACTGTAATAATTATACATATTACTTATATTATTATAACTATAACATTCATTATTACCCTATATTATGCAGTTATTATCGATAGAACTATAATAAATATACTTATTACTTTTATTATTATCAATCTAACATGCATTATTACCCATATTATGCAGTTATCATCGCTAGAACTGTAGTAAATATACTTATTACTTTTATTATCATCAATATAACATGCATTATTACCCATATAATGCAGTTATTATCGATAGAACTATAATAAATATACTTATTACTTTTATTATTATCAATATAACATGCACTATTAGCCATATTTTACTATTATTATCGCTAGAACTATAATAATTATAGTTATTACTCCCGAAATTATCAATATGACATGCATTATTACCCATATAATGCAGTTATTATCGCTAGAACTGTAATAATTATACTTATTATTTATATTATTAGCAATATAACGTGCATTATTACCCATATTATGCAGTTATTATCGCTAGAACCATAATAAATATACTTACTACTTTTATTATCAGCAATATAACATGCATTATTACCCATATTATGCAGTTATTATCGATAGAACTATAATAAATATACTTGTTACTTTTATTATTATCAATATAACATGCACTATGAGCCATATTTTACTATTATTATCGCTAGAACTATAATAGTTATACTTATTACTTATATTATTATCAATATAACATGCATTATTACCCATATTATGCAGTTATTATCACTAGAACTATAATAAATATACGTATTACTTTTATTATCATCAATATAGCATGCATTATTACCCATATTATGCAGTTATTATCGATAGAACTGTAATAAATATACTTATTACTATTATTATTATCGATATAACATGCACTATTAGCCATATTTTACTATTATTATCGCTAGAACTGTAATAATTATACATATTACTCCCAATATTATCAATATAACATGCACTATTACCCATATTATGCAGTTATTATCGATAGAACTATAATAAATATACTTATTACTTTTATTATTATCAATATAGCATGCATTATTACCCATATTATGCAGTTATTATAGCTAGAACTATAATAAACATTCTTATTACTTTTATTATCATCAATATAACGTCCATTATTACCCATAATATGCAGTTATTATCGATAGAAGTATAATAAGTATACTTATTACTTTTATTATTATCAATATAACATGCACCCTAAGCCATATTTTACTAGTATTATCGCTAGAACTGTAATAATTGTACTTATTACTCCCGATATTATCAATATAACATCCATTATTACCCATATAATGGAGTTATTAACGCTAGAACTGTAATAATTATACCTATTACTTATATTATTATAACTATAACATGCATTATTACCCTATATTATGCGGTTATTATCGATAGAACTATAATAAATATACTTATTACTTTCATTATTATCAATCTAACATGCATTATTACCCATATTATGCAGTTATTATCGCTAGAACTGTAATAAATATACTTATTCCTTTTATTATCGTCAATATAACATGCATTATTACCCATATTATGCAGTTATTATCGATAGAACTATAACAAAAATATACTTATTACTTTTATTATTATCAATATAACATGCATTATTACCTATATTATGCAGTTATTGTCGCTAGAACTATAATAAATATACTTATTACTCCCGATATTATCAATATAACATCCATTATTACCCATATAATGCAGTTACTATCGCTAGAACTGTAATAATTATACTTATTACTTATATTATTATCAATATAACATGCATTATTCCCCTTATTATGCAGTTATTATCGCTAGAACTATAATAAATATACGTATTACTTTTATGATCATCAATATAACATGCATTATTACCAATATTATACAGTTATTATTGATAGAACTATAATGAATATACTTATTACTTTTATTATTATCAATATAACATGCACTATTAGCCATATTTTACTATTATTATCGCTAGAACTATAATAATTATACTTATTACTCCCAATATTGTCAATATAACATTCATTATTACCCATATAATGCAGTTATTATCGCTAGAACTGTAATCATTATACTTATTACTTATATTATTCTCAATATAACATGCATTATTACCCATATTATGCAGTTATAATCGCTAGAACTATAATAAATATACTTACTACTTTCATTATCATCAATATAACATGCATTATTACCCATATTATGCAGTTATTATCGATAGAACTATAATAAATATACTTATTACTTTTATTATTATCAATATAACATGCACTATTAGCCATATTTTACTATTATTATCTCTAGAACTATAATAATTATACTTATTACTCCCAATATTATCAATATAACATGCATTATTACCCATATAATGGAGTTATTATCGCTAGAACTGTAATAAATATACTTATTCCTTTTATTATCGTCAATATAACATGCATTATTACCCATATTATGCAGTTATTATCGATAGAACTATAATAAATATACTTATTACTTTTATTATTATCAATATAACATGCATTATTACCTATATTATGCAGTTATTGTCGCTAGAACTATAATAAATATACTTATTACTTTTATTATTATCAATATAACATGCATTATTACCTATATTATGCAGTTACTATCGCTAGAACTGTAATAATTATACTTATTACTTATATTATTATCAATATAACATGCATTATTCCCCTTATTATGCAGTTATTATCGCTAGAATTATAATAAATATACGTATTACTTTTATTATCATCAATATAACATGCATTATTACCCATATTATGCAGTTATTATCGATAGAACTGTAATAAATATACTTAGTACTTTTATTATCATCAATATAACATGCACTATTAGCCATATTTTACTATTATTATCGCTAGAACTATAATAATTATACTTATTACTCCCAATATTATGAATATAACATGCATCTTTACCCATATAATGCAGTTATTATCGCTGGAACTGTAATAATTATACTTATTACTTATACTATTATCAATATAACATGCATTATTACGCATATTACGCGGTTATAATCGCTAGAACTATAATAAATATACTTAGTACTTTTATTATCATCAATATAACATGCACTATTAGCCATATTTTAATATTATTATCGCCAGAACTATAATAATTATAGTTTTACTCCCGATATTATCAATATAACATGCATTATTACCCATATAATGCAGTTATTATCGCTAGAACTGTAATAATTATACTTATTACTCCCGATATTATCAATATAACATCCATTATTACCCATATACTGCAGTTACTATCGCTAGAACTGTAATAATTATACTTATTACTTATATTATTATCAATATAACATGCATTATTCCCCTTATTATGCAGTTATTATCGCTAGAACTATAATAAATATACGTATTACTTTTATTATCATCAATATAACATGCATTATTACCCATATTATGCAGTTATTATCGATAGAACTGTAATAAATATACTTAGAACTTTTATTATCATCAATATAACATGCACTATTAGCCATATTTTACTATTATTATCGCTAGAACTATAATAATTATACTTACTACTCCCAATATTATCAATATAACATGCATTATTACCCATATAATGCAGTTATTATCGCTAGAACTGTAATAATTATACTTATTACTTATATTATTATCAATATAACATGCATTATCACCCATAGAATGGAGTTATTATCGCTAGAACTGTAATAATTATACCTATTACTTATATTATTATAACTATAACATGCATTATTACCCTATATTATGCAGTTATTATCGATAGAACTATAATAAATATACTTGTTACTTTTATTATTATCAATCTAACATGCATTATTACCCATATTATGCAGTTATTATACCTAGAACTATAATAAATATTCTTATTACTCTTATTATCATCAATATAACGTCCATTATTAGCCATAATATGCAGTTATTATCGATAGAAGTATAATAAGTATACTTATTACTTTTATTATTATCAATATAACATGCACTCTAAGCCATATTTTACTAGTATTATCGCTAGAACTGTAATAATTGTACTTATTACTCCCGATATTATCAATATAACATCCATTATTACCCATATAATGCTGTTATTATCGCTGGAACTGTAATAAATATACTTATTACTTATATTATTATCAATATAACATGCATAATTACCCATATTATGCAGTTATAATCGATAGAACTATAATAAATATACTTATTACTTATATTATTAGCAATATAACGTGCAGTATTACCCATATTATGCAGTTATTATCGATAGAAGTTTAATAAGTATACTTATTACTTTTATTATTATCAATATAACATGCACTCTTAGCCATATTTTACTAGTATTATCGCTGGAACTGTAATAATTGTACTTATTACTCCCGATATTATCAACGTAACATCCATTATTACCCATATAATGGAGTTATTAACGCTAGAACTGTAATAATTATACCTATTACTTATATTATTATAACTATAACATGCATTATTACCCTATATTATGCAGTTATTATCGATAGAACTATAATAAATATACTTATTACTTTTATTATTATCAATCTAACATGCATTATTACCCATATTATGCAGTTATTATAGCTAGAACTGTAATAAATATACTTATTCCTTTTATTATCGTCAATATAACATGCATTATTACCCATATTATGCAGTTATTATCGATAGAACTATAATAAATATACTTATTACTTTTATTATTATCAATATAACATGCATTATTACCTATATTATGCAGTTATTGTCGCTAGAACTATAATAAATATACTTATTACTCCCGATATTATCAATATAACATCCATTATTACCCATATAATGCAGTTACTATCGCTAGAACTGTAATAATTATACTTATTACTTATATTATTATCAATATAACATGCATTATTCCCCTTATTATGCAGTTATTATCGCTAGAACTATAATAAATATACGTATTACTTTTATTATCATCAATATAACATGCATTATTACCAATATTATACAGTTATTATTGATAGAACTATAATGAATATACTTATTACTTTTATTATTATCAATATAACATGCATTATTACCCATATTATGCAGTTATTATCGCTAGAACTGTAATAAATATACTTATTCCTTTTATTATCGTCAATATAACATGCATTATTACCCATATTATGCAGTTATTATCGATAGAACTATAATAAATATACTTATTACTTTTATTATTATCAATATAACATGCATTATTACCTATATTATGCAGTTATTGTCGCTAGAACTATAATAAATATACTTATTACTCCCGATATTATCAATATAACATCCATTATTACCCATATAATGCAGTTACTATCGCTAGAATTGTAATAATTATACTTATTACTTATATTATTATCAATATAACATGCATTATTCCCCTTATTATGCAGTTATTATCGCTAGAACTATAATAAATATACTTAGAACTTTTATTATCATCAATATAACATGCACTATTAGCCACATTTTACTATTATTATCGCTAGAACTATAATAATTATACTTACTACTCCCAATATTGTCAATATAACATGCATTATTACCCATATAATGCAGTTATTATCGCTAGAACTGTAATAATAATACTTATTACTTAAATTATTCTCAATATAACATGCATTATTACCCATATTATGCAGTTATAATCGCTAGAACTATAATAAATATACTTACTACTTTCATTATCATCAATATAACATGCATTATTACCCTTATTATGCAGTTATTATCGATAGAAGTATAATAAATATACTTATTACTTTTATTATTATCAATATAACATGCACTATTAGCCATATTTTGCTATTATTATCGCTAGAACTATAATAATTATACTTATTACTCCCAATATTATCAATATAACATGCATTATTACCCATATAATGCAGTTATTATCGCTAGAACTGTAATAATTATACTTTTTACTTATATTATTAGCAATATAACGTGCATTATTACCCATATAATGCAGTTATTATCGCTAGAACTGTAATAATTATACTTTTTACTTATATTATTATCAATATAACATGCATTATTACCCATATAATGGAGTTATTATCGCTAGAACTGTAATAATTATACCTATTACTTATATTATTATAACTATAACATGCATTATTACCCTATATTATGCAGTTATTATCGATAGAACTATAATAAATATACTTATTACTTTTATTATTATCAATCTAACATGCATTATTACCCACATTATGCAGTTATTATAGCTAGAACTATAATAAATATTCTTATTACTTTTCTTATCATCAATATAACGTCCATTATTACCCATAATATGCAGTTATTATCGATAGAAGTATAATAAATATACTTATTACTTTTATTATTATCAATATAACATGCACTCTTAGCCATATTTTACTAGTATGATCGCTAGAACTGTAATAATTATACTTATTACTCCCAATATTATCAATATAACATCCATTATTACCCATATAATGCAGTTATTATCGCTAGAACTGTAATAATAATACTTATTACTTAAATTATTCTCAATATAACATGCATTATTACCCATATTATGCAGTTATAATCGCTAGAACTATAATAAATATACTTACTACTTTCATTATCATCAATATAACATGCATTATTACCCTTATTATGCAGTTATTATCGATAGAAGTATAATAAATATACTTATTACTTTTATTATTATCAATATAACATGCACTATTAGCCATATTTTGCTATTATTATCGCTAGAACTATAATAATTATACTTATTACTCCCAATATTATCAATATAACATGCATTATTACCCATATAATGCAGTTATTATCGCTAGAACTGTAATAATTATACATTTTACTTATATTATTAGCAATATAACGTGCATTATTACCCATATAATGCAGTTATTATCGCTAGAACTGTAATAATTATACTTTTTACTTATATTATTATCAATATAACATGCATTATTACCCATATAATGGAGTTATTATCGCTAGAACTGTAATAATTATACCTATTACTTATATTATTATAACTATAACATGCATTATTACCCTATATTATGCAGTTATTATCGATAGAACTATAATAAATATACTTATTACTTTTATTATTATCAATCTAACATGCATTATTACCCACATTATGCAGTTATTATAGCTAGAACTATAATAAATATTCTTATTACTTTTCTTATCATCAATATAACGTCCATTATTACCCATAATATGCAGTTATTATCGATAGAAGTATAATAAATATACTTATTACTTTTATTATTATCAATATAACATGCACTCTTAGCCATATTTTACTAGTATGATCGCTAGAACTGTAATAATTATACTTATTACTCCCAATATTATCAATATAACATCCATTATTACCCATATAATGCAGTTATTATCGCTAGAACTGTAATAAATATACTTATTACTTATATTATTATCAATATAACATGCATTATTACCCATATTATGCAGTTATAATCGATAGAACTATAATAAATATACTTATTACTTATATTATTAGCAATATAACGTGCAGTATTACCCATATTATGCAGTTATTAGCGATAGAAGTATAATAAGTATACTTATTACTTTTATTATTATCAATATAACATGCACACTTAGCCATATTTTACTAGTATTATCGCTAGAACTGTAATAATTGTACTTATTACTCCCGATATTATCAATATAACATCCATTATTACCCATATAATGCAGTTATTATCGCTAGAACTGTAATAAATATACTTATTACTTATATTATTATCAATATAACATGCATTATTACCCATATTATGCAGTTATAATCGATAGAACTATAATAAATATACTTATTACTTATATTATTAGCAATATAACGTGCAGTATTACCCATATTATGCAGTTATTATCGATAGAAGTATAATAAGTATACTTATTACTTTTATTATTATCAATATAACATGCACACTTAGCCATATTTTACTAGTATTATCGCTAGAACTGTAATAATTGTACTTATCACTCCCGATATTATCAATATAACATCCATTATTACCCATATAATGCAGTTATTATCGCTAGAACTGTAATAAATATACTTATTACTTATATTATTATCAATATAACATGCATTATTACCCATATTATGCAGTTATAATCGATAGAACTATAATAAATATACTTATTACTTATATTATTAGCAATATAACGTGCAGTATTACCCACATTATGCAGTTATTATCGATAGAAGTATAATAAGTATACTTATTACTTTTATTATTATCAATATAACATGCACTCTTAGCCATATTTTACTAGTATTATCGCTAGAACTGTAATAATTGTACTTATTACTCCCGATATTATCAATATAACATCCATTATTACCCATATAATGGAGTTATTAACGCTAGAACTGTAATAATTATACCTATTACTTATATTATTATAACTATAACATGCATTATTACCCTATATTATGCAGTTATTATCGATAGAACTATAATAAATATACTTATTACTTTTATTATTATCAATCTAACATGCATTATTACCCATATTATGCAGTTATTATCGCTAGAACTGTAATAAATATACTTGTTCCTTTTATTATCGTCAATATAACATGCATTATTACCCATATTATGCAGTTATTATCGATAGAACTATAATAAATATACTTATTACTTTTATTATTATCAATATAACATGCATTATTACCTATATTATGCAGTTATTGTCGCTAGAACTATAATAAATATACTTATTACTCCCGATATTATCAATATAACATCCATTATTACCCATATAATGCAGTTACTATCGCTAGAATTGTAATAATTATACTTATTACTTATATTATTATCAATATAACATGCATTATTCCCCTTATTATGCAGTTATTATCGCTAGAACTATAATAAATATACGTATTACTTTTATTATCATCAATATAACATGCATTATTACCCATATTATGCAGTTATTATCGATAGAACTGTAATAAATATACTTAGAACTTTTATTATCATCAATATAACATGCACTATTAGCCACATTTTACTATTATTATCGCTAGAACTATAATAATTATACTTATTACGCCCAATATTGTCAATACAACATGCATTATTACCCATATAATGCAGTTATTATCGCTAGAACTGTAATAATTATACTTATTACTTAAATTATTCTCAATATAACATGCATTATTACCCATATTATGCAGTTATAATCGCTAGAACTATAATAAATATACTTACTACTTTCATTATCATCAATATAACATGCATTATTACCCTTATTATGCAGTTATTATCGATAGAAGTATAATAAATATACTTATTACTTTTATTATTATCAATATAACATGCACTCTTAGCCATATTTTACTAGTATGATCGCTAGAACTGTAATAATTATACTTATTACTCCCAATATTATCAATATAACATCCATTATTACCCATATAATGCAGTTATTATCGCTAGAACTGTAATAAATATACTTATTACTTATATTATTATCAATATAACATGCATTATTACCCATATTATGCAGTTATAATCGATAGAACTATAATAAATATACTTATTACTTATATTATTAGCAATATAACGTGCAGTATTACCCATATTATGCAGTTATTATCGATAGAAGTATAATAAGTATACTTATTACTTTTATTATTATCAATATAACATGCACACTTAGCCATATTTTACTAGTATTATCGCTAGAACTGTAATAATTGTACTTATTACTCCCGATATTATCAATATAACATCCATTATTACCCATATAATGCAGTTATTATCGCTAGAACTGTAATAAATACTCTTATTACTTATATTATTATCAATATAACATGCATTATTACCCATATTATGCAGTTATAATCGATAGAACTATAATAAATATACTTATTACTTATATTATTAGCAATATAACGTGCAGTATTACCCATATTATGCAGTTATTATCGATAGAAGTATAATAAGTATACTTATTACTTTTATTATTATCAATATAACATGCACACTTAGCCATATTTTACTAGCATTATCGCTAGAACTGTAATAATTGTACTTATCATTCCCGATATTATCAATATAACATCCATTATTACCCATATAATGGAGTTATCAACCCTAGAACTGTAATAATTATACCTATTACTTATATTATTATAACTATGACATGCATTATTACCCTATATTATGCAGTTATTATCGATAGAACTATAATAAATATACTTATTACTTTTATTATTATCAATCTAACATGCATTATTACCCATATTATGCAGTTATTATCGCTAGAACTATAATAAATATACGTATTACTTTTATTATCGTCAATATAACATGCATTATTACCCATATTATGCAGTTATTATCGATAGAAGTGTAATCAATATACTTATTACTTTTATTATTATCAATATAACATGCACACTTAGCCATATTTTACTAGTATTATCGCTAGAACTGTAATAATTGTACTTATCACTCCCGATATTATCAATATAACATCCATTGTTACCCATATAATGGAGTTACTAACGCTAGAACTGTAATAATTATACCTATTACTTATATTATTCTAACTATAACATGCATTATTACCCTATATTATGCAGTTATTATCGATAGAACTATAATAAATATACTTATTACTTTTATTATTATCAATCTAACATGCATTATTACCCATATTATGCAGTTATTATCGCTAGAACTGTAATAAATATACTTATTCCTTTTATTATCGTCAATATAACATGCATTATTACCCATATTATGCAGTTATTATCGATAGAACTATAATAAATATACTTATTACTTTTATTATTATCAATATAACATGCATTATTACCTATATTATGCAGTTATTGTCGCTAGAACTATAATAAATATACTTATTACTCCCGATATTATCAATATAACATCCATTATTACCCATATAATGCAGTTACTATCGCTAGAACTGTAATAATTATACTTATTACTTATATTATTATCAATATAACATGCATTATTCCCCTTATTATGCAGTTATTATCGCTAGAACTATAATAAATATACGTATTACTTTTATTATCATCAATATAACATGCATTATTACCCATATTATGCAGTTATTATCGATAGAACTGTAATAAATATACTTAGAACTTTTATTATCATCAATATAACATGCACTATTAGCCACATTTTACTATTATTATCGCTAGAACAATAATAATTATACTTATTACTCCCAATATTGTCAATATAACATGCATTATTACCCATATAATGCAGTTATTATCGCTAGAACTGTAATAATTATACTTATTACTTAAATTATTCTCAATATAACATGCATTATTACCCATATTATGCAGTTATAATCGCTAGAACTATAATAAATATACTTACTACTTTCATTATCATCAATATAACATGCATTATTACCCATATTATGCAGTTATAATCGCTAGAACTATAATAAATATACTTACTACTTTCATTATCATCAATATAACATGCATTATTACCCATATAATGCAGTTATTATCGCTAGAACTGTAATAATTATACTTATTACTTATATTATTAGCAATATAACGTGCATTATTACCAATATTATGCAGTTATTATTGATAGAACTATAATAAATATACTTATTACTCCCGATATTATCAATATAACATCCATTATTACCCATATACTGCAGTTATTATCGCTAGAACTGTAATAATTATACTTATTACTTATATTATTATCAATATAACATGCATTATTCCCCTTATTATGCAGTTACTATCGCTAGAACTATAACAAATATACGTATTACTTTTATTATCATCAATATAACATGCATTATTACCCATATTATGCAGTTATTATCGATAGAACTGTAATAAATATACTTAGAACTTTTATTATCATCAATATAACATGCACTATTAGCCATATTTTACTATTATTATCGCTAGAACTATAATAATTATATTTATTACTCCCAATATTGTCAACATAACATGCATTATTACCCATATAATGCAGTTATTATCGCTAGAACTGTAATAATTATACTTATTACTTATATTATTCTCAATATAACATGCATTATTACCCATATTATGCAGTTATAATCGCTAGAACTATAATAAATATACTTACTACTTTCATTATCATCAATATAACATGCATTATTATCCATATTATGCAGTTATTATCGATAGAAGTATAATAAATATACTTATAACTTTTATTATTATCAATATAACATGCACTATTAGCCATATTTTACTATTATTATCGCTAGAACTATAATAATTATACTTATTACTCCCAATATTATCAACATAACATGCATTATTACCCATATAATGCAGTTATTATCGCTAGAACTGTAATAATTATACTTTTTACTTATATTATTAGCAATATAACGTGCATTATTACCCATATAATTCAGTTACTATCGCTAGAACTGTAATAATTATACTTATTACTTATATTATTAGCAATATAACGTGCATTATTACCAATATTATGCAGTTATTATTGATAGAACTATAATAAATATACTTATTACTCCCGATATTATCAATATAACATCCATTATTACCCATATACTGCAGTTATTATCGCTAGAACTGTAATAATTATACTTATTACTTATATTATTATCAATATAACATGCATTATTCCCCTTATTATGCAGTTATTATCGCTAGAACTATAACAAATATACGTATTACTTTTATTATCATCAATATAACATGCATTATTACCCATATTATGCAGTTATTATCGATAGAACTGTAATAAATATACTTAGTACTTTTATTATCATCAATATAACATGCACTATTAGCCATATTTTACTATTATTATCGCTAGAACTATAATAATTATACTTATTACTCCCAATATTATGAATATAACATGCATTATTACCCATATAATGCAGTTATTATCGCTAGAACTGTAATAATTATACTTATTACTTATACTATTATCAATATAACATGCATTATTACGCATATTACGCGGTTATAATCGCTAGAACTATAATAAATATACTTAGTACTTTTATTATCATCAATATAACATGCACTATTAGCCATATTTTAATATTATTATCGCCAGAACTATAATAATTATAGTTTTACTCCCGATATTATCAATATAACATGCATTATTACCCATATAATGCAGTTATTATCGCTAGAACTGTAATAATTATACTTTTTACTTATATTATTAGCAATATAACGTGCATTATTACCCATATAATTCAGTTACTATCGCTAGAACTGTAATAATTATACTTATTACTTATATTATTATCAATATAACATGCATTATTACCCATATAATGGAGTTATTATCGCTAGAACTGTAATAATTATACCTATTACTTATATTATTATAACTATAACATGCATTATTACCCTATATTATGCAGTTATTATCGATAGAACTATAATAAATATACTTATTACTTTTATTATTATCAATCTAACATGCATTATTACCCATATTATGCAGTTATTATAGCTAGAACTGTAATAAATATTCTTATTACTTTTATTATCATCAATATAACGTCCATTATTACCCATATTATGCAGTTATTATCGATAGAAGTATAATAAGTATACTTATTACTTTTATTATTATCAATATAACATGCATTATTACCTATATTATGCAGTTATTGTCGCTAGAACTATAATAAATATACTTATTACTCCTGATATTATCAATATAACATCCATTATTACCCATATACTGCAGTTACTATCGCTAGAACTGTAATAATTATACTTATTACTTATATTATTATCAATATAACATGCATTATTCCCCTTATTATGCAGTTATTATCGCTAGAACTATAATAAATATACGTATTACTTTTATTATCATCAATATAACATGCATTATTACCCATATTATGCAGTTATTATCGATAGAACTGTAATAAATATACTTAGAACTTTTATTATCATCAATATAACATGCACTATTAGCCATATTTTACTATTATTATCGCTAGAACTATAATAATTATATTTATTACTCCCAATATTGTCAATATAACATGCATTATTACCCATATAATGCAGTTATTATCGCTAGAACTGTAATAATTATACTTATTACTTATATTATTCTCAATATAACATGCATTATTACCCATATTATGCAGTTATAATCGCTAGAACTATAATAAATATACTTACTACTTTCATTATCATCAATATAACATGCATTATTATCCATATTATGCAGTTATTATCGATAGAAGTATAATAAATATACTTATAACTTTTATTATTATCAATATAACATGCATTATTACCTATATTATGCAGTTATTGTCGCTAGAACTATAATAAATATACTTATTACTCCCGATATTATCAATATAACATGCATTATTACCCATATAATGCAGTTATTATCGCTAGAACTGTAATAATTATACTTTTTACTTATATTATTAGCAATATAACGTGCATTATTACCCATATAATGCAGTTATTATCGCTAGAACTGTAATAATTATACTTATTACTTATATTATTATCAATATAACATGCATTATTCCCCTTATTATGCAGTTATTATCGCTAGAACTATAACAAATATACGTATTACTTTTATTATCATCAATATAACATGCATTATTACCCATATTATGCAGTTATTATCGATAGAACTGTAATAAATATACTTAGAACTTTTATTATCATCAATATAACATGCGCTATTAGCCATATTTTAATATTATTATCGCCAGAACTATAATAATTATAGTTTTACTCCCGATATTATCAATATAACATGCATTATTACCCATATAATGCAGTTATTATCGCTAGAACTGTAATAATTATACTTATTACTTATATTATTAGCAATATAACGTGCATTATTACCAATATTATGCAGTTATTATTGATAGAACTATAATAAATATACTTATTACTCCCGATATTATCAATATAACATCCATTATTACCCATATACTGCAGTTATTATCGCTAGAACTGTAATAATTATACTTATTACTTATATTATTATCAATATAACATGCATTATTCCCCTTATTATGCAGTTATTATCGCTAGAACTATAACAAATATACGTATTACTTTTATTATCATCAATATAACATGCATTATTACCCATATTATGCAGTTATTATCGATAGAACTGTAATAAATATACTTAGAACTTTTATTATCATCAATATAACATGCACTATTAGCCATATTTTACTATTATTATCGCTAGAACTATAATAATTATATTTATTACTCCCAATATTGTCAATATAACATGCATTATTACCCATATAATGCGGTTAATATCGCTAGAACTGTAATAATTATACTTATTACTTATATTATTCTCAATATAACATGCATTATTACCCATATTATGCAGTTATAATCGCTAGAACTATAATAAATATACTTACTACTTTCATTATCATCAATATAACATGCATTATTATCCATATTATGCAGTTATTATCGATAGAAGTATAATAAATATACTTATAACTTTTATTATTATCAATATAACATGCACTATTAGCCATATTTTACTATTATTATCGCTAGAACTATAATAATTATACTTATTACTCCCAATATTATCAATATAACATGCATTATTACCCATATAATGCAGTTATTATCGCTAGAACTGTAATAATTATACTTTTTACTTATATTATTAGCAATATAACGTGCATTAGTACCCATATAATGCAGTTACTATCGCTAGAACTGTAATAATTATACTTATTACTTATATTATTAGCAATATAACGTGCATTATTACCAATATTATGCAGTTATTATTGATAGAACTATAATAAATATACTTATTACTCCCGATATTATCAATATAACATCCATTATTACCCATATACTGCAGTTATTATCGCTAGAACTGTAATAATTATACTTATTACTTATATTATTATCAATATAACATGCATTATTCCCCTTATTATGCAGTTATTATCGCTAGAACTATAACAAATATACGTATTACTTTTATTATCATCAATATAACATGCATTATTACCCATATTATGCAGTTATTATCGATAGAACTGTAATAAATATACTTAGTACTTTTATTATCATCAATATAACATGCACTATTAGCCATATTTTACTATTATTATCGCTAGAACTATAATAATTATACTTATTACTCCCAATATTATGAATATAACATGCATTATTACCCATATAATGCAGCTATTATCGCTAGAACTGTAATAATTATACTTATTACTTATACTATTATCAATATAACATGCATTATTACGCATATTACGCGGTTATAATCGCTAGAACTATAATAAATATACTTAGTACTTTTATTATCATCAATATAACATGCACTATTAGCCATATTTTAATATTATTATCGCCAGAACTATAATAATTATAGTTTTACTCCCGATATTATCAATATAACATGCATTATTACCCATATAATGCAGTTATTATCGCTAGAACTGTAATAATTATACTTATTACTTATATTATTAGCAATATAACGTGCATTATTACCAATATTATGCAGTTATTATTGATAGAACTATAATAAATATACTTATTACTCCCGATATTATCAATATAACATCCATTATTACCCATATACTGCAGTTATTATCGCTAGAACTGTAATAATTATACTTATTACTTATATTATTATCAATATAACATGCATTATTCCCCTTATTATGCAGTTATTATCGCTAGAACTATAACAAATATACGTATTACTTTTATTATCATCAATATAACATGCATTATTACCCATATTATGCAGTTATTATCGATAGAACTGTAATAAATATACTTAGAACTTTTATTATCATCAATATAACATGCACTATTAGCCATATTTTACTATTATTATCGCTAGAACTATAATAATTATATTTATTACTCCCAATATTGTCAATATAACATGCATTATTACCCATATAATGCAGTTATTATCGCTAGAACTGTAATAATTATACTTATTACTTATATTATTCTCAATATAACATGCATTATTACCCATATTATGCAGTTATAATCGCTAGAACTATAATAAATATACTTACTACTTTCATTATCATCAATATAACATGCATTATTATCCATATTATGCAGTTATTATCGATAGAAGTATAATAAATATACTTATAACTTTTATTATTATCAATATAACATGCACTATTAGCCATATTTTACTATTATTATCGCTAGAACTATAATAATTATACTTATTACTCCCAATATTATCAATATAACATGCATTATTACCCATATAATGCAGTTATTATCGCTAGAACTGTAATAATTATACTTTTTACTTATATTATTAGCAATATAACGTGCATTATTACCCATATAATGCAGTTACTATCGCTAGAACTGTAATAATTATACTTATTACTTATATTATTATCAATATAACATGCATTATTACCCATATAATGGAGTTATTATCGGTAGAACTGTAATAATTATACCTATTACTTATATTATTATAACTATAACATGCATTATTACCCTATATTATGCAGTTATTATCGATAGAACTATAATAAATATACTTATTACTTTTATTATTATCAATCTAACATGCATTATTACCCATATTATGCAGTTATTATAGCTAGAACTATAATAAATATTCTTATTACTTTTATTATCATCAATATAACGTCCATTATTACCCATAATATGCAGTTATTATCGATAGAAGTATAATAAGTATACTTATTACTTTTATTATTATCAATATAACATGCACTCTAAGCCATATTTTACTAGTATTATCGCTAGAACTGTAATAATTGTACTTATTACTCCCGATATTATCAATATAACATCCATTATTACCCATATAATGCTGTTATTATCGCTGGAACTGTAATAAATATACTTATTACTTATATTATTATCAATATAACATGCATAATTACCCATATTATGCAGTTATAATCGATAGAACTATAATAAATATACATATTACTTATATTATTAGCAATATAACGTGCAGTATTACCCATATTATGCAGTTATTATCGATAGAACTATAATAAATATACTTATTACTTTTATTATTATCAATATAACATGCACTCTTAGCCATATTTTACTAGTATTATCGCTGGAACTGTAATAATTGTACTTATTACTCCCGATATTATCAATATAACATCCATTATTACCCATATAATGGAGTTATTAACGCTAGAACTGTAATAATTATACCTATTACTTATATTATTATAACTATAACATGCATTATTACCCTATATTATGCGGTTATTATCGATAGAACTATAATAAATATACTTATTACTTTTATTATTATCAATCTAACATGCATTATTACCCATATTATGCAGTTATTATCGCTAGAACTGTAATAAATATACTTATTCCTTTTATTATCGTCAATATAACATGCATTATTACCCATATTATGCAGTTATTATCGATAGAACTATAACAAAAATATACTTATTACTTTTATTATTATCAATATAACAATCATTATTACCTATATTATGCAGTTATTGTCGCTAGAACTATAATAAATATACTTATTACTCCCGATATTATCAATATAACATCCATTATTACCCATATAATGCAGTTACTATCGCTAGAACTGTAATAATTATACTTATTACTTATATTATTATCAATATAACATGCATTATTCCCCTTATTATGCAGTTATTATCGCTAGAACTATAATAAATATACGTATTACTTTTATTATCATCAATATAACATGCATTATTACCAATATTATACAGTTATTATTGATAGAACTATAATGAATATACTTATTACTTTTATTATTATCAATATAACATGCACTATTAGCCATATTTTACTATTATTATCGCTAGAACTATAATAATTATACTTATTACTCCCAATATTGTCAATATAACATTCATTATTACCCATATAATGCAGTTATTATCGCTAGAACTGTAATAATTATACTTATTACTTATATTATTCTCAATATAACATGCATTATTACCCATATTATGCAGTTATAATCGCTAGAACTATAATAAATATACTTACTACTTTCATTATCATCAATATAACATGCATTATTACCCATATTATGCAGTTATTATCGATAGAACTATAATAAATATACTTATTACTTTTATTATTATCAATATAACATGCACTATTAGCCATATTTTACTATTATTATCTCTAGAACTATAATAATTATACTTATTACTCCCAATATTATCAATATAACATGCATTATTACCCATATAATGGAGTTATTATCGCTAGAACTGTAATAAATATACTTATTCCTTTTATTATCGTCAATATAACATGCATTATTACCCATATTATGCAGTTATTATCGATAGAACTATAATAAATATACTTAGAACTTTTATTATCATCAATATAACATGCACTATTAGCCATATTTTACTATTATTATCGCTAGAACTATAATAATTATACTTATTACTCCCAATATTATGAATATAACATGCATTATTACCCATATAATGCAGCTATTATCGCTAGAACTGTAATAATTATACTTATTACTTATATTATTAGCAATATAACGTGCATTGTTACCCATATAATGCAGTTATTATCGCTAGAACTGTAATAATTATACTTATTACTTATATTATTATCAATATAACATGCATTATTACCCATATAATGGAGGTATTATCGCAAGAACTGTAATAATTATACTTATTACTTATACTATTAGCAATATAACGTGCATTATTACCCATATAATGCAGTTATTATCGCCAGAACTGTAATAATTATACTTATCACTTATATTATTCTCAATATAACATGCATTATTACCCACATTATGCAGTTATTATCGCTAGAACTGTAATAATTATACTTATTACTTATATTATTATCAATATAACAAGCATTATTACCCATATAATTGAGGTATTATCGCAAGAACTGTAATAATTATACTTATTACTTATACTATTAGCAATATAACGTGCATTATTACCCATATAATGCAGTTATTATCGCCAGAACTGTAATAATTATACTTATTACTTATATTATTCTCAATACAACATGCATTATTACCCACATTATGCAGTTATTATCGCTAGAACTATAATAAATATACGTATTACTTTCATTATCATCAATATAACATGCATTATTACCCATATAATAGAGGTATTATCGCTAGAACTGTAATAATTATACTTATTACTTATATTATTAGCAATATGACGTGCATTATTACCCATATAATGCAGTTATTATCGCTAGAACTGTAATAATTATACTTATTACTTATATTATTATCAATATAACATGCATTATTACCCATATAATGGAGGTATTATCGCACGAACTGTAATAATTATACTTATTACTTATACTATTAGCAATATAACGTGCATTATTACCCATATAATGCAGTTATTATCGCCAGAACTATAATAAATATACGTATTACTTTTATTATCATCAATATAACATGCATTATTACCCATATTATGCAGTTATTATCGATAGACCTGTAATAATTATACTTATTACTTATATTATTCTCAATATAACATGCATTATTACCCACATTATGCAGTTATGATCGCCGGAACTATAATAAATATACTTATTACTCCCAATATTATCAATGTAACATGCATTATTACCCATATAATGCAGTTATTATCGCTAGAACTGTAATAATTATACTTATTACTTATATTATTATCAATATAACAAGCATTATTACCCATATAATGGAGGTATTATCGCAAGAACTGTAATAATTATACTTATTACTTATACTATTAGCAATATAACGTGCATTATTACCCATATAATGCAGTTATTATCGCCAGAACTATAATAAATATACGTATTACTTTTATTATCATCAATATAACATGCATTATTACCCATATTATGCAGTTATTATCGATAGACCTGTAATAATTATACTTATTACTTATATTATTCTCAATATAACATGCATTATTACCCACATTATGCAGTTATGATCGCCGGAACTATAATAAATATACTTATTATTACAATATTATCAATGTAACATGCATTATTACCCATATAATGCAGTTATTATCGCTAGAACTGTAATAATTATACTTATTACTTATATTGTTAGCAATATAACGTGCATTATTACCCATATAATGCAGTTATTATCGCTAGAACTGTAATAATTATACTTATTACTTATATTATTCTCAATATAACATGCATTATTACCCACATTATGCAGTTATGATCGCCGGAACTATAATAAATATACTTATTACTCCCACTATTATCAATGTAACATGCATTATTACCCATATAATGCAGTTATTATCGCTAGAACTGTAATAATTATACTTATTACTCATATTATCATCAATATAACTTGCATTATTACCCATATAATGCAGTTATTATCGCTAGAACTGTAATAATTATACCTATTACTTATATTATTCTCAATATAACATGCATTATTACCCACATTATGCAGTTATGATCGCCGGAACTATAATAAATATACTTATTACTCCCAATATTATCAATGTAACATGCATTATTACCCATATAATGCAGTTATTATCGCTAGAACTGTAATAATTATACTTATTACTTATATTATTAGCAATATAACGTGCATTATTACCCATATAATGCAGTTATTATCGCTAGAACTGTAACAATTATACTTACTACTTATATTATTATCAATATAACATGCATTATTACCCATATAATGGAGGTATTATCGCAAGAACTGTAATAATTATACTTATTACTTATACTATTATCAATATAACGTGCATTATTACCCATATAATGCAGTTATTATTGCCAGAACTATAATAAATATACGTATTACTTTTATTATCATCAATATAACATGCATTATTACCCATATTATGCAGTTATTATCGATAGACCTGTAATAATTATACTTATTACTTATATTATTCTCAATATAACATGCATTATTACCCACATTATGCAGTTATGATCGCCGGAACTATAATAAATATACTTATTACTCCCAATATTATCAATGTAACATGCATTATTACCCATATAATGCAGTTATTATCGCTAGAACTGTAATAATTATACTTATTACTTATATTGTTAGCAATATAACGTGCATTATTACCCATATAATGCAGTTATTATCGCTAGAACTGTAATAATTATACTTATTACTTATATTATTCTCAATATAACATGCATTATTACCCACATTATGCAGTTATGATCGCCGGAACTATAATAAATATACTTATTACTCCCAATATTATCAATGTAACATGCATTATTACCCATATAATGCAGTTATTATCGCTAGAACTGTAATAATTATACTTATTACTCATATTATCATCAATATAACTTGCATTATTACCCATATAATGCAGTTATTATCGCTAGAACTGTAATAATTATACCTATTACTTATATTATTCTCAATATAACATGCATTATTACCCACATTATGCAGTTATTATCGCTAGAACTATAATAAATATACGTATTACTTTCATTATCATCAATATAACATGCATTATTACCCATATAATAGAGGTATTATCGCTAGAACTGTAATAATTATACTTATTACTTATACTATTAGCAATATAACGTGCATTTTTACCCATATAATGCAGTTATTATCGCTAGAACTGTAATAATTATACTTATTACTTATATTATTATCAATATAACATGCATTATTACCCATATAATGCAGTTATTATCGCTAGAACTGTAATAATTATACCTATTACTTATATTATTCTCAATATAACATGCATTATTACCCACATTATGCAGTTATTATCGCTAGAACTATAATAAATATACGTATTACTTTCATTATCATCAATATAACATGCATTATTACCCATATAATAGAGGTATTATCGCTAGAACTGTAATAATTATACTTATTACTTATACTATTAGCAATAAAACGTGCATTGTTACCCATATAATGCAGTTATGATCGCCGGAACTATAATAAATATACTTATTACTCCCAATATTATCAATGTAACATGCATTATTACCCATATAATGCAGTTATTATCGCTAGAACTGTAATAATTATACTTATTACTTATATTATTAGCAATATAACGTGCATTATTACCCATATAATGCAGTTATTATCGCTAGAACTGTAATAATTATACTTATTACTTATATTATTATCAATATAACATGCATTATTACCCATATAATGGAGGTATTATCGCAAGAACTGTAATAATTATACTTATTACTTATACTATTAGCAATATAACGTGCATTATTACCCATATAATGCAGTTATTATCGCCAGAACTATAATAAATATACGTATTACTTTTATTATCATCAATATAACATGCATTATTACCCATATTATGCAGTTATTATCGACAGACCTGTAATAATTATACTTATTACTTATATTATTCTCAATATAACATGCATTATTACCCACATTATGCAGTTATGATCGCCGGAACTATAATAAATATACTTATTACTCCCAATATTATCAATGTAACATGCATTATTACCCATATAATGCAGTTATTATCGCTAGAACTGTAATAATTATACTTATTACTTATATTGTTAGCAATATAACGTGCATTATTACCCATATAATGCAGTTATTATCGCTAGAACTGTAATAATTATACTTATTACTTATACTATTAGCAATAAAACGTGCATTGTTACCCATATAATGCAGTTATTATCGCTAGAATTATAATAATTATACTTATTACTCCCGATATTATCAATATAACATGCATTATTACCCATATTATGCAGTTATTATCGATAGACCTGTAATAATTATACTTATTACTTATATTATTCTCAAAATAACATGCATTATTACCCACATTATGCAGTTATGATCGCCGGAACTATAATAAATATACTTATTACTCCCAATATTATCAATGTAACATGCATTATTACCCATATAATGGAGGTATTATCGCAAGAACTGTAATAATTATACTTATTACTTATACTATTAGCAATATAACGTGCATTATTACCCATATAATGCAGTTATTATCGCCAGAACTGTAATAATTATACTTATCACTTATATTATTCTCAATATAACATGCATTATTACCCACATTATGCAGTTATTATCGATAGAACTATAATAAATATACGTATTACTTTCATTATCATCAATATAACATGCATTATTACCCATATAATGGAGGTATTATCGCTAGAACTGTAATAATTATACTTATTACTTATATTATTATCAATATAACATACATTATTACGCATATTATGCAGTTATTATCGATAGAACTGTAATAAATACACTTATTACTTTTACTATTATCAATATATCATGCACTATCAGCCATATTTTACTATTATTATCGCTAGAACTATAATAATTATACTTATTACTCCCGATGTTATCAATATAACATGCCTTATTACCCATATAATGCAGTTATTATCGCTAGAACTGTAATAATTATACTCATTACTTATATTATTAGCAATGTAACGTGCATTATTACCCATATTATGCAGTTATTATCGCTAGAACTGTAATATTTATACTTATTACTTATATTATTATCAATATAACATGCATTATTACCCATATAATGGAGGTATTATCGCTAGAACTGTAATAATTATACTTATTACTTATACTATTAGCAATATAACGTGCATTATTACCCATATAATGCAGTTATTATCGCCAGAACTGTAATAATTATACTTATTACTTATATTATTCTCAATATAACATGCATTATTACCCATATAATGCAGTTATTATCGCTAGAACTGTAATAATTATACTTATTACTTATATTATTATCAACATAACATGCATTATTACCCATATAATGGAGGTATTATTGCTAGAACTGTAATAATTATACTTATTACTTACACTATTAGCAATATAACGTGCATTGTTACCCATATAATGCAGTTATTATCGAGAGAACTGTAATAATTATACTTATTACTTATATTATTCTCAATATAACATGCATTATTACCCATATTATGCAGTTATTATCGCAAGAACTATAATAAATATACGTATTACTTTCATTATTATCAATATAACATGCGTTATTACCCATATTATGCAGGTATTATCGCTAGAACTATAATAAATATACGTATTACTTTCATTATCATCAATATAACATGCATTATTACCCATATAATAGAGGTATTATCGCTAGAACTGTAATAAGTATACTTATTACTTATACTATTAGCAATATAACGTGCATTATTACCCATATAATGGAGGTATTATCGCAAGAAATGTAATAATTATACTTATTACTTATACTATTAGCAATATAACGTGCATTATTACCCATATAATGCAGTTATTATCGCCAGAACTATAATAAATATACGTATTACTTCTATTATCATCAATATAACTTGCATTATTATCCATATAATGCAGTTATTATCGATAGAACTGTAATAAATATATTTATTAGTTTTATTATTCTCAATATAACATGCATTATTACCCACATTATGCAGTTATGATCGCCGGAACTATAATAAATATACTTATTACTCCCAATATTATCAATGTAACATGCATTATTACCCATATAATGCAGTTATTATCGCTAGAACTGTAATAATTATACTTATTACTTATATTATTATCAATATAACAAGCATTATTACCCATATTATGCAGTTATTATCGATAGACCTGTAATAATTATACTTATTACTTATATTATTCTCAATATAACATGCATTATTACCCACATTATGCAGTTATGATCGCCGGAACTATAATAAATATACTTATTACTCCCAATATTATCAATGTAACATGCATTATTACCCATATAATGCAGTTATTATCGCTAGAACTGTAATAATTATACTTATTACTTATATTGTTAGCAATATAACGTGCATTATTACCCATATAATGCAGTTATTATCGCTAGAACTGTAATAATTATACTTATTACTCATATTATTATCAATATAACATGCATTATTACCCATATTATGCAGTTATTATCGCAAGAACTATAATAAATATACGTATTACTTTAATTATTATCAATATAACATGCATTATTACCCATATTATGCAGGTATTATCGCTAGAACTATAATAAATATACGTATTACTTCTATTATCATCAATATAACTTGCATTATTATCCATATAATGCAGTTATTATCGATAGAACTGTAATAAATATATTTATTAGTTTTATTATTATCAATATGACATGCACTATTTGCCATATTTTACTATTATTATCGCTAGAACTATAATAATTATACTTATTACTCCCGATATTATCAATATAACATGCATTATTACCCATATAATGCAGTTAATATCGCCAGAACTGTAATAATTATACTTATTATTTTTATTATTATCAATATAACATGCATTATTACCCATATTATGCAGTTATTATCGCTAGAACTGTAATAACTGTACTCATTACTTATATTATTAGCAATATAACGTGCATTATTACCCATATTATGCAGTTATTATCGCTAGAACTGTAATAATTATACTTATTACTTATATCATTATCAATATAACATGCATTATTACCCACATAATAGAGGTATTATCGCTAGAACTGTAGTAATTATACTTATTACTTATACTATTAGCAATAAAACGTGCATTGTTACCCATATAATGCAGTTATTATCGCTAGAACTGTAATAATTATACTTATTACTTATATTATTAGCAATATAACGTGCATTATTACCCATATAATGCAGTTATTATCGCTAGAAATGTAATAATTATACTTATTACTTATACTATTAGCAATATAACGTGCATTATTACCCATATAATGGAGGTATTATCGCAAGAAATGTAATAATTATACTTATTACTTATACTATTAGCAATATAACGTGCATTATTACCCATATAATGCAGTTATTATCGCCAGAACTATAATAAATATACGTATTACTTTTATTATCATCAATATAACATGCATTATTACCCATATTATGCAGTTATTATCGATAGAACTGTAATAATTATACTTATTACTTATATTATTCTCAATATAACATGCATTATTACCCACATTATGCAGTTATGATCGCCGGAACTATAATAAATATACTTATTACTCCCAATATTATCAATGTAACATGCATTATTACCCATATAATGCAGTTATTATCGCTAGAACTGTAATAACTATACTTATTACTTATATTATTATCAATATAACAAGCATTATTACCCATATAATGGAGGTATTATCGCCAGAACTGTAATAATTATACTTATTACTTATACTATTAGCAATATAACGTGCATTATTACCCATATAATGCAGTTATTATCGCCAGAACTATAATAAATATACGTATTACTTTTATTATCATCAATATAACATGCATTATTACCCATATTATGCAGTTATTATCGATAGACCTGTAATAATTATACTTATTACTTATATTATTCTCAATATAACATGCATTATTACCCACATTATGCAGTTATGATCGCCGGAACTATAATAAATATACTTATTACTCCCAATATTATCAATGTAACATGCATTATTACCCATATAATGCAGTTATTATCGCTAGAACTGTAATAATTATACTTATTACTTATATTGTTAGCAATATAACGTGCATTATTACCCATATAATGCAGTTATTATCGCTAGAACTGTAATAATTATACTTATTACTCATATTATTATCAATATAACATGCATTATTACCCATATTATGCAGTTATTATCGCAAGAACTATAATAAATATACGTATTACTTTAATTATTATCAATATAACATGCATTATTACCCATATTATGCAGGTATTATCGCTAGAACTATAATAAATATACGTATTACTTCTATTATCATCAATATAACTTGCATTATTATCCATATAATGCAGTTATTATCGATAGAACTGTAATAAATATATTTATTAGTTTTATTATTATCAATATGACATGCACTATTTGCCATATTTTACTATTATTATCGCTAGAACTATAATAATTATACTTATTACTCCCGATATTATCAATATAACATGCATTATTACCCATATAATGCAGTTAATATCGCCAGAACTGTAATAATTATACTTATTACTTATATTATTCTCAATATAACATGCATTATTACCCATATTATGCAGTTATTATCGCTAGAACTGTAATAATTGTACTCATTACTTATATTATTAGCAATATAACGTGCATTATTACCCATATTATGCAGTTATTATCGCTAGAACTGTAATAATTATACTTATTACTTATATCATTATCAATATAACATGCATTATTACCCATATAATAGAGGTATTATCGCTAGAACTGTAATAATTATACTTATTACTTATACTATTAGCAATATAACGTGCATTTTTACCCATATAATGCAGTTATTATCGCTAGAACTGTAATAATTATACTTATTACTTATATTGTTAGCAATATAACGTGCATTATTACCCATATAATGCAGTTATTATCGCTAGAACTGTAATAATTATACTTATTACTTATATTATTCTCAATATAACATGCATTATTACCCACATTATGCAGTTATTATCGCTAGAACTATAATAAATATACGTATTACTTTCATTATCATCAATATAACATGCATTATTACCCATATAATAGAGGTATTATCGCTAGAACTGTAATAAGTATACTTATTACTTATACTATTAGCAATATAACGTGCATTATTACCCATATAATGGAGGTATTATCGCAAGAAATGTAATAATTATACTTATTACTTATACTATTAGCAATATAACGTGCATTATTACCCATATAATGCAGTTATTATCGCCAGAACTATAATAAATATACGTATTACTTCTATTATCATCAATATAACTTGCATTAATATCCATATAATGCAGTTATTATCGATAGAACTGTAATAAATATATTTATTAGTTTTATTATTCTCAATATAACATGCATTATTACCCACATTATGCAGTTATGATCGCCGGAACTATAATAAATATACTTATTACTCCCAATATTATCAATGTAACATGCATTATTACCCATATAATGCAGTTATTATCGCTAGAACTGTAATAATTATACTTATTACTTATATTATTATCAATATAACAAGCATTATTACCCAT
This sequence comes from Megachile leachella, assembly GCA_963576845.1. Lineage (NCBI taxonomy): Eukaryota > Metazoa > Arthropoda > Insecta > Hymenoptera > Megachilidae > Megachile > Megachile leachella. The sequence goes on from CAUYWW010000067.1 coordinate 1,543,191, forward strand.
ATAATGGAGGTATTATCGCCAGAACTGTAATAATTATACTTATTACTTATACTATTAGCAATATAACGTGCATTATTACCCATATAATGCAGTTATTATCGCCAGAACTATAATAAATATACGTATTACTTTTATTATCATCAATATAACATGCATTATTACCCATATTATGCAGTTATTATCGATAGACCTGTAATAATTATACTTATTACTTATATTATTCTCAATATAACATGCATTATTACCCACATTATGCAGTTATGATCGCCGGAACTATAATAAATATACTTATTACTCCCAATATTATCAATGTAACATGCATTATTACCCATATAATGCAGTTATTATCGCTAGAACTGTAATAATTATACTTATTACTTATATTGTTAGCAATATAACGTGCATTATTACCCATATAATGCAGTTATTATCGCTAGAACTGTAATAATTATACTTATTACTCATATTATTATCAATATAACATGCATTATTACCCATATTATGCAGTTATTATCGCAAGAACTATAATAAATATACGTATTACTTTAATTATTATCAATATAACATGCATTATTACCCATATTATGCAGGTATTATCGCTAGAACTATAATAAATATACGTATTACTTCTATTATCATCAATATAACTTGCATTATTATCCATATAATGCAGTTATTATCGATAGAACTGTAATAAATATATTTATTAGTTTTATTATTATCAATATGACATGCACTATTTGCCATATTTTACTATTATTATCGCTAGAACTATAATAATTATACTTATTACTCCCGATATTATCAATATAACATGCATTATTACCCATATAATGCAGTTATTATCGCCTGAACTGTAATAATTATACTTATTACTTATATTATTCTCAATATAACATGCATTATTACCCATATTATGCAGTTATTATCGCTAGAACTGTAATAATTGTTCTCATTACTTATATTATTAGCAATATAACGTGCATGATTACCCATATTATGCAGTTATTATCGCTAGAACTGTAATAATTATACTTATTACTTATATCATTATCAATATAACATGCATTATTACCCATATAATAGAGGTATTATCGCTAGAACTGTAATAATTATACTTATTACTTATACTATTAGCAATAAAACGTGCATTGTTACCCATATAATGCAGTTATTATCGCTAGAACTGTAATAATTGTACTCATTACTTATATTATTAGCAATATAACGTGCATTCTTACCCATATTATGCAGTTATTATCGCTAGAACTGTAATAATTATACTTATTACTTATATCATTATCAATATAACATGCATTATTACCCATATAATAGAGGTATTATCGCTAGAACTGTAATAATTATACTTATTACTTATACTATTAGCAATATAACGTGCATTTTTACCCATATAATGCAGTTATTATCGCTAGAACTGTAATAATTATACTTATTACTTATTTTGTTAGCAATATAACGTGCATTATTACCCATATAATGCAGTTATTATCGCTAGAACTGTAATAATTATACTTATTACTTATATTATTATCAATATAACAAGCATTATTACCCATATAATGGAGGTATTATCGCAAGAACTGTAATAATTATACTTATTACTTATACTATTAGCAATATAACGTGCATTATTACCCATATAATGCAGTTATTATCGCTAGAACTGTAATAATTATACTTATTACTCATATTATTATCAATATAACATGCATTATTACCCATATTATGCAGTTATTATCGCAAGAACTATAATAAATATACGTATTACTTTAATTATTATCAATATAACATGCATTATTACCCATATTATGCAGGTATTATCGCTAGAACTATAATAAATATACGTATTACTTCTATTATCATCAATATAACTTGCATTATTATCCATATAATGCAGTTATTATCGATAGAACTGTAATAAATATATTTATTAGTTTTATTATTATCAATATGACATGCACTATTTGCCATATTTTACTATTATTATCGCTAGAACTATAATAATTATACTTATTACTCCCGATATTATCAATATAACATGCATTATTACCCATATAATGCAGTTATTATCGCCAGAACTGTAATAATTATACTTATTACTTATATCATTATCAATATAACATGCATTATTACCCATATAATAGAGGTATTATCGCTAGAACTGTAATAATTATACTTATTACTTATACTATTAGCAATATAACGTGCATTTTTACCCATATAATGCAGTTATTATCGCTAGAACTGTAATAATTATACTTATTACTTATATTGTTAGCAATATAACGTGCATTATTACCCATATAATGCAGTTATTATCGCTAGAACTGTAATAATTATACCTACTACTTATATTATTCTCAATATAACATGCATTATTACCCACATTATGCAGTTATTATCGCTAGAACTATAATAAATATACGTATTACTTTCATTATCATCAATATAACATGCATTATTACCCACATAATAGAGGTATTATCGCTAGAACTGTAGTAATTATACTTATTACTTATACTATTAGCAATAAAACGTGCATTGTTACCCATATAATGCAGTTATTATCGCTAGAACTGTAATAATTATACTTATTACTTATATTATTAGCAATATAACGTGCATTATTACCCATATAATGCAGTTATTATCGCTAGAAATGTAATAATTATACTTATTACTTATACTATTAGCAATATAACGTGCATTATTACCCATATAATGGAGGTATTATCGCAAGAAATGTAATAATTATACTTATTACTTATACTATTAGCAATATAACGTGCATTATTACCCATATAATGCAGTTATTATCGCCAGAACTATAATAAATATACGTATTACTTTTATTATCATCAATATAACATGCATTATTACCCATATTATGCAGTTATTATCGATAGAACTGTAATAATTATACTTATTACTTATATTATTCTCAATATAACATGCATTATTACCCACATTATGCAGTTATGATCGCCGGAACTATAATAAATATACTTATTACTCCCAATATTATCAATGTAACATGCATTATTACCCATATAATGCAGTTATTATCGCTAGAACTGTAATAACTATACTTATTACTTATATTATTATCAATATAACAAGCATTATTACCCATATAATGGAGGTATTATCGCCAGAACTGTAATAATTATACTTATTACTTATACTATTAGCAATATAACGTGCATTATTACCCATATAATGCAGTTATTATCGCCAGAACTATAATAAATATACGTATTACTTTTATTATCATCAATATAACATGCATTATTACCCATATTATGCAGTTATTATCGATAGACCTGTAATAATTATACTTATTACTTATATTATTCTCAATATAACATGCATTATTACCCACATTATGCAGTTATGATCGCCGGAACTATAATAAATATACTTATTACTCCCAATATTATCAATGTAACATGCATTATTACCCATATAATGCAGTTATTATCGCTAGAACTGTAATAATTATACTTATTACTTATATTGTTAGCAATATAACGTGCATTATTACCCATATAATGCAGTTATTATCGCTAGAACTGTAATAATTATACTTATTACTCATATTATTATCAATATAACATGCATTATTACCCATATTATGCAGTTATTATCGCAAGAACTATAATAAATATACGTATTACTTTAATTATTATCAATATAACATGCATTATTACCCATATTATGCAGGTATTATCGCTAGAACTATAATAAATATACGTATTACTTCTATTATCATCAATATAACTTGCATTATTATCCATATAATGCAGTTATTATCGATAGAACTGTAATAAATATATTTATTAGTTTTATTATTATCAATATGACATGCACTATTTGCCATATTTTACTATTATTATCGCTAGAACTATAATAATTATACTTATTACTCCCGATATTATCAATATAACATGCATTATTACCCATATAATGCAGTTAATATCGCCAGAACTGTAATAATTATACTTATTATTTTTATTATTATCAATATAACATGCATTATTACCCATATTATGCAGTTATTATCGCTAGAACTGTAATAACTGTACTCATTACTTATATTATTAGCAATATAACGTGCATTATTACCCATATTATGCAGTTATTATCGCTAGAACTGTAATAATTATACTTATTACTTATATCATTATCAATATAACATGCATTATTACCCATATAATAGAGGTATTATCGCTAGAACTGTAATAATTATACTTATTACTTATATTGTTAGCAATATAACGTGCATTATTACCCATATAATGCAGTTATTATCGCTAGAACTGTAATAATTATACCTATTACTTATATTATTCTCAATATAACATGCATTATTACCCACATTATGCAGTTATTATCGCTAGAACTATAATAAATATACGTATTACTTTCATTATCATCAATATAACATGCATTATTACCCATATAATAGAGGTATTATCGCTAGAACTGTAGTAATTATACTTATTACTTATACTATTAGCAATAAAACGTGCATTGTTACCCATATAATGCAGTTATTATCGCTAGAACTGTAATAATTATACTTATTACTTATATTATTAGCAATATAACGTGCATTATTACCCATATAATGCAGTTATTATCGCTAGAAATGTAATAATTATACTTATTACTTATACTATTAGCAATATAACGTGCATTATTACCCATATAATGGAGGTATTATCGCAAGAAATGTAATAATTATACTTATTACTTATACTATTAGCAATATAACGTGCATTATTACCCATATAATGCAGTTATTATCGCCAGAACTATAATAAATATACGTATTACTTTTATTATCATCAATATAACATGCATTATTACCCATATTATGCAGTTATTATCGATAGAACTGTAATAATTATACTTATTACTTATATTATTCTCAATATAACATGCATTATTACCCACATTATGCAGTTATGATCGCCGGAACTATAATAAATATACTTATTACTCCCAATATTATCAATGTAACATGCATTATTACCCATATAATGCAGTTATTATCGCTAGAACTGTAATAACTATACTTATTACTTATATTATTATCAATATAACAAGCATTATTACCCATATAATGGAGGTATTATCGCCAGAACTGTAATAATTATACTTATTACTTATACTATTAGCAATATAACGTGCATTATTACCCATATAATGCAGTTATTATCGCCAGAACTATAATAAATATACGTATTACTTTTATTATCATCAATATAACATGCATTATTACCCATATTATGCAGTTATTATCGATAGACCTGTAATAATTATACTTATTACTTATATTATTCTCAATATAACATGCATTATTACCCACATTATGCAGTTATGATCGCCGGAACTATAATAAATATACTTATTACTCCCAATATTATCAATGTAACATGCATTATTACCCATATAATGCAGTTATTATCGCTAGAACTGTAATAATTATACTTATTACTTATATTGTTAGCAATATAACGTGCATTATTACCCATATAATGCAGTTATTATCGCTAGAACTGTAATAATTATACTTATTACTCATATTATTATCAATATAACATGCATTATTACCCATATTATGCAGTTATTATCGCAAGAACTATAATAAATATACGTATTACTTTAATTATTATCAATATAACATGCATTATTACCCATATTATGCAGGTATTATCGCTAGAACTATAATAAATATACGTATTACTTCTATTATCATCAATATAACTTGCATTATTATCCATATAATGCAGTTATTATCGATAGAACTGTAATAAATATATTTATTAGTTTTATTATTATCAATATGACATGCACTATTTGCCATATTTTACTATTATTATCGCTAGAACTATAATAATTATACTTATTACTCCCGATATTATCAATATAACATGCATTATTACCCATATAATGCAGTTATTATCGCCAGAACTGTAATAATTATACTTATTACTTATATTATTCTCAATATAACATGCATTATTACCCATATTATGCAGTTATTATCGCTAGAACTGTAATAATTGTTCTCATTACTTATATTATTAGCAATATAACGTGCATTATTACCCATATTATGCAGTTATTATCGCTAGAACTGTAATAATTATACTTATTACTTATATCATTATCAATATAACATGCATTATTACCCATATAATAGAGGTATTATCGCTAGAACTGTAATAATTATACTTATTACTTATACTATTAGCAATAAAACGTGCATTGTTACCCATATAATGCAGTTATTATCGCTAGAACTGTAATAATTGTACTCATTACTTATATTATTAGCAATATAACGTGCATTCTTACCCATATTATGCAGTTATTATCGCTAGAACTGTAATAATTATACTTATTACTCCCGATATTATCAATATAACATGCATTATTACCCATATAATGCAGTTATTATCGCCAGAACTGTAATAATTATACTTATTACTTATATTATTCTCAATATAACATGCATTATTACCCATATTATGCAGTTATTATCGCTAGAACTGTAATAATTGTTCTCATTACTTATATTATTAGCAATATAACGTGCATTATTACCCATATTATGCAGTTATTATCGCTAGAACTGTAATAATTATACTTATTACTTATATCATTATCAATATAACATGCATTATTACCCATATAATAGAGGTATTATCGCTAGAACTGTAATAATTATACTTATTACTTATACTATTAGCAATAAAACGTGCATTGTTACCCATATAATGCAGTTATTATCGCTAGAACTGTAATAATTGTACTCATTACTTATATTATTAGCAATATAACGTGCATTCTTACCCATATTATGCAGTTATTATCGCTAGAACTGTAATAATTATACTTATTACTTATATCATTATCAATATAACATGCATTATTACCCATATAATAGAGGTATTATCGCTAGAACTGTAATAATTATACTTATTACTTATACTATTAGCAATATAACGTGCATTTTTACCCATATAATGCAGTTATTATCGCTAGAACTGTAATAATTATACTTATTACTTATTTTGTTAGCAATATAACGTGCATTATTACCCATATAATGCAGTTATTATCGCTAGAACTGTAATAATTATACTTATTACTTATATTATTATCAATATAACAAGCATTATTACCCATATAATGGAGGTATTATCGCAAGAACTGTAATAATTATACTTATTACTTATACTATTAGCAATATAACGTGCATTATTACCCATATAATGCAGTTATTATCGCTAGAACTGTAATAATTATACTTATTACTTATATTATTAGCAATATAACGTGCATTATTACCCATATAATGCAGTTATTATCGCTAGAAATGTAATAATTATACTTATTACTTATACTATTAGCAATATAACGTGCATTATTACCCATATAATGGAGGTATTATCGCAAGAAATGTAATAATTATACTTATTACTTATACTATTAGCAATATAACGTGCATTATTACCCATATAATGCAGTTATTATCGCCAGAACTATAATAAATATACGTATTACTTTTATTATCATCAATATAACATGCATTATTACCCATATTATGCAGTTATTATCGATAGAACTGTAATAATTATACTTATTACTTATATTATTCTCAATATAACATGCATTATTACCCACATTATGCAGTTATGATCGCCGGAACTATAATAAATATACTTATTACTCCCAATATTATCAATGTAACATGCATTATTACCCATATAATGCAGTTATTATCGCTAGAACTGTAATAACTATACTTATTACTTATATTATTATCAATATAACAAGCATTATTACCCATATAATGGAGGTATTATCGCCAGAACTGTAATAATTATACTTATTACTTATACTATTAGCAATATAACGTGCATTATTACCCATATAATGCAGTTATTATCGCCAGAACTATAATAAATATACGTATTACTTTTATTATCATCAATATAACATGCATTATTACCCATATTATGCAGTTATTATCGATAGACCTGTAATAATTATACTTATTACTTATATTATTCTCAATATAACATGCATTATTACCCACATTATGCAGTTATGATCGCCGGAACTATAATAAATATACTTATTACTCCCAATATTATCAATGTAACATGCATTATTACCCATATAATGCAGTTATTATCGCTAGAACTGTAATAATTATACTTATTACTTATATTGTTAGCAATATAACGTGCATTATTACCCATATAATGCAGTTATTATCGCTAGAACTGTAATAATTATACTTATTACTCATATTATTATCAATATAACATGCATTATTACCCATATTATGCAGTTATTATCGCAAGAACTATAATAAATATACGTATTACTTTAATTATTATCAATATAACATGCATTATTACCCATATTATGCAGGTATTATCGCTAGAACTATAATAAATATACGTATTACTTCTATTATCATCAATATAACTTGCATTATTATCCATATAATGCAGTTATTATCGATAGAACTGTAATAAATATATTTATTAGTTTTATTATTATCAATATGACATGCACTATTTGCCATATTTTACTATTATTATCGCTAGAACTATAATAATTATACTTATTACTCCCGATATTATCAATATAACATGCATTATTACCCATATAATGCAGTTAATATCGCCAGAACTGTAATAATTATACTTATTACTTATATTATTCTCAATATAACATGCATTATTACCCATATTATGCAGTTATTATCGCTAGAACTGTAATAATTGTACTCATTACTTATATTATTAGCAATATAACGTGCATTATTACCCATATTATGCAGTTATTATCGCTAGAACTGTAATAATTATACTTATTACTTATATCATTATCAATATAACATGCATTATTACCCATATAATAGAGGTATTATCGCTAGAACTGTAATAATTATACTTATTACTTATACTATTAGCAATATAACGTGCATTTTTACCCATATAATGCAGTTATTATCGCTAGAACTGTAATAATTATACTTATTACTTATATTGTTAGCAATATAACGTGCATTATTACCCATATAATGCAGTTATTATCGCTAGAACTGTAATAATTATACTTATTACTTATATTATTCTCAATATAACATGCATTATTACCCACATTATGCAGTTATTATCGCTAGAACTATAATAAATATACGTATTACTTTCATTATCATCAATATAACATGCATTATTACCCATATAATAGAGGTATTATCGCTAGAACTGTAATAAGTATACTTATTACTTATACTATTAGCAATATAACGTGCATTATTACCCATATAATGGAGGTATTATCGCAAGAAATGTAATAATTATACTTATTACTTATACTATTAGCAATATAACGTGCATTATTACCCATATAATGCAGTTATTATCGCCAGAACTATAATAAATATACGTATTACTTCTATTATCATCAATATAACTTGCATTAATATCCATATAATGCAGTTATTATCGATAGAACTGTAATAAATATATTTATTAGTTTTATTATTCTCAATATAACATGCATTATTACCCACATTATGCAGTTATGATCGCCGGAACTATAATAAATATACTTATTACTCCCAATATTATCAATGTAACATGCATTATTACCCATATAATGCAGTTATTATCGCTAGAACTGTAATAATTATACTTATTACTTATATTATTATCAATATAACAAGCATTATTACCCATATAATGGAGGTATTATCGCCAGAACTGTAATAATTATACTTATTACTTATACTATTAGCAATATAACGTGCATTATTACCCATATAATGCAGTTATTATCGCCAGAACTATAATAAATATACGTATTACTTTTATTATCATCAATATAACATGCATTATTACCCATATTATGCAGTTATTATCGATAGACCTGTAATAATTATACTTATTACTTATATTATTCTCAATATAACATGCATTATTACCCACATTATGCAGTTATGATCGCCGGAACTATAATAAATATACTTATTACTCCCAATATTATCAATGTAACATGCATTATTACCCATATAATGCAGTTATTATCGCTAGAACTGTAATAATTATACTTATTACTTATATTGTTAGCAATATAACGTGCATTATTACCCATATAATGCAGTTATTATCGCTAGAACTGTAATAATTATACTTATTACTCATATTATTATCAATATAACATGCATTATTACCCATATTATGCAGTTATTATCGCAAGAACTATAATAAATATACGTATTACTTTAATTATTATCAATATAACATGCATTATTACCCATATTATGCAGGTATTATCGCTAGAACTATAATAAATATACGTATTACTTCTATTATCATCAATATAACTTGCATTATTATCCATATAATGCAGTTATTATCGATAGAACTGTAATAAATATATTTATTAGTTTTATTATTATCAATATGACATGCACTATTTGCCATATTTTACTATTATTATCGCTAGAACTATAATAATTATACTTATTACTCCCGATATTATCAATATAACATGCATTATTACCCATATAATGCAGTTATTATCGCCTGAACTGTAATAATTATACTTATTACTTATATTATTCTCAATATAACATGCATTATTACCCATATTATGCAGTTATTATCGCTAGAACTGTAATAATTGTTCTCATTACTTATATTATTAGCAATATAACGTGCATGATTACCCATATTATGCAGTTATTATCGCTAGAACTGTAATAATTATACTTATTACTTATATCATTATCAATATAACATGCATTATTACCCATATAATAGAGGTATTATCGCTAGAACTGTAATAATTATACTTATTACTTATACTATTAGCAATAAAACGTGCATTGTTACCCATATAATGCAGTTATTATCGCTAGAACTGTAATAATTGTACTCATTACTTATATTATTAGCAATATAACGTGCATTCTTACCCATATTATGCAGTTATTATCGCTAGAACTGTAATAATTATACTTATTACTTATATCATTATCAATATAACATGCATTATTACCCATATAATAGAGGTATTATCGCTAGAACTGTAATAATTATACTTATTACTTATACTATTAGCAATATAACGTGCATTTTTACCCATATAATGCAGTTATTATCGCTAGAACTGTAATAATTATACTTATTACTTATTTTGTTAGCAATATAACGTGCATTATTACCCATATAATGCAGTTATTATCGCTAGAACTGTAATAATTATACTTATTACTTATATTATTATCAATATAACAAGCATTATTACCCATATAATGGAGGTATTATCGCAAGAACTGTAATAATTATACTTATTACTTATACTATTAGCAATATAACGTGCATTATTACCCATATAATGCAGTTATTATCGCTAGAACTGTAATAATTATACTTATTACTCATATTATTATCAATATAACATGCATTATTACCCATATTATGCAGTTATTATCGCAAGAACTATAATAAATATACGTATTACTTTAATTATTATCAATATAACATGCATTATTACCCATATTATGCAGGTATTATCGCTAGAACTATAATAAATATACGTATTACTTCTATTATCATCAATATAACTTGCATTATTATCCATATAATGCAGTTATTATCGATAGAACTGTAATAAATATATTTATTAGTTTTATTATTATCAATATGACATGCACTATTTGCCATATTTTACTATTATTATCGCTAGAACTATAATAATTATACTTATTACTCCCGATATTATCAATATAACATGCATTATTACCCATATAATGCAGTTATTATCGCCAGAACTGTAATAATTATACTTATTACTTATATCATTATCAATATAACATGCATTATTACCCATATAATAGAGGTATTATCGCTAGAACTGTAATAATTATACTTATTACTTATACTATTAGCAATATAACGTGCATTTTTACCCATATAATGCAGTTATTATCGCTAGAACTGTAATAATTATACTTATTACTTATATTGTTAGCAATATAACGTGCATTATTACCCATATAATGCAGTTATTATCGCTAGAACTGTAATAATTATACCTACTACTTATATTATTCTCAATATAACATGCATTATTACCCACATTATGCAGTTATTATCGCTAGAACTATAATAAATATACGTATTACTTTCATTATCATCAATATAACATGCATTATTACCCACATAATAGAGGTATTATCGCTAGAACTGTAGTAATTATACTTATTACTTATACTATTAGCAATAAAACGTGCATTGTTACCCATATAATGCAGTTATTATCGCTAGAACTGTAATAATTATACTTATTACTTATATTATTAGCAATATAACGTGCATTATTACCCATATAATGCAGTTATTATCGCTAGAAATGTAATAATTATACTTATTACTTATACTATTAGCAATATAACGTGCATTATTACCCATATAATGGAGGTATTATCGCAAGAAATGTAATAATTATACTTATTACTTATACTATTAGCAATATAACGTGCATTATTACCCATATAATGCAGTTATTATCGCCAGAACTATAATAAATATACGTATTACTTTTATTATCATCAATATAACATGCATTATTACCCATATTATGCAGTTATTATCGATAGAACTGTAATAATTATACTTATTACTTATATTATTCTCAATATAACATGCATTATTACCCACATTATGCAGTTATGATCGCCGGAACTATAATAAATATACTTATTACTCCCAATATTATCAATGTAACATGCATTATTACCCATATAATGCAGTTATTATCGCTAGAACTGTAATAACTATACTTATTACTTATATTATTATCAATATAACAAGCATTATTACCCATATAATGGAGGTATTATCGCCAGAACTGTAATAATTATACTTATTACTTATACTATTAGCAATATAACGTGCATTATTACCCATATAATGCAGTTATTATCGCCAGAACTATAATAAATATACGTATTACTTTTATTATCATCAATATAACATGCATTATTACCCATATTATGCAGTTATTATCGATAGACCTGTAATAATTATACTTATTACTTATATTATTCTCAATATAACATGCATTATTACCCACATTATGCAGTTATGATCGCCGGAACTATAATAAATATACTTATTACTCCCAATATTATCAATGTAACATGCATTATTACCCATATAATGCAGTTATTATCGCTAGAACTGTAATAATTATACTTATTACTTATATTGTTAGCAATATAACGTGCATTATTACCCATATAATGCAGTTATTATCGCTAGAACTGTAATAATTATACTTATTACTCATATTATTATCAATATAACATGCATTATTACCCATATTATGCAGTTATTATCGCAAGAACTATAATAAATATACGTATTACTTTAATTATTATCAATATAACATGCATTATTACCCATATTATGCAGGTATTATCGCTAGAACTATAATAAATATACGTATTACTTCTATTATCATCAATATAACTTGCATTATTATCCATATAATGCAGTTATTATCGATAGAACTGTAATAAATATATTTATTAGTTTTATTATTATCAATATGACATGCACTATTTGCCATATTTTACTATTATTATCGCTAGAACTATAATAATTATACTTATTACTCCCGATATTATCAATATAACATGCATTATTACCCATATAATGCAGTTAATATCGCCAGAACTGTAATAATTATACTTATTATTTTTATTATTATCAATATAACATGCATTATTACCCATATTATGCAGTTATTATCGCTAGAACTGTAATAACTGTACTCATTACTTATATTATTAGCAATATAACGTGCATTATTACCCATATTATGCAGTTATTATCGCTAGAACTGTAATAATTATACTTATTACTTATATCATTATCAATATAACATGCATTATTACCCATATAATAGAGGTATTATCGCTAGAACTGTAATAATTATACTTATTACTTATATTGTTAGCAATATAACGTGCATTATTACCCATATAATGCAGTTATTATCGCTAGAACTGTAATAATTATACCTATTACTTATATTATTCTCAATATAACATGCATTATTACCCACATTATGCAGTTATTATCGCTAGAACTATAATAAATATACGTATTACTTTCATTATCATCAATATAACATGCATTATTACCCACATAATAGAGGTATTATCGCTAGAACTGTAGTAATTATACTTATTACTTATACTATTAGCAATAAAACGTGCATTGTTACCCATATAATGCAGTTATTATCGCTAGAACTGTAATAATTATACTTATTACTTATATTATTAGCAATATAACGTGCATTATTACCCATATAATGCAGTTATTATCGCTAGAAATGTAATAATTATACTTATTACTTATACTATTAGCAATATAACGTGCATTATTACCCATATAATGGAGGTATTATCGCAAGAAATGTAATAATTATACTTATTACTTATACTATTAGCAATATAACGTGCATTATTACCCATATAATGCAGTTATTATCGCCAGAACTATAATAAATATACGTATTACTTTTATTATCATCAATATAACATGCATTATTACCCATATTATGCAGTTATTATCGATAGAACTGTAATAATTATACTTATTACTTATATTATTCTCAATATAACATGCATTATTACCCACATTATGCAGTTATGATCGCCGGAACTATAATAAATATACTTATTACTCCCAATATTATCAATGTAACATGCATTATTACCCATATAATGCAGTTATTATCGCTAGAACTGTAATAACTATACTTATTACTTATATTATTATCAATATAACAAGCATTATTACCCATATAATGGAGGTATTATCGCCAGAACTGTAATAATTATACTTATTACTTATACTATTAGCAATATAACGTGCATTATTACCCATATAATGCAGTTATTATCGCCAGAACTATAATAAATATACGTATTACTTTTATTATCATCAATATAACATGCATTATTACCCATATTATGCAGTTATTATCGATAGACCTGTAATAATTATACTTATTACTTATATTATTCTCAATATAACATGCATTATTACCCACATTATGCAGTTATGATCGCCGGAACTATAATAAATATACTTATTACTCCCAATATTATCAATGTAACATGCATTATTACCCATATAATGCAGTTATTATCGCTAGAACTGTAATAATTATACTTATTACTTATATTGTTAGCAATATAACGTGCATTATTACCCATATAATGCAGTTATTATCGCTAGAACTGTAATAATTATACTTATTACTCATATTATTATCAATATAACATGCATTATTACCCATATTATGCAGTTATTATCGCAAGAACTATAATAAATATACGTATTACTTTAATTATTATCAATATAACATGCATTATTACCCATATTATGCAGGTATTATCGCTAGAACTATAATAAATATACGTATTACTTCTATTATCATCAATATAACTTGCATTATTATCCATATAATGCAGTTATTATCGATAGAACTGTAATAAATATATTTATTAGTTTTATTATTATCAATATGACATGCACTATTTGCCATATTTTACTATTATTATCGCTAGAACTATAATAATTATACTTATTACTCCCGATATTATCAATATAACATGCATTATTACCCATATAATGCAGTTAATATCGCCAGAACTGTAATAATTATACTTATTATTTTTATTATTATCAATATAACATGCATTATTACCCATATTATGCAGTTATTATCGCTAGAACTGTAATAACTGTACTCATTACTTATATTATTAGCAATATAACGTGCATTATTACCCATATTATGCAGTTATTATCGCTAGAACTGTAATAATTATACTTATTACTTATATCATTATCAATATAACATGCATTATTACCCATATAATAGAGGTATTATCGCTAGAACTGTAATAATTATACTTATTACTTATATTGTTAGCAATATAACGTGCATTATTACCCATATAATGCAGTTATTATCGCTAGAACTGTAATAATTATACCTATTACTTATATTATTCTCAATATAACATGCATTATTACCCACATTATGCAGTTATTATCGCTAGAACTATAATAAATATACGTATTACTTTCATTATCATCAATATAACATGCATTATTACCCATATAATAGAGGTATTATCGCTAGAACTGTAGTAATTATACTTATTACTTATACTATTAGCAATAAAACGTGCATTGTTACCCATATAATGCAGTTATTATCGCTAGAACTGTAATAATTATACTTATTACTTATATTATTAGCAATATAACGTGCATTATTACCCATATAATGCAGTTATTATCGCTAGAAATGTAATAATTATACTTATTACTTATACTATTAGCAATATAACGTGCATTATTACCCATATAATGGAGGTATTATCGCAAGAAATGTAATAATTATACTTATTACTTATACTATTAGCAATATAACGTGCATTATTACCCATATAATGCAGTTATTATCGCCAGAACTATAATAAATATACGTATTACTTTTATTATCATCAATATAACATGCATTATTACCCATATTATGCAGTTATTATCGATAGAACTGTAATAATTATACTTATTACTTATATTATTCTCAATATAACATGCATTATTACCCACATTATGCAGTTATGATCGCCGGAACTATAATAAATATACTTATTACTCCCAATATTATCAATGTAACATGCATTATTACCCATATAATGCAGTTATTATCGCTAGAACTGTAATAATTATACTTATTACTTATATTGTTAGCAATATAACGTGCATTATTACCCATATAATGCAGTTATTATCGCTAGAACTGTAATAATTATACTTATTACTCATATTATTATCAATATAACATGCATTATTACCCATATTATGCAGTTATTATCGCAAGAACTATAATAAATATACGTATTACTTTAATTATTATCAATATAACATGCATTATTACCCATATTATGCAGGTATTATCGCTAGAACTATAATAAATATACGTATTACTTCTATTATCATCAATATAACTTGCATTATTATCCATATAATGCAGTTATTATCGATAGAACTGTAATAAATATATTTATTAGTTTTATTATTATCAATATGACATGCACTATTTGCCATATTTTACTATTATTATCGCTAGAACTATAATAATTATACTTATTACTCCCGATATTATCAATATAACATGCATTATTACCCATATAATGCAGTTATTATCGCCAGAACTGTAATAATTATACTTATTACTTATATTATTCTCAATATAACATGCATTATTACCCATATTATGCAGTTATTATCGCTAGAACTGTAATAATTGTTCTCATTACTTATATTATTAGCAATATAACGTGCATTATTACCCATATTATGCAGTTATTATCGCTAGAACTGTAATAATTATACTTATTACTTATATCATTATCAATATAACATGCATTATTACCCATATAATAGAGGTATTATCGCTAGAACTGTAATAATTATACTTATTACTTATACTATTAGCAATAAAACGTGCATTGTTACCCATATAATGCAGTTATTATCGCTAGAACTGTAATAATTGTACTCATTACTTATATTATTAGCAATATAACGTGCATTCTTACCCATATTATGCAGTTATTATCGCTAGAACTGTAATAATTATACTTATTACTCCCGATATTATCAATATAACATGCATTATTACCCATATAATGCAGTTATTATCGCCAGAACTGTAATAATTATACTTATTACTTATATTATTCTCAATATAACATGCATTATTACCCATATTATGCAGTTATTATCGCTAGAACTGTAATAATTGTTCTCATTACTTATATTATTAGCAATATAACGTGCATTATTACCCATATTATGCAGTTATTATCGCTAGAACTGTAATAATTATACTTATTACTTATATCATTATCAATATAACATGCATTATTACCCATATAATAGAGGTATTATCGCTAGAACTGTAATAATTATACTTATTACTTATACTATTAGCAATAAAACGTGCATTGTTACCCATATAATGCAGTTATTATCGCTAGAACTGTAATAATTGTACTCATTACTTATATTATTAGCAATATAACGTGCATTCTTACCCATATTATGCAGTTATTATCGCTAGAACTGTAATAATTATACTTATTACTTATATCATTATCAATATAACATGCATTATTACCCATATAATAGAGGTATTATCGCTAGAACTGTAATAATTATACTTATTACTTATACTATTAGCAATATAACGTGCATTTTTACCCATATAATGCAGTTATTATCGCTAGAACTGTAATAATTATACTTATTACTTATTTTGTTAGCAATATAACGTGCATTATTACCCATATAATGCAGTTATTATCGCTAGAACTGTAATAATTATACTTATTACTTATATTATTATCAATATAACAAGCATTATTACCCATATAATGGAGGTATTATCGCAAGAACTGTAATAATTATACTTATTACTTATACTATTAGCAATATAACGTGCATTATTACCCATATAATGCAGTTATTATCGCTAGAACTGTAATAATTATACTTATTACTCATATTATTATCAATATAACATGCATTATTACCCATATTATGCAGTTATTATCGCAAGAACTATAATAAATATACGTATTACTTTAATTATTATCAATATAACATGCATTATTACCCATATTATGCAGGTATTATCGCTAGAACTATAATAAATATACGTATTACTTCTATTATCATCAATATAACTTGCATTATTATCCATATAATGCAGTTATTATCGATAGAACTGTAATAAATATATTTATTAGTTTTATTATTATCAATATGACATGCACTATTTGCCATATTTTACTATTATTATCGCTAGAACTATAATAATTATACTTATTACTCCCGATATTATCAATATAACATGCATTATTACCCATATAATGCAGTTAATATCGCCAGAACTGTAATAATTATACTTATTATTTTTATTATTATCAATATAACATGCATTATTACCCATATTATGCAGTTATTATCGCTAGAACTGTAATAACTGTACTCATTACTTATATTATTAGCAATATAACGTGCATTATTACCCATATTATGCAGTTATTATCGCTAGAACTGTAATAATTATACTTATTACTTATATCATTATCAATATAACATGCATTATTACCCATATAATAGAGGTATTATCGCTAGAACTGTAATAATTATACTTATTACTTATATTGTTAGCAATATAACGTGCATTATTACCCATATAATGCAGTTATTATCGCTAGAACTGTAATAATTATACCTATTACTTATATTATTCTCAATATAACATGCATTATTACCCACATTATGCAGTTATTATCGCTAGAACTATAATAAATATACGTATTACTTTCATTATCATCAATATAACATGCATTATTACCCATATAATAGAGGTATTATCGCTAGAACTGTAGTAATTATACTTATTACTTATACTATTAGCAATAAAACGTGCATTGTTACCCATATAATGCAGTTATTATCGCTAGAACTGTAATAATTATACTTATTACTTATATTATTAGCAATATAACGTGCATTATTACCCATATAATGCAGTTATTATCGCTAGAAATGTAATAATTATACTTATTACTTATACTATTAGCAATATAACGTGCATTATTACCCATATAATGGAGGTATTATCGCAAGAAATGTAATAATTATACTTATTACTTATACTATTAGCAATATAACGTGCATTATTACCCATATAATGCAGTTATTATCGCCAGAACTATAATAAATATACGTATTACTTTTATTATCATCAATATAACATGCATTATTACCCACATTATGCAGTTATGATCGCCGGAACTATAATAAATATACTTATTACTCCCAATATTATCAATGTAACATGCATTATTACCCATATAATGCAGTTATTATCGCTAGAACTGTAATAACTATACTTATTACTTATATTATTATCAATATAACAAGCATTATTACCCATATAATGGAGGTATTATCGCCAGAACTGTAATAATTATACTTATTACTTATACTATTAGCAATATAACGTGCATTATTACCCATATAATGCAGTTATTATCGCCAGAACTATAATAAATATACGTATTACTTTTATTATCATCAATATAACATGCATTATTACCCATATTATGCAGTTATTATCGATAGACCTGTAATAATTATACTTATTACTTATATTATTCTCAATATAACATGCATTATTACCCACATTATGCAGTTATGATCGCCGGAACTATAATAAATATACTTATTACTCCCAATATTATCAATGTAACATGCATTATTACCCATATAATGCAGTTATTATCGCTAGAACTGTAATAATTATACTTATTACTTATATTGTTAGCAATATAACGTGCATTATTACCCATATAATGCAGTTATTATCGCTAGAACTGTAATAATTATACTTATTACTCATATTATTATCAATATAACATGCATTATTACCCATATTATGCAGTTATTATCGCAAGAACTATAATAAATATACGTATTACTTTAATTATTATCAATATAACATGCATTATTACCCATATTATGCAGGTATTATCGCTAGAACTATAATAAATATACGTATTACTTCTATTATCATCAATATAACTTGCATTATTATCCATATAATGCAGTTATTATCGATAGAACTGTAATAAATATATTTATTAGTTTTATTATTATCAATATGACATGCACTATTTGCCATATTTTACTATTATTATCGCTAGAACTATAATAATTATACTTATTACTCCCGATATTATCAATATAACATGCATTATTACCCATATAATGCAGTTAATATCGCCAGAACTGTAATAATTATACTTATTATTTTTATTATTATCAATATAACATGCATTATTACCCATATTATGCAGTTATTATCGCTAGAACTGTAATAACTGTACTCATTACTTATATTATTAGCAATATAACGTGCATTATTACCCATATTATGCAGTTATTATCGCTAGAACTGTAATAATTATACTTATTACTTATATCATTATCAATATAACATGCATTATTACCCATATAATAGAGGTATTATCGCTAGAACTGTAATAATTATACTTATTACTTATACTATTAGCAATATAACGTGCATTTTTACCCATATAATGCAGTTATTATCGCTAGAACTGTAATAATTATTCTTATTACTTATATTGTTAGCAATATAACATGCATTATTACCCATATAATGCAGTTATTATCGCTAGAACTGTAATAATTATACTTATTACTTATATTGTTAGCAATATAACGTGCATTATTACCCATATAATGCAGTTATTATCGCCAGAACTGTAATAATTATACTTATTACTTAGATTATTATCAATATAACATCCATTATTACCCATATTATGCAGTTATTATGGATAGGACTGTAATAAATATACTTATTACTTTTATTATTATCAATATAACATGCACTATTTGCCATATTTTACTATTATTATCGCTATAACTATAATAATTATACTTATTACTCCCGATATTATCAATATAACATGCATTATTACCCATATAATGCAGTTATTATCGCTATAACTGTAATAATTATACTTATTACTTATATTATCATCAATATAACGTGCATTATAACCCATATTATGCAGTTGTTATCGCTAGAACTGTAATAATTATACTTATTACTTATATCACTATCAATATAACATGCATTATTAGCCATATTATGCAGTTATTATCGCTAGAACTATAATAAATATACGTATTACTTTCATTATCATCAATATAACATGCATTATTACCCATATTATGCAGTTATTATCGCTAGAACTATAATAATTATACTTATTACTCCCGATATTATCAATATAACATGCATTATTACCCATATAATGGAGGTATTATCGCTAGAACTGTAATAATTATACTTATTACTTATATTATTCTCAATATAACATGCATTATTACCCATATTTTGCAGTTATTATCTCTAGAACCATAATAAATATACTCATTACTCCCAATATTATCAATATAACATGCATTTTTACCCATATAATGCAGTTATTATCGCTAGAACTGTAATAATTATACTTATTACTTATATTGTTAGCAATATAACGTGCATTATTACCCATATAATGCAGTTATTATCGCTAGAACTGTAATAATTATACTTATTACTTATAATATTATCAATATAACATGCATTATTACCCATATTATGCAGTTATGATCGCCAGAACTATAATAAATATACTTATTACTCCCAATATTATCAATGTAACATGCATTATTACCCATATAATGCAGTTATTATCGCTAGAACTGTAATAATTATACTTATTACTTATATTGTTAGCAATATAACGTGCATTATTACCCATATAATGCAGTTATTATCGCTAGAACTGTAATAATTATACTTATTACTCATATTATTATCAATATAACATGCATTATTACCCATATTATGCAGTTATTATCGCTAGAACTATAATAAATATACGTATTACTTTTATTATCATCAATATAACATGCATTATTACCCATATTATGCAGTTATTATCGATAGAACTGTAATAAATATACTTATTACTTTTATTATTATCAATATAACATGCACTATTTGCCATATTTTACTATTATTATCGCTAGAACTATAATAATTATACTTATTACTCCCGATATTATCAATATAACATGCATTATTACCCATATAATGCAGTTATTATCGCTAGAACTGTAATAAATATACTTATTACTTATATTGTTATCAATATAACATGCATTATTACCCATATAATGCAGTTATTATCGCTAGAACTGTAATAATTGTACTCATTACTTATATTATTAGCAATATAACGTGCATTATTACCCATATTATGCAGTTATTATCGCTAGAACTGTAATAATTATACTTATTACTTATATCATTATCAATATAACATGCATTATTACCCATATAATAGAGGTATTATCGCTAGAACTGTAATAATTATACTTATTACTTATACTATTAGCAATATAACGTGCATTTTTACCCATATAATGCAGTTATTATCGCTAGAACTGTAATAATTATACTTATTACTTATATTATTATCAATATAACATGCATTATTACCCATATTATGCAGTTATTATCTCTAGAACCATAATAAATATACTCATTACTCCCAATATTATCAATATAACATGCATTTTTACCCATATAATGCAGTTATTATCGCCAGAACTGTAATAATTGTACTCATTACTTATATTATTAGCAATATAACGTGCATTATTACCCATATTATGCAGTTATTATCGCTAGAACTGTAATAATTATACTTATTACTTATATCATTGTCAATATAACATGCATTATTACCCATATAATAGAGGTATTATCGCTAGAACTGTAATAATTATACTTATTACTTATACTATTAGCAATATAACGTGCATTTTTACCCATATAATGCAGTTATTATCGCCAGAACTGTAATAATTATACTTATTACTTATATTATTCTCAATATAACATGCATTATTACCCATATAATGCAGTTATTATCGCTAGAACTGTAATAATTATACTTATTACTTATATTATTATCAACATAACATGCATTATTACCCATATTATGCAGTTATTATCGCTAGAACTATAATAAATATACGTATTACTTTCATTATCATCAATATAACATGCATTATTACCCATATAATGGAGGTATTATCGCTAGAACTGTAATAATTATACTTATTACTTATATTATTATCAATATAACATGCATTATTACCCATATTATGCAGTTATTATCGATAGAACTGTAATAAATACACTTACTACATTTACTATTATCAATATATCATGCACTATTAGCCATATTTTACTATTATTATCTCTAGAACCATAATAAATATACTCATTACTCCCAATATTATCAATATAACATGCATTTTTACCCATATAATGCAGTTATTATCGCTAGAACTGTAATAATTATACTTATTACTTATATTATTAGCAATATAACGTGCATTATTACGCATATTATGCAGTTATTATCGCTAGAACTATAATAAATATACGTATTACTTTTATTATCATCAATATAACATGCATTATTACCCATATTATGCAGTTATTATCGATAGAACTGTAATAAATATACTTATTACTTTTATTATTATCAATATAACATGCATTATTACCCATATAATGCAGTTATTATCGCTAGAACTGTAATAATTGTACTCATTACTTATATTATTAGCAATATAACGTGCATTATTACCCATATTATGCAGTTATTATCGCTAGAACTGTAATAATTATACTTATTACTTATATCATTATCAATATAACATGCATTATTACCCATATAATAGAGGTATTATCGCTAGAACTGTAATAATTATACTTATTACTTATACTATTAGCAATATAACGTGCATTTTTACCCATATAATGCAGTTATTATCGCTAGAACTGTAATAATTATACTTATTACTTATATTATTATCAATATAACATGCATTATTACCCATATTATGCAGTTATTATCTCTAGAACCATAATAAATATACTCATTACTCCCAATATTATCAATATAACATGCATTTTTACCCATATAATGCAGTTATTATCGCTAGAACTGTAATAATTATACTTATTACTTATATTATTAGCAATATAACGTGCATTATTACCCATATAATGTAGTTATTACCGCTAGAACTGTAATAATTATACTTATTACTTATACTATTAGCAATATAACGTATATTATTACCCATATAATGCAGTTATTATCGCCAGAACTGTAATAATTATACTTATTACTTATATTATTCTCAATATAACATGCATTATTACCCATATTATGCAGTTATTATCGCTAGAACTATAATAAATATACGTATTACTTTTATTATCATCAATATAACATGCATTATTACCCATATAATGCAGTTATTATCGCTAGAACTGTAATAATTATACTTATTACTTATATTGTTATCAATATAACATGCATTATTACCCATATAATGCAGTTATTATCGCTAGAACTGTAATAATTGTACTCATTACTTATATTATTAGCAATATAACGTGCATTATTACCCATATTATGCAGTTATTATCGCTAGAACTGTAATAATTATACTTATTACTTATATCATTATCAACATAACATGCATTATTACCCATATAATAGAGGTATTATCGCTAGAACTGTAATAATTATACTTATTACTTATACTATTAGCAATATAACGTGCATTTTTACCCATATAATGCAGTTATTATCGCTAGAACTGTAATAATTATACTTATTACTTATATTATTATCAATATAACATGCATTATTACCCATATTATGCAGTTATTATCTCTAGAACCATAATAAATATACTCATTACTCCCAATATTATCAATATAACATGCATTTTTACCCATATAATGCAGTTATTATCGCTAGAACTGTAATAATTATTCTTATTACTTATACTATTAGCAATATAACGTATATTATTACCCATATAATGCAGTTATTATCGCCAGAACTGTAATAATTATACTTATTACTTATATTATTCTCAATATAACATGCACTATTACCCATATAATGCAGTTATTATCGCTAGAACTTAATAATTATACTTATTACTTATATTATTATCAACATAACATGCATTATTACCCATATAATGGAGGTATTATTGCTAGAACTGTAATAATTATACTTATTACTTATACTATTAGCAGTATAACGTGCATCGTTACCCATATAATGCAGTTATTATCGCCAGAACTGTAATAATTATACTTATTACTTATATTATTCTCAATATAACATGCATTATTACCCATATTATGCAGTTATTATCGCTAGAAGTATAATAAATATACGTATTACTTTTATTATCATCAATATAACATGCATTATTACCCATATTATGCAGTTATTATCGCTAGAACTATAATAAATATACGTATTACTTTCATTATCATCAATATAACATGCATTATTACCCATATAATGGAGGTATTATCGCTAGAACTGTAATAATTATACTTATTACTTATATTATTATCAATATAACATGCATTATTACCCATATTTTGCAGTTATTATCTCTAGAACCATAATAAATATTCTCATTACTCCCAATATTATCAATATAACATGCATTTTTACCCATATAATGCAGTTATTATCGCTAGAACTGTAATAATTATACTTATTACTTATATTGTTAGCAATATAACGTGCATTATTACCCATATAATGCAGTTATTATCGCTAGAACTGTAATAATTATACTTATTACTTATAATATTATCAATATAACATGCATTATTACCCATATTATGCAGTTATGATCGCCAGAACTATAATAAATATACTTATTACTCCCAATATTATCAATGTAACATGCATTATTACCCATATAATGCAGTTATTATCGCTAGAACTGTAATAATTATACTTATTACTTATATTGTTAGCAATATAACGTGCATTATTACCCATATAATGCAGTTATTATCGCTAGAACTGTAATAATTATAGTTATTACTCATATTATTATCAATATAACATGCATTATTACCCATATTATGCAGCTATTATCGCTAGAACTATAATAAATATACGTATTACTTTTATTATCATCAATATAACATGCATTATTACCCATATTATGCAGTTATTATCGCTAGAACTATAATAAATATACGTATTACTTTCATTATCATCAATATAACATGCATTATTACCCATATAATGGAGGTATTATCGCTAGAACTGTAATAATTATACTTATTACTTATATTATTATCAATATAACATGCATTATTACCCATATTATGCAGTTATTATCGATAGAACTGTAATAAATACACTTACTACATTTACTATTATCAATATATCATGCACTATTAGCCATATTTTACTATTATTATCGCTAGAACTATAATAATTATACCTATTACTCCCGATGTTATCAATATTACATGCCTTATTACCCATATAATGCAGTTATTATCGCTAGAACTGTAATAATTATACTTATTACTTATATTATTCTCAATATAACATGCATTATTACCCATATTATGCAGTTATTATCGCTAGAACTATAATAAATATACGTATTACTTTCATTATCATCAATATAACATGCATTATTACCCATATAATGGAGGTATTATCGCTAGAACTGTAATAATTATACTTATTACTTATATTATTATCAATATAACATGCATTATTACCCATATTTTGCAGTTATTATCTCTAGAACCATAATAAATATACTCATTACTCCCAATATTATCAATATAACATGCATTTTTACCCATATAATGCAGTTATTATCGCTAGAACTGTAATAATTATACTTATTACTTATATTGTTAGCAATATAACGTGCATTATTACCCATATAATGCAGTTATTATCGCTAGAACTGTAATAATTATACTTATTACTTATAATATTATCAATATAACATGCATTATTACCCATATTATGCAGTTATGATCGCCAGAAGTATAATAAATATACTTATTACTCCCAATATTATCAATGTAACATGCATTATTACCCATATAATGCAGTTATTATCGCCAGAACTGTAATAATTATACTTATTACTTATATTATTCTCAATATAACATGCATTATTACCCATATTATGCAGTTATTATCGCTAGAACTGTAATAATTGTACTCATTACTTATATTATTAGCAATATAACGTGCATTATTTCCCATATTATGCAGTTATTATCGCTAGAACTGTAATAATTATACTTATTACTTATATCATTATCAATATAACATGCATTATTACCCATATAATAGAGGTATTATCGCTAGAACTGTAATAATTATACTTATTACTTATACTATTAGCAATATAACGTGCATTTTTACCCATATAATGCAGTTATTATCGCTAGAACTGTAATAATTATACTTATTACTTATATTGTTAGCAATATAACGTGCATTATTACCCATATAATGCAGTTATTATCGCTAGAACTGTAATAATTATACTTATTACTTATATTATTCTCAATATAACATGCATTATTACCCACATTATGCAGTTATTATCGCTAGAACTATAATAAATATACGTATTACTTTCATTATCATCAATATAACATGCATTATTACCCATATAATAGAGGTATTATCGCTAGAACTGTAATAAGTATACTTATTACTTATACTATTAGCAATATAACGTGCATTATTACCCATATAATGGAGGTATTATCGCAAGAAATGTAATAATTATACTTATTACTTATACTATTAGCAATATAACGTGCATTATTACCCATATAATGCAGTTATTATCGCCAGAACTATAATAAATATACGTATTACTTCTATTATCATCAATATAACTTGCATTATTATCCATATAATGCAGTTATTATCGATAGAACTGTAATAAATATATTTATTAGTTTTATTATTCTCAATATAACATGCATTGTTACCCACATTATGCAGTTATGATCGCCGGAACTATAATAAATATACTTATTACTCCCAATATTATCAATGTAACATGCATTATTACCCATATAATGCAGTTATTATCGCCAGAACTGTAATAATTATACTTATTACTTATATTATTCTCAATATAACATGCATTATTACCCATATAATGCAGTTATTATCGCTAGAACTGTAATAATTATACTTATTACTTATATTATTATCAACATAACATGCATTATTACCCATATTATGCAGTTATTATCGCTAGAACTATAATAAATATACGTATTACTTTCATTATCATCAATATAACATGCATTATTACCCATATAATGGAGGTATTATCGCTAGAACTGTAATAATTATACTTATTACTTATATTATTATCAATATAACATGCATTATTACCCATATTATGCAGTTATTATCGATAGAACTGTAATAAATACACTTACTACATTTACTATTATCAATATATCATGCACTATTAGCCATATTTTACTATTATTATCTCTAGAACCATAATAAATATACTCATTACTCCCAATATTATCAATATAACATGCATTTTTACCCATATAATGCAGTTATTATCGCTAGAACTGTAATAATTATACTTATTACTTATATTATTAGCAATATAACGTGCATTATTACGCATATTATGCAGTTATTATCGCTAGAACTATAATAAATATACGTATTACTTTTATTATCATCAATATAACATGCATTATTACCCATATTATGCAGTTATTATCGATAGAACTGTAATAAATATACTTATTACTTTTATTATTATCAATATAACATGCATTATTACCCATATAATGCAGTTATTATCGCTAGAACTGTAATAATTGTACTCATTACTTATATTATTAGCAATATAACGTGCATTATTACCCATATTATGCAGTTATTATCGCTAGAACTGTAATAATTATACTTATTACTTATATCATTATCAATATAACATGCATTATTACCCATATAATAGAGGTATTATCGCTAGAACTGTAATAATTATACTTATTACTTATACTATTAGCAATATAACGTGCATTTTTACCCATATAATGCAGTTATTATCGCTAGAACTGTAATAATTATACTTATTACTTATATTATTATCAATATAACATGCATTATTACCCATATTATGCAGTTATTATCTCTAGAACCATAATAAATATACTCATTACTCCCAATATTATCAATATAACATGCATTTTTACCCATATAATGCAGTTATTATCGCTAGAACTGTAATAATTATACTTATTACTTATATTATTAGCAATATAACGTGCATTATTACCCATATAATGTAGTTATTACCGCTAGAACTGTAATAATTATACTTATTACTTATACTATTAGCAATATAACGTATATTATTACCCATATAATGCAGTTATTATCGCCAGAACTGTAATAATTATACTTATTACTTATATTATTCTCAATATAACATGCATTATTACCCATATTATGCAGTTATTATCGCTAGAACTATAATAAATATACGTATTACTTTTATTATCATCAATATAACATGCATTATTACCCATATAATGCAGTTATTATCGCTAGAACTGTAATAATTATACTTATTACTTATATTGTTATCAATATAACATGCATTATTACCCATATAATGCAGTTATTATCGCTAGAACTGTAATAATTGTACTCATTACTTATATTATTAGCAATATAACGTGCATTATTACCCATATTATGCAGTTATTATCGCTAGAACTGTAATAATTATACTTATTACTTATATCATTATCAACATAACATGCATTATTACCCATATAATAGAGGTATTATCGCTAGAACTGTAATAATTATACTTATTACTTATACTATTAGCAATATAACGTGCATTTTTACCCATATAATGCAGTTATTATCGCTAGAACTGTAATAATTATACTTATTACTTATATTATTATCAATATAACATGCATTATTACCCATATTATGCAGTTATTATCTCTAGAACCATAATAAATATACTCATTACTCCCAATATTATCAATATAACATGCATTTTTACCCATATAATGCAGTTATTATCGCTAGAACTGTAATAATTATTCTTATTACTTATACTATTAGCAATATAACGTATATTATTACCCATATAATGCAGTTATTATCGCCAGAACTGTAATAATTATACTTATTACTTATATTATTCTCAATATAACATGCACTATTACCCATATAATGCAGTTATTATCGCTAGAACTTAATAATTATACTTATTACTTATATTATTATCAACATAACATGCATTATTACCCATATAATGGAGGTATTATTGCTAGAACTGTAATAATTATACTTATTACTTATACTATTAGCAGTATAACGTGCATCGTTACCCATATAATGCAGTTATTATCGCCAGAACTGTAATAATTATACTTATTACTTATATTATTCTCAATATAACATGCATTATTACCCATATTATGCAGTTATTATCGCTAGAAGTATAATAAATATACGTATTACTTTTATTATCATCAATATAACATGCATTATTACCCATATTATGCAGTTATTATCGCTAGAACTATAATAAATATACGTATTACTTTCATTATCATCAATATAACATGCATTATTACCCATATAATGGAGGTATTATCGCTAGAACTGTAATAATTATACTTATTACTTATATTATTATCAATATAACATGCATTATTACCCATATTTTGCAGTTATTATCTCTAGAACCATAATAAATATTCTCATTACTCCCAATATTATCAATATAACATGCATTTTTACCCATATAATGCAGTTATTATCGCTAGAACTGTAATAATTATACTTATTACTTATATTGTTAGCAATATAACGTGCATTATTACCCATATAATGCAGTTATTATCGCTAGAACTGTAATAATTATACTTATTACTTATAATATTATCAATATAACATGCATTATTACCCATATTATGCAGTTATGATCGCCAGAACTATAATAAATATACTTATTACTCCCAATATTATCAATGTAACATGCATTATTACCCATATAATGCAGTTATTATCGCTAGAACTGTAATAATTATACTTATTACTTATATTGTTAGCAATATAACGTGCATTATTACCCATATAATGCAGTTATTATCGCTAGAACTGTAATAATTATAGTTATTACTCATATTATTATCAATATAACATGCATTATTACCCATATTATGCAGCTATTATCGCTAGAACTATAATAAATATACGTATTACTTTTATTATCATCAATATAACATGCATTATTACCCATATTATGCAGTTATTATCGCTAGAACTATAATAAATATACGTATTACTTTCATTATCATCAATATAACATGCATTATTACCCATATAATGGAGGTATTATCGCTAGAACTGTAATAATTATACTTATTACTTATATTATTATCAATATAACATGCATTATTACCCATATTATGCAGTTATTATCGATAGAACTGTAATAAATACACTTACTACATTTACTATTATCAATATATCATGCACTATTAGCCATATTTTACTATTATTATCGCTAGAACTATAATAATTATACCTATTACTCCCGATGTTATCAATATTACATGCCTTATTACCCATATAATGCAGTTATTATCGCTAGAACTGTAATAATTATACTTATTACTTATATTATTCTCAATATAACATGCATTATTACCCATATTATGCAGTTATTATCGCTAGAACTATAATAAATATACGTATTACTTTCATTATCATCAATATAACATGCATTATTACCCATATAATGGAGGTATTATCGCTAGAACTGTAATAATTATACTTATTACTTATATTATTATCAATATAACATGCATTATTACCCATATTTTGCAGTTATTATCTCTAGAACCATAATAAATATACTCATTACTCCCAATATTATCAATATAACATGCATTTTTACCCATATAATGCAGTTATTATCGCTAGAACTGTAATAATTATACTTATTACTTATATTGTTAGCAATATAACGTGCATTATTACCCATATAATGCAGTTATTATCGCTAGAACTGTAATAATTATACTTATTACTTATAATATTATCAATATAACATGCATTATTACCCATATTATGCAGTTATGATCGCCAGAAGTATAATAAATATACTTATTACTCCCAATATTATCAATGTAACATGCATTATTACCCATATAATGCAGTTATTATCGCCAGAACTGTAATAATTATACTTATTACTTATATTATTCTCAATATAACATGCATTATTACCCATATTATGCAGTTATTATCGCTAGAACTGTAATAATTGTACTCATTACTTATATTATTAGCAATATAACGTGCATTATTTCCCATATTATGCAGTTATTATCGCTAGAACTGTAATAATTATACTTATTACTTATATCATTATCAATATAACATGCATTATTACCCATATAATAGAGGTATTATCGCTAGAACTGTAATAATTATACTTATTACTTATACTATTAGCAATATAACGTGCATTTTTACCCATATAATGCAGTTATTATCGCTAGAACTGTAATAATTATACTTATTACTTATATTGTTAGCAATATAACGTGCATTATTACCCATATAATGCAGTTATTATCGCTAGAACTGTAATAATTATACTTATTACTTATATTATTCTCAATATAACATGCATTATTACCCACATTATGCAGTTATTATCGCTAGAACTATAATAAATATACGTATTACTTTCATTATCATCAATATAACATGCATTATTACCCATATAATAGAGGTATTATCGCCAGAACTGTAATAAGTATACTTATTACTTATACTATTAGCAATATAACGTGCATTATTACCCATATAATGGAGGTATTATCGCAAGAAATGTAATAATTATACTTATTACTTATACTATTAGCAATATAACGTGCATTATTACCCATATAATGCAGTTATTATCGCCAGAACTATAATAAATATACGTATTACTTCTATTATCATCAATATAACTTGCATTATTATCCATATAATGCAGTTATTATCGATAGAACTGTAATAAATATATTTATTAGTTTTATTATTCTCAATATAACATGCATTGTTACCCACATTATGCAGTTATGATCGCCGGAACTATAATAAATATACTTATTACTCCCAATATTATCAATGTAACATGCATTATTACCCATATAATGCAGTTATTATCGCTAGAACTGTAATAATTATACTTATTACTTATATTATTATCAATATAACAAGCATTATTACCCATATAATGGAGGTATTATCGCAAGAACTGTAATAATTATACTTATTACTTATACTATTAGCAATATAACGTGCATTATTACCCATATAATGCAGTTATTATCGCCAGAACTATAATAAATATACGAATTACTTTTATTATCATCAATATAACATGCATTATTACCCATATTATGCAGTTATTATCGATAGACCTGTAATAATTATACTTATTACTTATATTATTCTCAATATAACATGCATTATTACCCACATTATGCAGTTATGATCGCCGGAACTATAATAAATATACTTATTACTCCCAATATTATCAATGTAACATGCATTATTACCCATATAATGCAGTTATTATCGCTAGAACTGTAATAATTATACTTATTACTTATATTGTTAGCAATATAACGTGCATTATTACCCATATAATGCAGTTATTATCGCTAGAACTGCAATAATTATACTTATTACTCATATTATTATCAATATAACATGCATTATTACCCATATTATGCAGTTATTATCGCAAGAACTATAATAAATATACGTATTACTTTAATTATTATCAATATAACATGCATTATTACCCATATTATGCAGGTATTATCGCTAGAACTATAATAAATATACGTATTACTTCTATTATCATCAATATAACTTGCATTATTATCCATATAATGCAGTTATTATCGATAGAACTGTAATAAATATATTTATTAGTTTTATTATTATCAATATGACATGCACTATTTGCCATATTTTACTATTATTATCGCTAGAACTATAATAATTATACTTATTACTCCCGATATTATCAATATAACATGCATTATTACCCATATAATGCAGTTATTATCGCCAGAACTGTAATAATTATACTTATTACTTATATTATTCTCAATATAACATGCATTATTACCCATATTATGCAGTTATTATCGCTAGAACTGTAATAATTGTTCTCATTACTTATATTATTAGCAATATAACGTGCATTATTACCCATATTATGCAGTTATTATCGCTAGAACTGTAATAATTATACTTATTACTTATATCATTATCAATATAACATGCATTATTACCCATATAATAGAGGTATTATCGCTAGAACTGTAATAATTATACATATTACTTATACTATTAGCAATAAAACGTGCATTGTTACCCATATAATGCAGTTATTATCGCTAGAACTGTAATAATTGTACTCATTACTTATATTATTAGCAATATAACGTGCATTCTTACCCATATTATGCAGTTATTATCGCTAGAACTGTAATAATTATACTTATTACTTATATCATTATCAATATAACATGCATTATTACCCATATAATAGAGGTATTATCGCTAGAACTGTAATAATTATACTTATTACTTATACTATTAGCAATATAACGTGCATTTTTACCCATATAATGCAGTTAT
Organism: Megachile leachella; assembly: GCA_963576845.1. Lineage (NCBI taxonomy): Eukaryota > Metazoa > Arthropoda > Insecta > Hymenoptera > Megachilidae > Megachile > Megachile leachella. The sequence continues at coordinate 1,578,643 of CAUYWW010000067.1, forward strand.
TATCGCTAGAACTGTAATAATTATACTTATTACTTATTTTGTTAGCAATATAACGTGCATTATTACCCATATAATGCAGTTATTATCGCTAGAACTGTAATAATTATACTTATTACTTATATTATTATCAATATAACAAGCATTATTACCCATATAATGGAGGTATTATCGCAAGAACTGTAATAATTATACTTATTACTTATACTATTAGCAATATAACGTGCATTATTACCCATATAATGCAGTTATTATCGCTAGAACTGTAATAATTATACTTATTACTCATATTATTATCAATATAACATGCATTATTACCCATATTATGCAGTTATTATCGCAAGAACTATAATAAATATACGTATTACTTTAATTATTATCAATATAACATGCATTATTACCCATATTATGCAGGTATTATCGCTAGAACTATAATAAATATACGTATTACTTCTATTATCATCAATATAACTTGCATTATTATCCATATAATGCAGTTATTATCGATAGAACTGTAATAAATATATTTATTAGTTTTATTATTATCAATATGACATGCACTATTTGCCATATTTTACTATTATTATCGCTAGAACTATAATAATTATACTTATTACTCCCGATATTATCAATATAACATGCATTATTACCCATATAATGCATTTATTATCGCCAGAACTGTAATAATTATACTTATTACTTATATTATTCTCAATATAACATGCATTATTACCCATATTATGCAGTTATTATCGCTAGAACTGTAATAATTGTACTCATTACTTCTATTATTAGCAATATAACGTGCATTATTACCCATATTATGCAGTTATTATCGCTAGAACTGTAATAATTATACTTATTACTTATATCATTATCAATATAACATGCATTATTACCCATATAATAGAGGTATTATCGCAAGAAATGTAATAATTATACTTATTACTTATACTATTAGCAATATAACGTGCATTATTACCCATATAATGCAGTTATTATCGCCAGAACTATAATAAATATACGTATTACTTTCATTATCATCAATATAACATGCATTATTACCCATATAATAGAGGTATTATCGCTAGAACTGTAGTAATTATACTTATTACTTATACTATTAGCAATAAAACGTGCATTGTTACCCATATAATGCAGTTATTATCGCTAGAACTGTAATAATTATACTTATTACTTATATTATTAGCAATATAACGTGCATTATTACCCATATAATGCAGTTATTATCGCTAGAAATGTAATAATTATACTTATCACTTATACTATTAGCAATATAACGTGCATTATTACCCATATAATGGAGGTATTATCGCAAGAAATGTAATAATTATACTTATTACTTATACTATTAGCAATATAACGTGCATTATTACCCATATAATGCAGTTATTATCGCCAGAACTATAATAAATATACGTATTACTTTTATTATCATCAATATAACATGCATTATTACCCATATTATGCAGTTATTATCGATAGACCTGTAATAATTATACTTATTACTTATATTATTCTCAATATAACATGCATTATTACCCACATTATGCAGTTATGATCGCCGGAACTATAATAAATATACTTATTACTCCCAATATTATCAATGTAACAAGCATTATTACCCATATAATGCAGTTATTATCGCTAGAACTGTAATAATTATACTTATTACTTATATTGTTATCAATATAACAAGCATTATTACCCATATAATGGAGGTATTATCGCAAGAACTGTAATAATTATACTTATTACTTATACTATTAGCAATATAACGTGCATTATTACCCATATAATGCAGTTATTATCGCCAGAACTATAATAAATATACGTATTACTTTTATTATCATCAATATAACATGCATTATTACCCATATTATGCAGTTATTATCGATAGACCTGTAATAATTATACTTATTACTTATATTATTCTCAATATAACATGCATTATTACCCACATTATGCAGTTATGATCGCCGGAACTATAATAAATATACTTATTACTCCCAATATTATCAATGTAACATGCATTATTACCCATATAATGCAGTTATTATCGCTAGAACTGTAATAATTATACTTATTACTTATATTGTTAGCAATATAACGTGCATTATTACCCATATAATGCAGTTATTATCGCTAGAACTGTAATAATTATACTTATTACTCATATTATTATCAATATAACATGCATTATTACCCATATTATGCAGTTATTATCGCAAGAACTATAATAAATATACGTATTACTTTAATTATTATCAATATAACATGCATTATTACCCATATTATGCAGGTATTATCGCTAGAACTATAATAAATATACGTATTACTTCTATTATCATCAATATAACTTGCATTATTATCCATATAATGCAGTTATTATCGATAGAACTGTAATAAATATATTTATTAGTTTTATTATTATCAATATGACATGCACTATTTGCCATATTTTACTATTATTATCGCTAGAACTATAATAATTATACTTATTACTCCCGATATTATCAATATAACATGCATTATTACCCATATAATGCAGTTATTATCGCCAGAACTGTAATAATTATACTTATTACTTATATTATTCTCAATATAACATGCATTATTACCCATATTATGCAGTTATTATCGCTAGAACTGTAATAATTGTTCTCATTACTTATATTATTAGCAATATAACGTGCATTATTACCCATATTATGCAGTTATTATCGCTAGAACTGTAATAATTATACTTATTACTTATATCATTATCAATATAACATGCATTATTACCCATATAATAGAGGTATTATCGCTAGAACTGTAATAATTATACATATTACTTATACTATTAGCAATAAAACGTGCATTGTTACCCATATAATGCAGTTATTATCGCTAGAACTGTAATAATTGTACTCATTACTTATATTATTAGCAATATAACGTGCATTCTTACCCATATTATGCAGTTATTATCGCTAGAACTGTAATAATTATACTTATTACTTATATCATTATCAATATAACATGCATTATTACCCATATAATAGAGGTATTATCGCTAGAACTGTAATAATTATACTTATTACTTATACTATTAGCAATATAACGTGCATTTTTACCCATATAATGCAGTTATTATCGCTAGAACTGTAATAATTATACTTATTACTTATTTTGTTAGCAATATAACGTGCATTATTACCCATATAATGCAGTTATTATCGCTAGAACTGTAATAATTATACTTATTACTTATATTATTATCAATATAACAAGCATTATTACCCATATAATGGAGGTATTATCGCAAGAACTGTAATAATTATACTTATTACTTATACTATTAGCAATATAACGTGCATTATTACCCATATAATGCAGTTATTATCGCTAGAACTGTAATAATTATACTTATTACTCATATTATTATCAATATAACATGCATTATTACCCATATTATGCAGTTATTATCGCAAGAACTATAATAAATATACGTATTACTTTAATTATTATCAATATAACATGCATTATTACCCATATTATGCAGGTATTATCGCTAGAACTATAATAAATATACGTATTACTTCTATTATCATCAATATAACTTGCATTATTATCCATATAATGCAGTTATTATCGATAGAACTGTAATAAATATATTTATTAGTTTTATTATTATCAATATGACATGCACTATTTGCCATATTTTACTATTATTATCGCTAGAACTATAATAATTATACTTATTACTCCCGATATTATCAATATAACATGCATTATTACCCATATAATGCATTTATTATCGCCAGAACTGTAATAATTATACTTATTACTTATATTATTCTCAATATAACATGCATTATTACCCATATTATGCAGTTATTATCGCTAGAACTGTAATAATTGTACTCATTACTTCTATTATTAGCAATATAACGTGCATTATTACCCATATTATGCAGTTATTATCGCTAGAACTGTAATAATTATACTTATTACTTATATCATTATCAATATAACATGCATTATTACCCATATAATAGAGGTATTATCGCAAGAAATGTAATAATTATACTTATTACTTATACTATTAGCAATATAACGTGCATTATTACCCATATAATGCAGTTATTATCGCCAGAACTATAATAAATATACGTATTACTTTCATTATCATCAATATAACATGCATTATTACCCATATAATAGAGGTATTATCGCTAGAACTGTAGTAATTATACTTATTACTTATACTATTAGCAATAAAACGTGCATTGTTACCCATATAATGCAGTTATTATCGCTAGAACTGTAATAATTATACTTATTACTTATATTATTAGCAATATAACGTGCATTATTACCCATATAATGCAGTTATTATCGCTAGAAATGTAATAATTATACTTATCACTTATACTATTAGCAATATAACGTGCATTATTACCCATATAATGGAGGTATTATCGCAAGAAATGTAATAATTATACTTATTACTTATACTATTAGCAATATAACGTGCATTATTACCCATATAATGCAGTTATTATCGCCAGAACTATAATAAATATACGTATTACTTTTATTATCATCAATATAACATGCATTATTACCCATATTATGCAGTTATTATCGATAGACCTGTAATAATTATACTTATTACTTATATTATTCTCAATATAACATGCATTATTACCCACATTATGCAGTTATGATCGCCGGAACTATAATAAATATACTTATTACTCCCAATATTATCAATGTAACAAGCATTATTACCCATATAATGCAGTTATTATCGCTAGAACTGTAATAATTATACTTATTACTTATATTGTTATCAATATAACAAGCATTATTACCCATATAATGGAGGTATTATCGCAAGAACTGTAATAATTATACTTATTACTTATACTATTAGCAATATAACGTGCATTATTACCCATATAATGCAGTTATTATCGCCAGAACTATAATAAATATACGTATTACTTTTATTATCATCAATATAACATGCATTATTACCCATATTATGCAGTTATTATCGATAGACCTGTAATAATTATACTTATTACTTATATTATTCTCAATATAACATGCATTATTACCCACATTATGCAGTTATGATCGCCGGAACTATAATAAATATACTTATTACTCCCAATATTATCAATGTAACATGCATTATTACCCATATAATGCAGTTATTATCGCTAGAACTGTAATAATTATACTTATTACTTATATTGTTAGCAATATAACGTGCATTATTACCCATATAATGCAGTTATTATCGCTAGAACTGTAATAATTATACTTATTACTCATATTATTATCAATATAACATGCATTATTACCCATATTATGCAGTTATTATCGCAAGAACTATAATAAATATACGTATTACTTTAATTATTATCAATATAACATGCATTATTACCCATATTATGCAGGTATTATCGCTAGAACTATAATAAATATACGTATTACTTCTATTATCATCAATATAACTTGCATTATTATCCATATAATGCAGTTATTATCGATAGAACTGTAATAAATATATTTATTAGTTTTATTATTATCAATATGACATGCACTATTTGCCATATTTTACTATTATTATCGCTAGAACTATAATAATTATACTTATTACTCCCGATATTATCAATATAACATGCATTATTACCCATATAATGCAGTTATTATCGCCAGAACTGTAATAATTATACTTATTACTTATATTATTCTCAATATAACATGCATTATTACCCATATTATGCAGTTATTATCGCTAGAACTGTAATAATTGTTCTCATTACTTATATTATTAGCAATATAACGTGCATTATTACCCATATTATGCAGTTATTATCGCTAGAAGTGTAATAATTATACTTATTACTTATATCATTATCAATATAACATGCATTATTACCCATATAATAGAGGTATTATCGCTAGAACTGTAATAATTATACTTATTACTTATACTATTAGCAATATAACGTGCATTTTTACCCATATAATGCAGTTATTATCGCTAGAACTGTAATAATTATTCTTATTACTTATATTGTTAGCAATATAACATGCATTATTACCCATATAATGCAGTTATTATCGCTAGAACTGTAATAATTATACCTATTACTTATATTATTCTCAATATAACATGCATTATTACCCACATTATGCAGTTATTATCGCTAGAACTATAATAAATATACGTATTACTTTCATTATCATCAATATAACATGCATTATTACCCATATAATAGAGGTATTATCGCTAGAACTGTAATAATTATACTTATTACTTATACTATTAGCAATAAAACGTGCATTGTTACCCATATAATGCAGTTATTATCGCTAGAACTGTAATAATTATACTTATTACTTATATTATTAGCAATATAACGTGCATTATTACCCATATAATGCAGTTATTATCGCTAGAACTGTAATAATTATACTTATTACTTATATTGTTAGCAATATAACATGCATTATTACCCATATAATGCAGTTATTATAGCTAGAACTGTAATAATTGTACTCATTACTTATATTATTAGCAATATAACGTGCATTATTACCCATATTATGCAGTTATTATCGCTAGAACTGTAATAATTATACTTATTACTTATATCATTATCAATATAACATGCATTATTACCCATATAATAGAGGTATTATCGCTAGAACTGTAATAATTATACTTATTACTTATACTATTAGCAATATAACGTGCATTTTTACCCATATAATGCAGTTATTATCGCTAGAACTGTAATAATTATACTTATTACTTATTTTGTTAGCAATATAACGTGCATTATTACCCATATAATGCAGTTATTATCGCTAGAACTGTAATAATTATACTTATTACTTATATTATTATCAATATAACAAGCATTATTACCCATATAATGGAGGTATTATCGCAAGAACTGTAATAATTATACTTATTACTTATACTATTAGCAATATAACGTGCATTATTACCCATATAATGCAGTTATTATCGCCAGAACTGTAATAATTATACTTATTACTTATATTATTCTCAATATAACATGCATTATTACCCACATTATGCAGTTATTATCGCTAGAACTATAATAAATATACGTATTACTTTCATTATCATCAATATAACATGCATTATTACCCATATAATAGAGGTATTATCGCAAGAACTGTAATAATTATACTTATTACTTATACTATTAGCAATATAACGTGCATTATTACCCATATAATGCAGTTATTATCGCCAGAACTATAATAAATATACGTATTACTTTTATTATCATCAATATAACATGCATTATTACCCATATTATGCAGTTATTATCGATAGAACTGTAATAATTATACTTATTGCTTATATTATTCTCAATATAACATACATTATTACCCACATTATGCAGTTATGATCGCCAGAACTATAATAAATATACTTATTACTCCCAATATTATCAATGTAACACGCATTATTACCCATATAATGCAGTTATTATCGCTAGAACTGTAATAATTATACTTATTACTTATATTGTTAGCAATATAACGTGCATTATTACCCATATAATGCAGTTATTATCGCTAGAACTGTAATAATTATACTTATTACTCCCGATATTATCAATATAACATGCATTATTACCCATATAATGCAGTTATTATCGCTATAACTGTAATAATTATACTTATTACTTATATTATCATCAATATAACGTGCATTATAACCCACATTATGCAGTTGTTATCGCTAGAACTGTAATAATTATACTTATTACTTATATCACTATCAATATAACATGCATTATTAGCCATATTATGCAGTTATTATCGCTAGAACTATAATAATTATACTTATTACTCCCGATATTATCAATATAACATGCATTATTACCCATATAATGGAGGTATTATCGCTAGAACTGTAATAATAATACTTATTACTTATATTATTCTCAATATAACATGCATTATTACCCATATTTTGCAGTTATTATCTCTAGATCCATAATAAATATACTCATTACTCCCAATATTATCAATATAACATGCATTTTTACCCATATAATGCAGTTATTATCGCTAGAACTGTAATAATTATACTTATTACTTATATTGTTAGCAATATAACGTGCATTATTACCCATATAATGCAGTTATTATCGCTAGAACTGTAATAATTATACTTATTACTTATAATATTATCAATATAACATGCATTATTACCCATATTATGCAGTTATGATCGCCAGAACTATAATAAATATACTTATTACTCCCAATATTATCAATGTAACATGCATTATTACCCATATAATGCAGTTATTATCGCTAGAACTGTAATAATTATACTTATTACTTATATTGTTAGCAATATAACGTGCATTATTACCCATATAATGCAGTTATTATCGCTAGAACTGTAATAATTATACTTATTACTCATATTATTATCAATATAACATGCATTATTACCCATATTATGCAGTTATTATCGCTAGAACTATAATAAATATACGTATTACTTTTATTATCATCAATATAACATGCATTATTACCCATATTATGCAGTTATTATCGATAGAACTGTAATAAATATACTTATTACTTTTATTATTATCAATATAACATGCACTATTTGCCATATTTTACTATTATTATCGCTAGAACTATAATAATTATACTTATTACTCCCGATATTATCAATATAACATGCATTATTACCCATATAATGCACTTATTATCGCTAGAACTGTAATAATTATACTTATTACTTATATTATTATCAATATAACATGCATTATTACCCATATAATGCAGTTATTATCGCTAGAACTGTAATAATTGTACTCATTACTTATATTATTAGCAATATAACGTGCATTATTACCCATATTATGCAGTTATTATCGCTAGAACTGTAATAATTATACTTATTACTTATATCATTATCAATATAACATGCATTATTACCCATATAATAGAGGTATTATCGCTAGAACTGTAATAATTATACTTATTACTTATACTATTAGCAATATAACGTGCATTTTTACCCATATAATGCAGCTATTATCGCTAGAACTGTAATAATTATACTTATTACTTATATTATTATCAATATAACATGCATTATTACCCATATTATGCAGTTATTATCATTAGAACCATAATAAATATACTCATTACTCCCAATATTATCAATATAACATGCATTTTTACCCATATAATGCAGTTATTATCGCTAGAACTGTAATAATTATACTTATTACTTATATTATTATCAATATAACATGCATTATTACCCATATTATGCAGTTATTATCTCTAGAACCATAATAAATATACTCATTACTCCCAATATTATCAATATAACATGCATTTTTACCCATATAATGCAGTTATTATCGCTAGAACTGTAATAATTATACTTATTACTTATATTATTAGCAATATAACGTGCATTATTACGCATATTATGCAGTTATTATCGCTAGAACTATAATAAATATACGTATTACTTTTATTATCATCAATATAACATGCATTATTACCCATATTATGCAGTTATTATCGATAGAACTGTAATAAATATACTTATTACTTTTATTATTATCAATATAACATGCACTATTTGCCATATTTTACTATTATTATCGCTAGAACTATAATAACTATACTTATTACTCCCGATATTATCAATATAACATGCATTATTACCCATATAATGCAGTTATTATCGCTAGAACTGTAATAATTATACTTATTACTTATATTGTTATCAATATAACATGCATTATTACCCATATAATGCAGTTATTATCGCTAGAACTGTAATAATTGTACTCATTACTTATATTATTAGCAATATAACGTGCATTATTACCCATATTATGCAGTTATTATCGCTAGAACTGTAATAATTATACTTATTACTTATATCATTATCAATATAACATGCATTATTACCCATATAATAGAGGTATTATCGCTAGAACTGCAATAATTATACTTATTACTTATACTATTAGCAATATAACGTGCATTTTTACCCATATAATGCAGTTATTATCGCTAGAACTGTAATAATTATACTTATTACTTATATTATTATCAATATAACATGCATTATTACCCATATTATGCAGTTATTATCTCTAGAACCATAATAAATATACTCATTACTCCCAATATTATCAATATAACATGCATTTTTACCCATATAATGCAGTTATTATCGCTAGAACTGTAATAATTATACTTATTACTTATATTATTAGCAATATAACGTGCATTATTACCCATATAATGTAGTTATTACCGCTAGAACTGTAATAATTATACTTATTACTTATACTATTAGCAATATAACGTATATTATTACCCATATAATGCAGTTATTATCGCCAGAACTGTAATAATTATACTTATTACTTATATTATTCTCAATATAACATGCATTATTACCCATATTATGCAGTTATTATCGCTAGAACTATAATAAATATACGTATTACTTTTATTATCATCAATATAACATGCATTATTACCCATATAATGCAGTTATTATCGCTAGAACTGTAATAATTATACTTATTACTTATATTGTTATCAATATAACATGCATTATTACCCATATAATGCAGTTATTATCGCTAGAACTGTAATAATTGTACTCATTACTTATATTATTAGCAATATAACGTGCATTATTACCCATATTATGCAGTTATTATCGCTAGAACTGTAATAATTATACTTATTACTTATATCATTATCAATATAACATGCATTATTACCCATATAATAGAGGTATTATCGCTAGAACTGTAATAATTATACTTATTACTTATACTATTAGCAATATAACGTGCATTTTTACCCATATAATGCAGTTATTATCGCCAGAACTGTAATAATTATACTTATTACTTATATTATTCTCAATATAACATGCATTATTACCCATATTATGCAGTTATTATCGCTAGAACTATAATAAATATACGTATTACTTTTATTATCATCAATATAACATGCATTATTACCCATATAATGCAGTTATTATCGCTAGAACTGTAATAATTATACTTATTACTTATATTGTTATCAATATAACATGCATTATTACCCATATAATGCAGTTATTATCGCTAGAACTGTAATAATTGTACTCATTACTTATATTATTAGCAATATAACGTGCATTATTACCCATATTATGCAGTTATTATCGCCAGAACTGTAATAATTATACTTATTACTTATATCATTATCAATATAACATGCATTATTACCTATATAATAGAGGTATTATCGCCAGAACTGTAATAATTATACTTATTACTTATACTATTAGCAATATAACGTGCATTTTTACCCATATAATGCAGTTATTATCGCTAGAACTGTAATAATTATACTTATTACTTATATTATTCTCAATATAACATGCATTATTACCCATATTTTGCAGTTATTATCTGTAGAACCATAATAAATATACTCATTACTCCCAATATTATCAATATAACATGCATTTTTACCCATATAATGCAGTTATTATCGCTAGAACTGTAATAATTATACTTATTACTTATACTATTAGCAATATAACGTATATTATTACCCATATAATGCAGTTATTATCGCCAGAACTGTAATAATTATACTTATTACTTATATTATTCTCAATAGAACATGCATTATTACCCATATAATGCAGTTATTATCGCTAGAACTGTAATAATTATACTTATTACTTATATTATTATCAACATAACATGCATTATTACCCATATAATGGAGGTATTATTGCTAGAACTGTAATAATTATACTTATTACTTATACTATTAGCAGTATAACGTGCATCGTTACCCATATAATGCAGTTATTATCGCCAGAACTGTAATAATTATACTTATTACTTATATTATTCTCAATATAACATGCATTATTACCCATATTATGCAGTTATTATCGCTAGAACTGTAATAAATATACGTATTACTTTTATTATCATCAATATAACATGCATTATTACCCATATTATGCAGTTATTATCGCTAGAACTATAATAAATATACGTATTACTTTCATTATCATCAATATAACATGCATTATTACCCATATAATGGAGGTATTATCGCTAGAACTGTAATAATTATACTTATTACTTATATTATTATCAATATAACATGCATTATTACCCATATTTTGCAGTTATTATCTCTAGAACCATAATAAATATACTCATTACTCCCAATATTATCAATATAACATGCATTTTTACCCATATAATGCAGTTATTATCGCTAGAACTGTAATAATTATACTTATTACTTATATTGTTAGCAATATAACGTGCATTATTACCCATATAATGCAGTTATAATCGCTAGAACTGTAATAATTATACTTATTACTTATAATATTATCAATATAACATGCATTATTACCCATATTATGCAGTTATGATCGCCAGAACTATAATAAATATACTTATTACTCCCAATATTATCAATGTAACATGCATTATTACCCATATTATGCAGTTATTATCGATAGAACTGTAATAAATATACTTATTACTTTTATTATTATCAATATAACATGCACTATTTGCCATATTTTACTATTATTATCGCTAGAACTATAATAATTATACTTATTACTCCCGATATTATCAATATAACATGCATTATTACCCATATAATGCACTTATTATCGCTAGAACTGTAATAATTATACTTATTACTTATATTATTATCAATATAACATGCATTATTACCCATATAATGCAGTTATTATCGCTAGAACTGTAATAATTGTACTCATTACTTATATTATTAGCAATATAACGTGCATTATTACCCATATTATGCAGTTATTATCGCTAGAACTGTAATAATTATACTTATTACTTATATCATTATCAATATAACATGCATTATTACCCATATAATAGAGGTATTATCGCTAGAACTGTAATAATTATACTTATTACTTATACTATTAGCAATATAACGTGCATTTTTACCCATATAATGCAGTTATTATCGCTAGAACTGTAATAATTATACTTATTACTTATATTATTATCAATATAACATGCATTATTACCCATATTATGCAGTTATTATCATTAGAACCATAATAAATATACTCATTACTCCCAATATTATCAATATAACATGCATTTTTACCCATATAATGCAGTTATTATCGCTAGAACTGTAATAATTATACTTATTACTTATATTATTATCAATATAACATGCATTATTACCCATATTATGCAGTTATTATCTCTAGAACCATAATAAATATACTCATTACTCCCAATATTATCAATATAACATGCATTTTTACCCATATAATGCAGTTATTATCGCTAGAACTGTAATAATTATACTTATTACTTATATTATTAGCAATATAACGTGCATTATTACGCATATTATGCAGTTATTATCGCTAGAACTATAATAAATATACGTATTACTTTTATTATCATCAATATAACATGCATTATTACCCATATTATGCAGTTATTATCGATAGAACTGTAATAAATATACTTATTACTTTTATTATTATCAATATAACATGCACTATTTGCCATATTTTACTATTATTATCGCTAGAACTATAATAACTATACTTATTACTCCCGATATTATCAATATAACATGCATTATTACCCATATAATGCAGTTATTATCGCTAGAACTGTAATAATTATACTTATTACTTATATTGTTATCAATATAACATGCATTATTACCCATATAATGCAGTTATTATCGCTAGAACTGTAATAATTGTACTCATTACTTATATTATTAGCAATATAACGTGCATTATTACCCATATTATGCAGTTATTATCGCTAGAACTGTAATAATTATACTTATTACTTATATCATTATCAATATAACATGCATTATTACCCATATAATAGAGGTATTATCGCTAGAACTGCAATAATTATACTTATTACTTATACTATTAGCAATATAACGTGCATTTTTACCCATATAATGCAGTTATTATCGCTAGAACTGTAATAATTATACTTATTACTTATATTATTATCAATATAACATGCATTATTACCCATATTATGCAGTTATTATCTCTAGAACCATAATAAATATACTCATTACTCCCAATATTATTAATATAACATGCATTTTTACCCATATAATGCAGTTATTATCGCTAGAACTGTAATAATTATACTTATTACTTATATTATTAGCAATATAACGTGCATTATTACCCATATAATGTAGTTATTACCGCTAGAACTGTAATAATTATACTTATTACTTATACTATTAGCAATATAACGTATATTATTACCCATATAATGCAGTTATTATCGCCAGAACTGTAATAATTATACTTATTACTTATATTATTCTCAATATAACATGCATTATTACCCATATTATGCAGTTATTATCGCTAGAACTATAATAAATATACGTATTACTTTTATTATCATCAATATAACATGCATTATTACCCATATAATGCAGTTATTATCGCTAGAACTGTAATAATTATACTTATTACTTATATTGTTATCAATATAACATGCATTATTACCCATATAATGCAGTTATTATCGCTAGAACTGTAATAATTGTACTCATTACTTATATTATTAGCAATATAACGTGCATTATTACCCATATTATGCAGTTATTATCGCTAGAACTGTAATAATTATACTTATTACTTATATCATTATCAATATAACATGCATTATTACCCATATAATAGAGGTATTATCGCTAGAACTGTAATAATTATACTTATTACTTATACTATTAGCAATATAACGTGCATTTTTACCCATATAATGCAGTTATTATCGCCAGAACTGTAATAATTATACTTATTACTTATATTATTCTCAATATAACATGCATTATTACCCATATTATGCAGTTATTATCGCTAGAACTATAATAAATATACGTATTACTTTTATTATCATCAATATAACATGCATTATTACCCATATAATGCAGTTATTATCGCTAGAACTGTAATAATTATACTTATTACTTATATTGTTATCAATATAACATGCATTATTACCCATATAATGCAGTTATTATCGCTAGAACTGTAATAATTGTACTCATTACTTATATTATTAGCAATATAACGTGCATTATTACCCATATTATGCAGTTATTATCGCCAGAACTGTAATAATTATACTTATTACTTATATCATTATCAATATAACATGCATTATTACCCATATAATAGAGGTATTATCGCCAGAACTGTAATAATTATACTTATTACTTATACTATTAGCAATATAACGTGCATTTTTACCCATATAATGCAGTTATTATCGCTAGAACTGTAATAATTATACTTATTACTTATATTATTCTCAATATAACATGCATTATTACCCATATTTTGCAGTTATTATCTGTAGAACCATAATAAATATACTCATTACTCCCAATATTATCAATATAACATGCATTTTTACCCATATAATGCAGTTATTATCGCTAGAACTGTAATAATTATACTTATTACTTATACTATTAGCAATATAACGTATATTATTACCCATATAATGCAGTTATTATCGCCAGAACTGTAATAATTATACTTATTACTTATATTATTCTCAATAGAACATGCATTATTACCCATATAATGCAGTTATTATCGCTAGAACTGTAATAATTATACTTATTACTTATATTATTATCAACATAACATGCATTATTACCCATATAATGGAGGTATTATTGCTAGAACTGTAATAATTATACTTATTACTTATACTATTAGCAGTATAACGTGCATCGTTACCCATATAATGCAGTTATTATCGCCAGAACTGTAATAATTATACTTATTACTTATATTATTCTCAATATAACATGCATTATTACCCATATTATGCAGTTATTATCGCTAGAACTGTAATAAATATACGTATTACTTTTATTATCATCAATATAACATGCATTATTACCCATATTATGCAGTTATTATCGCTAGAACTATAATAAATATACGTATTACTTTCATTATCATCAATATAACATGCATTATTACCCATATAATGGAGGTATTATCGCTAGAACTGTAATAATTATACTTATTACTTATATTATTATCAATATAACATGCATTATTACCCATATTTTGCAGTTATTATCTCTAGAACCATAATAAATATACTCATTACTCCCAATATTATCAATATAACATGCATTTTTACCCATATAATGCAGTTATTATCGCTAGAACTGTAATAATTATACTTATTACTTATATTGTTAGCAATATAACGTGCATTATTACCCATATAATGCAGTTATAATCGCTAGAACTGTAATAATTATACTTATTACTTATAATATTATCAATATAACATGCATTATTACCCATATTATGCAGTTATGATCGCCAGAACTATAATAAATATACTTATTACTCCCAATATTATCAATGTAACATGCATTATTACCCATATAATGCAGTTATTATCGCTAGAACTGTAATAATTATACTTATTACTTATATTGTTAGCAATATAACGTGCATTATTACCCATATAATGCAGTTATTATCGCTAGAACTGTAATAATTATACTTATTACTCATATTATTATCAATATAACATGCATTATTACACATATTATGCAGTTATTATCGCTAGAACTATAATAAATATACGTATTACTTTTATTATCATCAATATAACATGCATTATTACCCATATTATGCAGTTATTATCGATAGAACTGTAATAAATATACTTATTACTTTTATTATTATCAATATAACATGCACTATTTGCCATATTTTACTATTATTATCGCTAGAACTATAATAATTATACTTATTACTCCCGATATTATCAATATAACATGCATTATTACCCATATAATGCAGTTATTATCGCTAGAACTGTAATAATTATACTTATTACTTATATTATTATCAATATAACATGCATTATTACCCATATAATGCAGTTATTATCGCTAGAACTGTAATAATTGTACTCATTACTTATATTATTAGCAATATAACGTGCATTATTACCCATATTATGCAGTTATTATCGCTAGAACTGTAATAATTATACTTATTACTAATATCATTATCAATATAACATGCATTATTACCCATATAATAGAGGTATTATCGCCAGAACTGTAATAATTATACTTATTACTTATACTATTAGCAATATAACGTGCATTTTTACCCATATAATGCAGTTATTATCGCTAGAACTGTAATAATTATACTTATTACTTATATTATTATCAATATAACATGCATTATTACCCATATTATGCAGTTATTATCTCTAGAACCATAATAAATATACTCATTACTCCCAATATTATCAATATAACATGCATTTTTACCCATATAATGCAGTTATTATCGCTAGAACTGTAATAATTATACTTATTACTTATACTATTAGCAATATAACGTATATTATTACCCATATAATGCAGTTATTATCGCCAGAACTGTAATAATTATACTTATTACTTATATTATTCTCAATATAACATGCATTATTACCCATATAATGCAGTTATTATCGCTAGAACTGTAATAATTATACTTATTACTTATATGATTATCAACATAACATGCATTATTACCCATATAATGGAGGTATTATTGCTAGAACTGTAATAATTATACTTATTACTTATACTATTAGCAGTATAACGTGCATCGTTACCCATATAATGCAGTTATTATCGCCAGAAC
This sequence comes from Megachile leachella, assembly GCA_963576845.1. NCBI lineage: Eukaryota > Metazoa > Arthropoda > Insecta > Hymenoptera > Megachilidae > Megachile > Megachile leachella. The sequence continues at coordinate 1,596,500 of CAUYWW010000067.1, forward strand.
TGTAATAATTATACTTATTACTTATATTATTCTCAATATAACATGCATTATTACCCATATTATGCAGTTATTATCGCTAGAACTATAATAAATATACGTATTACTTTTATTATCAATAACATGCATTATTACCCATATTATGCAGTTATTATCGCTAGAACTATAATAAATATACGTATTACTTTCATTATCATCAATATAACATGCATTATTACCCATATAATGGAGGTATTATCGCTAGAACTGTAATAATTATACTTATTACTTATATTATTATCAATATAACATGCATTATTACCCATATTATGCAGTTATTATCGATAGAACTGTAATAAATACACTTACTACATTTACTATTATCAATATATCATGCACTATTAGCCATATTTTACTATTATTATCGCTAGAACTATAATAATTATACCTATTACTCCCGATGTTATCAATATTACATGCCTTATTACCCATATAATGCAGTTATTATCGCTAGAACTGTAATAATTATACTTATTACTTATATTATTCTCAATATAACATGCATTATTACCCATATTATGCAGTTATTATCGCTAGAACTATAATAAATATACGTATTACTTTCATTATCATCAATATAACATGCATTATTACCCATATAATGGAGGTATTATCGCTAGAACTGTAATAATTATACTTATTACTTATATTATTATCAATATAACATGCATTATTACCCATATTTTGCAGTTATTATCTCTAGAACCATAATAAATATACTCATTACTCCCAATATTATCAATATAACATGCATTTTTACCCATATAATGCAGTTATTATCGCTAGAACTGTAATAATTATACTTATTACTTATATTGTTAGCAATATAACGTGCATTATTACCCATATAATGCAGTTATTATCGCTAGAACTGTAATAATTATACTTATTACTTATAATATTATCAATATAACATGCATTATTACCCATATTATGCAGTTATGATCGCCAGAACTATAATAAATATACTTATTACTCCCAATATTATCAATGTAACATGCATTATTACCCATATAATGCAGTTATTATCGCTAGAACTGTAATAATTATACTTATTACTTATATTGTTAGCAATATAACGTGCATTATTACCCATATAATGCAGTTATTATCGCTAGAACTGTAATAATTATACTTATTACTCATATTATTATCAATATAACATGCATTATTACCCATATTATGCAGTTATTATCGCTAGAACTATAATAAATATACGTATTACTTTTATTATCATCAATATAACATGCATTATTACCCATATTATGCAGTTATTATCGATAGAACTGTAATAAATATACTTATTACTTTTATTATTATCAATATAACATGCACTATTTGCCATATTTTACTATTATTATCGCTAGAACTATAATAATTATACTTATTACTCCCGATATTATCAATATAACATGCATTATTACCCATATAATGCAGTTATTATCGCTAGAACTGTAATAATTATACTTATTACTTATATTGTTATCAATATAACATGCATTATTACCCATATAATGCAGTTATTATCGCTAGAACTGTAATAATTGTACTCATTACTTATATTATTAGCAATATAACGTGCATTATTACCCATATTATGCAGTTATTATCGCTAGAACTGTAATAATTATACTTATTACTTATATCATTATCAATATAACATGCATCGTTACCCATATAATGCAGTTATTATCGCCAGAACTGTAATAATTATACTTATTACTTATATTGTTCTCAATATAACATGCATTATTACCCATATTATGCAGTTATTATCGCTAGAACTATAATAAATATACGTATTACTTTTATTATCATCAATATAACATGCATTATTACCCATATTATGCAGTTATTATCGATAGAACTGTAATAAATATATTTATTAGTTTTATTATTATCAATGTAACATGCACTATTTGCCATATTTTACTATTATTATCGGTAGAACTATAATAATTATACTTATTACTCCCGATATTATCAATATAACGTGCATTATTACCCATATAATGCAGTTATTATCGCTAGAACTGTAATAATTATACTTATTACTTATATAATTAGCAATATAACGTGCATTATTACCCATATAATGCAATTATTATCGCTAGAACTGTAATAATTATACTTATTACTTATACTATTATCAATATAACATGCATTATTACCCATATTATGCAGTTATTATCGCTAGAACTATAATAAATATACGTATTACTTTTATTACCATCAATATAACATGCATTATTACCCATATTATGCAGTTATTATCGATAGAACTGTAATAAATATATTTATTAGTTTTATTATTATCAATATAACATGCACTATTTGCCATATGTTACTATTATTATCGCTAGAACTATAATAATTATACTTATTACTCCCGATGTTATCAATATAACATGCCTTATTACCCATATAATGCAGTTATTATCGCTAGAACTGTAATAATTATACTCATTACTTATATTATTAGCAATATAACGTGCATTATTACCCATATTATGCAGTTATTATCGCTAGAACTGTAATAATTATACTTATTACTTATATTATTATCAATATAACATGCATTATTACCCATATAATTTAGGTATTATCGCTAGAATTGTAATAATTATACTTATTACTTATACTATTAGCAATATAACGTGCATTATTACCCATATAATGCAGTTATTATCGCTAGAACTATAATAAATATACGTATTACTTTTATTATCATCAATATAACATGCATTATTACCCACATAACGCAGTTATTATCGCTAGAACTCTAATAATTATACTCATTACTTTTACTATTATCAATATATCATGCACTATTTGCTATATTTTACTATTATTATCGCTAGAACTATAATAATTATACTTATTACTCCCAATATTATCAATGTAGCATGCATTATTACCCATATAATGCTGTTATTATCGCTAGAACTGTAATAATTATACTTATTACTTATATCACTATCAATATAACACGCATTATTAGCCATATTATGCAGTTATTATCGCTAGAACTATAATAAATATACGTATTACTTTCATTATCATCAATATAACATGCATTATTACCCATATTATGCAGTTATTATCGATAGAACTGTAATAAATATATTTATTAGTTTTATCATTATCAATATAACATGCACTATTTGCCATATTTTACTATTATTATCGCTAGAACTATAATAATTAAACTTATTACTCCCGATATTATCAATATAACATGCATTATTACCCATATAATGCAGTTATTATCGCTAGAACTGTAATAATTATACTGATTACTTATATTATTATCAATATAACATGCATTATTACCCATATAATGCAGTTATTATCGCTAGAACTGTAATAATTATACTTATTACTTATATTATTATCAATATAACATGCATTATTACCCATATTATGCAGTTATTATCGCTAGAACTATAATAAATATACGTATTACTTTTATTATCATCAATATAACATGCATTATTACCCATATTATGCAGTTATTATCGATAGAACTGTAATAAATATACTTATTACTTTTATTATTATCAATATAACATGCACTATTTGCCATATTTTACTATTATTATCGCTAGAACTATAATAATTATACTTATTACTCCCGATATTATCAATATAACATGCATTATTACCCATATAATGCAGTTATTATCGCTAGAACTGTAATAATTATACTTATTACTTATATTGTTATCAATATAACATGCATTATTACCCATATAATGCAGTTATTATCGCTAGAACTGTAATAATTGTACTCATTACTTATATTATTAGCAATATAACGTGCATTATTACCCATATTATGCAGTTATTATCGCTAGAACTGTAATAATTATACTTATTACTTATATCATTATCAATATAACATGCATCGTTACCCATATAATGCAGTTATTATCGCCAGAACTGTAATAATTATACTTATTACTTATATTGTTCTCAATATAACATGCATTATTACCCATATTATGCAGTTATTATCGCTAGAACTATAATAAATATACGTATTACTTTTATTATCATCAATATAACATGCATTATTACCCATATTATGCAGTTATTATCGATAGAACTGTAATAAATATATTTATTAGTTTTATTATTATCAATGTAACATGCACTATTTGCCATATTTTACTATTATTATCGGTAGAACTATAATAATTATACTTATTACTCCCGATATTATCAATATAACGTGCATTATTACCCATATAATGCAGTTATTATCGCTAGAACTGTAATAATTATACTTATTACTTATATAATTAGCAATATAACGTGCATTATTACCCATATAATGCAGTTATTATCGCTAGAACTGTAATAATTATACTTATTACTTATACTATTATCAATATAACATGCATTATTACCCATATTATGCAGTTATTATCGCTAGAACTATAATAAATATACGTATTACTTTTATTACCATCAATATAACATGCATTATTACCCATATTATGCAGTTATTATCGATAGAACTGTAATAAATATATTTATTAGTTTTATTATTATCAATATAACATGCACTATTTGCCATATGTTACTATTATTATCGCTAGAACTATAATAATTATACTTATTACTCCCGATATTATCAATATAACATGCATTATTACCCATATAATGCAGTTATTATCGCTAGAACTGTAATAATTATACTTATTACTTATATTATTAGCACTATAACGTGCATTATTACCCATATAATGCAGTTATTATCGCCAGAACTGTAATAATTATACTTATTGCTCATATTATTCTCAATATAACATGCATTATTACCCATATTATGCAGTTATTATCGCTAGAACTATAATAAATATACGTCTTACTTTTATTATCATCACTATAACATGCATTATTACCCATATTATGCAGTTATTATCGCTAGAACTATAATAAATATACGTATTACTTTTATTATCATCAATATAACATGCATTATTACCCACATAACGCAGTTATTATCGCTAGAACTCTAATAATTATACTCATTACTTTTACTATTATCAATATATCATGCACTATTTGCTATATTTTACTATTATTATCGCTAGAACTATAATAATTATACTTATTACTCCCAATATTATCAATGTAGCATGCATTATTACCCATATAATGCTGTTATTATCGCTAGAACTGTAATAATTATACTTATTACTTTATTATTATCAACATAACATGCGCTATTTGCCATATTTTACTATTATTATCGCTAGAACTATAATAATTATACTTATTACTCCCGATGTTATCAATATAACATGCCTTATTACCCATATAATGCAGTTATTATCGCTAGAACTGTAATAATTATACTCATTACTTATATTATTAGCAATATAACGTGCATTATTACCCATATTATGCAGTTATTATCGCTAGAACTGTAATAATTATACTTATTACTTATATTATTATCAATATAACATGCATTATTACCCATATAATTTAGGTATTATCGCTAGAATTGTAATAATTATACTTATTACTTATACTATTAGCAATATAACGTGCATTATTACCCATATAATGCAGTTATTATCGCTAGAACTATAATAAATATACGTATTACTTTTATTATCATCAATATAACATGCATTATTACCCACATAACGCAGTTGTTATCGCTAGAACTCTAATAATTATACTCATTACTTTTACTATTATCAATATATCATGCACTATTTGCTATATTTTACTATTATTATCGCTAGAACTATAATAATTATACTTATTACTCCCAATATTATCAATGTAGCATGCATTATTACCCATATAATGCTGTTATTATCGCTAGAACTGTAATAATTATACTTATTACTTATATCACTATCAATATAACACGCATTATTAGCCATATTATGCAGTTATTATCGCTAGAACTATAATAAATATACGTATTACTTTCATTATCATCAATATAACATGCATTATTACCCATATTATGCAGTTATTATCGATAGAACTGTAATAAATATATTTATTAGTTTTATCATTATCAATATAACATGCACTATTTGCCATATTTTACTATTATTATCGCTAGAACTATAATAATTAAACTTATTACTCCCGATATTATCAATATAACATGCATTATTACCCATATAATGCAGTTATTATCGCTAGAACTGTAATAATTATACTGATTACTTATATTATTATCAATATAACATGCATTATTACCCATATAATGCAGTTATTATCGCTAGAACTGTAATAATTATACTTATTACTTATATTATTATCGATATAACATGCATTATTACCCATATAATGCAGTTATTATCGCTAGAACTGTAATAATTGTACTCATTACTTATATTATTTGCAGTATAACGTGCATTATTACCCATATTATGCAGTTATTATCGCTAGAACTGTAATAATTATACCTATTACTTATATCACTATCAATATAACATGCATTATTAGCCATATTATGCAGTTATTATCTTTAGAACTATAATAAATATACGTATTACTTTCATTATCATCATTATAACATGCATTATTACCCATATTATGCAGTTATTATCGATAGAACTGTAATAAATATACTTATTACTTTTACTATTATCAATATATCATGCACTATTTGCTATATTTTACTATTATTATCGCTAGAACTATAATAATTATACTTATTACTCCCAATATTATCAATGTAACATGCATTATTACCCATATAATGCAGTTATTATCGCTAGAACTGTAATAATTACACTTATTACTTATATTGTTAGCAATATAACGTGCATTATTACCCATATAATGCAGTTATTATCGCCAGAACTGTAATAATTATACTTATTACTTAGATTATTATCAATATAACATCCATTATTACCCATATTATGCAGTTATTATGGATAGGACTGTAATAAATATACTTATTACTTTTATTATTATCAATATAACATGCACTATTTGCCATATTTTACTATTATTATCGCTATAACTATACTAATTATACTTATTACTCCCGATATTATCAATATAACATGCATTATTACCCATATAATGCAGTTATTATCGCTATAACTGTAATAATTATACTTATTACTTATATTATCATCAATATAACGTGCATTATAACCCATATTATGCAGTTGTTATCGCTAGAACTGTAATAATTATACTTATTACTTATATCACTATCAATATAACATGCATTATTAGCCATATTATGCAGTTATTATCGCTAGAACTATAATAAATATACGTATTACTTTCATTATCATCAATATAACATGCATTATTACCCATATTATGCAGTTATTATCGCTAGAACTGTAATAATTATACTTATTACCTATATTGTTAGCAATATAACGTGCATTATTACCCATATAATGCAGCTATTATCGCTAGAACTGTAATAATTATACTTATTACTTATATTATTGTCAATATAACATGCATTATTACCCATATTATGCAGTTATTATCGCTAGAACTATAATAAATATGCGTATTACTTTTATTATCATCAATATAACATGCATTATTACCCATATTATGCAGTTATTATCGATAGAACTGTAATAAATATACTTATTACTTTTATTATTATCAATATAACATGCACTATTTGCCATTATTTTCTATTATTATCGCTAGAACTATAATAATTATACTTATTACTCCCGATGTTATCAATATAACATGCATTATTACCCATATAATGCAGTTATTATCGCTAGAACTGTAATAATTATACTTATTACTTATATTATTATCAATATAACATGCATTATTACCCATATAATGCAGTTATTATCGCTAGAACTGTAATAATTGTACTCATTACTTATATTATTAGCAATATAACGTGCATTATTACCCATATTATGCAGTTATTATCGCTAGAACTGTAATAATTATACTTATTACTTATATCATTATCAATATAACATGCATTATTACCCATATAATGGAGGTATTATCGCTTGAACTGTAATAATTATACTTATTACTTATACTATTAGCAATATAACGTGCATTGTTACCCATATAATGCAGTTATTATCGCTAGACCTGTAATAATTATACTTATTACTTATATTGTTAGCAATATAACGTGCATTATTACCCATATAATGCAGTTATTATCGCTAGAACTGTAATAATTATACTTATTACTTATATTATTATCGATATAACATGCATTATTACCCATATTATGCAGTTATTATCGCTAGAACTATAATAAATATACGTATTACTTTTATTATCATCAATATAACATGCATTATTACCCATATTATGCAGTTATTGTCGATAGAACTGTAATAAATATACTTATTACTTTTATTATTATCAATATAACATGCACTATTTGCCATATTTTACTATTATTATCGCTAGAACTATATTAATTATACTTATTACTCCCGATATTATCAATATAACATGCATTATTACCCATATAATGCAGTTATTATCGCTATAACTGTAATAATTATACTTATTACTTATATTATCATCAATATAACGTGCATTATAACCCATATTATGCAGTTGTTATCGCTAGAACTGTAATAATTATACTTATTACTTATATCACTATCAATATAACATGCATTATTAGCCATATTATGCAGTTATTATCGCTAGAACTATAATAAATATACGTATTACTTTCATTATCATCAATATAACATGCATTATTACCCATATTATGCAGTTATTATCGCTAGAACTGTAATAATTATACTTATTACCTATATTGTTAGCAATATAACGTGCATTATTACCCATATAATGCAGTTATTATCGCTAGAACTGTAATAATTATACTTATTACTTATATTATTGTCAATATAACATGCATTATTACCCATATTATGCAGTTATTATCGCTAGAACTATAATAAATATACGTATTACTTTTATTATCATCAATATAACATGCATTATTACCCATATTATGCAGTTATTATCGATAGAACTGTAATAAATATACTTATTACTTTTATTATTATCAATATAACATGCACTATTTGCCATTATTTTCTATTATTATCGCTAGAACTATAATAATTATACTTATTACTCCCGATGTTATCAATATAACATGCATTATTACCCATATAATGCAGTTATTATCGCTAGAACTGTAATAATTATACTTATTCCTTATATTATTATCAATATAACATGCATTATTACCCATATAATGCAGTTATTATCGCTAGAACTGTAATAATTGTACTCATTACTTATATTATTAGCAATATAACGTGCATTATTACCCATATTATGCAGTTATTATCGCTAGAACTGTAATAATTATACTTATTACTTATATCATTATCAATATAACATGCATTATTACCCATATAATGGAGGTATTATCGCTTGAACTGTAATAATTATACTTATTACTTATACTATTAGCAATATAACGTGCATTGTTACCCATATAATGCAGTTATTATCGCTAGACCTGTAATAATTATACTTATTACTTATATTGTTAGCAATATAGCGTGCATTATTACCCATATAATGCAGTTATTATCGCTAGAACTGTAATAATTATACTTATTACTTATATTATTATCGATATAGCATGCATTATTACCCATATTATGCAGTTATTATCGCTAGAACTATAATAAATATACGTATTACTTTTATTATCATCAATATAACATGCATTATTACCCATATTATGCAGTTATTGTCGATAGAACTGTAATAAATATACTTATTACTTTTATTATTATCAATATAACATGCACTATTTGCCATATTTTACTATTATTATCGCTAGAACTATAATAATTATACTTATTACTCCCGATATTATCAATATAACATGCATTATTACCCATATAATGCAGTTATTATCGCTATAACTGTAATAATTATACTTATTACTTATATTATCATAAATATAACGTGCATTATAACCCATATTATGCAGTTGTTATCGCTAGAACTGTAATAATTATACTTATTACTTATATCACTATCAATATAACATGCATTATTAGCCATATTATGCAGTTATTATCGCTAGAACTATAATAAATATACGTATTACTTTCATTATCATCAATATAACATGCATTATTACCCATATTATGCAGTTATTATCGCTAGAACTGTAATAATTATACTTATTACCTATATTGTTAGCAATATAACGTGCATTATTACCCATATAATGCAGTTATTATCGCTAGAACTGTAATAATTATACTTATTACTTATATTATTGTCAATATAACATGCATTATTACCCATATTATGCAGTTATTATCGCTAGAACTATAATAAATATACGTATTACTTTTATTATCATCAATATAACATGCATTATTACCCATATTATGCAGTTATTATCGATAGAACTGTAATAAATATACTTATTACTTTTATTATTATCAATATAACATGCACTATTTGCCATTATTTTCTATTATTATCGCTAGAACTATAATAATTATACTTATTACTCCCGATGTTATCAATATAACATGCATTATTACCCATATAATGCAGTTATTATCGCTAGAACTGTAATAATTATACTTATTACTTATATTATTACCAATATAACATGCATTATTACCCATATAATGCAGTTATTATCGCTAGAACTGTAATAATTGTACTCATTACTTATATTATTAGCAATATAACGTGCATTATTACCCATATTATGCAGTTATTATCGCTAGAACTGTAATAATTATACTTATTACTTATATCATTATCAATATAACATGCATTATTACCCATATTATGCAGTTATTGTCGATAGAACTGTAATAAATATACTTATTACTTTTATTATTATCAATATAACATGCACTATTTGCCATATTTTACTATTATTATCGCTAGAACTATAATAATTATACTTATTACTCCCGATATTATCAATATAACATGCATTATTACCCATATAATGCAGTTATTATCGCTAGAACTGTAATAATTATACTTATTGCTTATATTGTTAGCAATATAACGTGCATTATTACCCATATAATGCAGTTATTATCGCTAGAACTGTAATAATTATACTTATTACTCCCGATGTTATCAATATAACATGCATTATTGCCCATATAATGCAGTTATTATCGCTAGAACTGTAATAATTATACTTATTTCTTATATTATTAGCAATATAACATGCATTATTACCCCTATTATGCAGTTATTATCGCTAGAACTATAATAAATATACGTATTACTTTTATTATCATCAATATAACATGCATTATTACCCATATTATGCAGTTATTATCGATAGAACTGTAATAAATATACGTATTACTTTTATTATTATCAACATAGCATGCACTATTTGCCATATTTTACTATTATTATCGCTAGAACTATAATAATTATACTTATTACTGTCGATATTATCAATATAACATGCATTATTACCCATATAATGCAGTTATTATCGCTAGAACTGTAATAATTATACTTATTACTTATATTATCATCAATATATCATGCACTATTTGCTATATTTTACTATTATTATCGCTAGAACTATAATAATTATACTTATTACTCCCAATATTATCAATGTAGCATGCATTATTACCCATATAATGCAGTTATTATCGCTAGAACTGTAATAATTATACTTATTACTTATATCACTATCAATATAACACGCATTATTAGCCATATTATGCAGTTATTATCGCTAGAACTATAATAATTATACTTATTACTCCCGATGTTATCAATATAACATGCATTATTCCCCTTATAATGCAGTTATTATCGCTAGAACTGTAATAATTGTACTCATTACTTATATTATTAGCAATATAACGTGCATTATTACCCATATTATGCAGTTATTATCGCTAGAACTGTAATAATTATACTTATTACTTATATCATTATCAATATAACATGCATTATTACCCATATAATGGAGGTATTATCGCTTGAACTGTAATAATTATACTTATTACTTATACTATTAGCAATATAACGTGCATTGTTACCCATATAATGCAGTTATTATCGCTAGACCTGTAATAATTATACTTATTACTTATATTGTTAGCAATATAACGTGCATTATTACCCATATAATGCAGTTATTATCGCTAGAACTGTAATAATTATACTTATTACTTATATTATTATCGATATAACATGCATTATTACCCATATTATGCAGTTATTATCGCTAGAACTATAATAAATATACGTATTACTTTCATTATCATCAATATAACATGCATTATTACCCATATTATGCAGTTATTATCGATAGAACTGTAATAAATATATTTATTAGTTTTATCATTATCAATATAACATGCACTATTTGCCATATTTTACTATTATTATCGCTAGAACTATAATAATTAAACTTATTACTCCCGATATTATCAATATAACATGCATTATTACCCATATAATGCAGTTATTATCGCTAGAACTGTAATAATTATACTGATTACTTATATTATTATCAATATAACATGCATTATTACCCATATAATGCAGTTATTATCGCTAGAACTGTAATAATTATACTTATTACTTATATTATTATCAATATAACATGCATTATTACCCATATTATGCAGTTATTATCGCTAGAACTATAATAAATATACGTATTACTTTTATTATCATCAATATAACATGCATTATTACCCATATTATGCAGTTATTATCGATAGAACTGTAATAAATATACTTATTACTTTTATTATTATCAATATAACATGCACTATTTGCCATATTTTACTATTATTATCGCTAGAACTATAATAATTATACTTATTACTCCCGATATTATCAATATAACATGCATTATTACCCATATAATGCAGTTATTATCGCTAGAACTGTAATAATTATACTTATTACTTATATTGTTATCAATATAACATGCATTATTACCCATATAATGCAGTTATTATCGCTAGAACTGTAATAATTGTACTCATTACTTATATTATTAGCAATATAACGTGCATTATTACCCATATTATGCAGTTATTATCGCTAGAACTGTAATAATTATACTTATTACTTATATCATTATCAATATAACATGCATCGTTACCCATATAATGCAGTTATTATCGCCAGAACTGTAATAATTATACTTATTACTTATATTGTTCTCAATATAACATGCATTATTACCCATATTATGCAGTTATTATCGCTAGAACTATAATAAATATACGTATTACTTTTATTATCATCAATATAACATGCATTATTACCCATATTATGCAGTTATTATCGATAGAACTGTAATAAATATATTTATTAGTTTTATTATTATCAATGTAACATGCACTATTTGCCATATTTTACTATTATTATCGGTAGAACTATAATAATTATACTTATTACTCCCGATATTATCAATATAACGTGCATTATTACCCATATAATGCAGTTATTATCGCTAGAACTGTAATAATTATACTTATTACTTATATAATTAGCAATATAACGTGCATTATTACCCATATAATGCAGTTATTATCGCTAGAACTGTAATAATTATACTTATTACTTATACTATTATCAATATAACATGCATTATTACCCATATTATGCAGTTATTATCGCTAGAACTATAATAAATATACGTATTACTTTTATTACCATCAATATAACATGCATTATTACCCATATTATGCAGTTATTATCGATAGAACTGTAATAAATATATTTATTAGTTTTATTATTATCAATATAACATGCACTATTTGCCATATGTTACTATTATTATCGCTAGAACTATAATAATTATACTTATTACTCCCGATATTATCAATATAACATGCATTATTACCCATATTATGCAGTTATTATCGCTAGAACTATAATAAATATACGTCTTACTTTTATTATCATCACTATAACATGCATTATTACCCATATTATGCAGTTATTATCGCTAGAACTATAATAAATATACGTATTACTTTTATTATCATCAATATAACATGCATTATTACCCACATAACGCAGTTATTATCGCTAGAACTCTAATAATTATACTCATTACTTTTACTATTATCAATATATCATGCACTATTTGCTATATTTTACTATTATTATCGCTAGAACTATAATAATTATACTTATTGCTCCCAATATTATCAATGTAGCATGCATTATTACCCATATAATGCTGTTATTATCGCTAGAACTGTAATAATTATACTTATTACTTTATTATTATCAACATAACATGCGCTATTTGCCATATTTTACTATTATTATCGCTAGAACTATAATAATTATACTTATTACTCCCGATGTTATCAATATAACATGCCTTATTACCCATATAATGCAGTTATTATCGCTAGAACTGTAATAATTATACTCATTACTTATATTATTAGCAATATAACGTGCATTATTACCCATATTATGCAGTTATTATCGCTAGAACTGTAATAATTATACTTATTACTTATATTATTATCAATATAACATGCATTATTACCCATATAATTTAGGTATTATCGCTAGAATTGTAATAATTATACTTATTACTTATACTATTAGCAATATAACGTGCATTATTACCCATATAATGCAGTTATTATCGCTAGAACTATAATAAATATACGTATTACTTTTATTATCATCAATATAACATGCATTATTACCCACATAACGCAGTTATTATCGCTAGAACTCTAATAATTATACTCATTACTTTTACTATTATCAATATATCATGCACTATTTGCTATATTTTACTATTATTATCGCTAGAACTATAATAATTATACTTATTACTCCCAATATTATCAATGTAGCATGCATTATTACCCATATAATGCTGTTATTATCGCTAGAACTGTAATAATTATACTTATTACTTATATCACTATCAATATAACACGCATTATTAGCCATATTATGCAGTTATTATCGCTAGAACTATAATATATATACGTATTACTTTCATTATCATCAGTATAACATGCATTATTACCCATATTATGCAGTTATTATCGATAGAACTGTAATAAATATATTTATTAGTTTTATCATTATCAATATAACATGCACTATTTGCCATATTTTACTATTATTATCGCTAGAACTATAATAATTAAACTTATTACTCCCGATATTATCAATATAACATGCATTATTACCCATATAATGCAGTTATTATCGCTAGAACTGTAATAATTATACTGATTACTTATATTATTATCAATATAACATGCATTATTACCCATATAATGCAGTTATTATCGCTAGAACTGTAATAATTATACTTATTACTTATATTATTATCGATATAACATGCATTATTACCCATATAATGCAGTTATTATCGCTAGAACTGTAATAATTGTACTCATTACTTATATTATTTGCAGTATAACGTGCATTATTACCCATATTATGCAGTTATTATCGCTAGAACTGTAATAATTATACCTATTACTTATATCACTATCAATATAACATGCATTATTAGCCATATTATGCAGTTATTATCTTTAGAACTATAATAAATATACGTATTACTTTCATTATCATCATTATAACATGCATTATTACCCATATTATGCAGTTATTATCGATAGAACTGTAATAAATATACTTATTACTTTTACTATTATCAATATATCATGCACTATTTGCTATATTTTACTATTATTATCGCTAGAACTATAATAATTATACTTATTACTCCCAATATTATCAATGTAACATGCATTATTACCCATATAATGCAGTTATTATCGCTAGAACTGTAATAATTATACTTATTACTTATATTGTTAGCAATATAACGTGCATTATTACCCATATAATGCAGTTATTATCGCCAGAACTGTAATAATTATACTTATTACTTAGATTATTATCAATATAACATCCATTATTACCCATATTATGCAGTTATTATGGATAGGACTGTAATAAATATACTTATTACTTTTATTATTATCAATATAACATGCACTATTTGCCATATTTTACTATTATTATCGCTATAACTATACTAATTATACTTATTACTCCCGATATTATCAATATAACATGCATTATTACCCATATAATGCAGTTATTATCGCTATAACTGTAATAATTATACTTATTACTTATATTATCATCAATATAACGTGCATTATAACCCATATTATGCAGTTGTTATCGCTAGAACTGTAATAATTATACTTATTACTTATATCACTATCAATATAACATGCATTATTAGCCATATTATGCAGTTATTATCGCTAGAACTATAATAAATATACGTATTACTTTCATTATCATCAATATAACATGCATTATTACCCATATTATGCAGTTATTATCGCTAGAACTGTAATAATTATACTTATTACCTATATTGTTAGCAATATAACGTGCATTATTACCCATATAATGCAGCTATTATCGCTAGAACTGTAATAATTATACTTATTACTTATATTATTGTCAATATAACATGCATTATTACCCATATTATGCAGTTATTATCGCTAGAACTATAATAAATATACGTATTACTTTTATTATCATCAATATAACATGCATTATTACCCATATTATGCAGTTATTATCGATAGAACTGTAATAAATATACTTATTACTTTTATTATTATCAATATAACATGCACTATTTGCCATTATTTTCTATTATTATCGCTAGAACTATAATAATTATACTTATTACTCCCGATGTTATCAATATAACATGCATTATTACCCATATAATGCAGTTATTATCGCTAGAACTGTAATAATTATACTTATTACTTATATTATTATCAATATAACATGCATTATTACCCATATAATGCAGTTATTATCGCTAGAACTGTAATAATTGTACTCATTACTTATATTATTAGCAATATAACGTGCATTATTACCCATATTATGCAGTTATTATCGCTAGAACTGTAATAATTATACTTATTACTTATATCATTATCAATATAACATGCATTATTACCCATATAATGGAGGTATTATCGCTTGAACTGTAATAATTATACTTATTACTTATACTATTAGCAATATAACGTGCATTGTTACCCATATAATGCAGTTATTATCGCTAGACCTGTAATAATTATACTTATTACTTATATTGTTAGCAATATAACGTGCATTATTACCCATATAATGCAGTTATTATCGCTAGAACTGTAATAATTATACTTATTACTTATATTATTATCGATATAACATGCATTATTACCCATATTATGCAGTTATTATCGCTAGAACTATAATAAATATACGTATTACTTTTATTATCATCAATATAACATGCATTATTACCCATATTATGCAGTTATTGTCGATAGAACTGTAATAAATATACTTATTACTTTTATTATTATCAATATAACATGCACTATTTGCCATATTTTACTATTATTATCGCTAGAACTATATTAATTATACTTATTACTCCCGATATTATCAATATAACATGCATTATTACCCATATAATGCAGTTAGTATCGCTATAACTGTAATAATTATACTTATTACTTATATTATCATCAATATAACGTGCATTATAACCCATATTATGCAGTTATTATCGCTAGAACTGTAATAATTATACTTATTACTTATATCACTATCAATATAACATGCATTATTAGCCATATTATGCAGTTATTATCGCTAGAACTATAATAAATATACGTATTACTTTCATTATCATCAATATAACATGCATTATTACCCATATTATGCAGTTATTATCGCTAGAACTGTAATAATTATACTTATTACCTATATTGTTAGCAATATAACGTGCATTATTACCCATATAATGCAGTTATTATCGCTAGAACTGTAATAATTATACTTATTACTTATATTATTGTCAATATAACATGCATTATTACCCATATTATGCAGTTATTATCGCTAGAACTATAATAAATATACGTATTACTTTTATTATCATCAATATAACATGCATTATTACCCATATTATGCAGTTATTATCGATAGAACTGTAATAAATATACTTATTACTTTTATTATTATCAATATAACATGCACTATTTGCCATTATTTTCTATTATTATCGCTAGAACTATAATAATTATACTTATTACTCCCGATGTTATCAATATAACATGCATTATTACCCATATAATGCAGTTATTATCGCTAGAACTGTAATAATTATACTTATTCCTTATATTATTATCAATATAACATGCATTATTACCCATATAATGCAGTTATTATCGCTAGAACTGTAATAATTGTACTCATTACTTATATTATTAGCAATATAACGTGCATTATTACCCATATTATGCAGTTATTATCGCTAGAACTGTAATAATTATACTTATTACTTATATCATTATCAATATAACATGCATTATTACCCATATAATGGAGGTATTATCGCTTGAACTGTAATAATTATACTTATTACTTATACTATTAGCAATATAACGTGCATTGTTACCCATATAATGCAGTTATTATCGCTAGACCTGTAATAATTATACTTATTACTTATATTGTTAGCAATATAGCGTGCATTATTACCCATATAATGCAGTTATTATCGCTAGAACTGTAATAATTATACTTATTACTTATATTATTATCGATATAGCATGCATTATTACCCATATTATGCAGTTATTATCGCTAGAACTATAATAAATATACGTATTACTTTTATTATCATCAATATAACATGCATTATTACCCATATTATGCAGTTATTATCGATAGAACTGTAATAAATATACTTATTACTTTTATTATTATCAATATAACATGCACTATTTGCCATATTTTACTATTATTATCGCTAGAACTATAATAATTATACTTATTACTCCCGATATTATCAATATAACATGCATTATTACCCATATAATGCAGTTATTATCGCTATAACTGTAATAATTATACTTATTACTTATATTATCATAAATATAACGTGCATTATAACCCATATTATGCAGTTGTTATCGCTAGAACTGTAATAATTATACTTATTACTTATATCACTATCAATATAACATGCATTATTAGCCATATTATGCAGTTATTATCGCTAGAACTATAATAAATATACGTATTACTTTCATTATCATCAATATAACATGCATTATTACCCATATTATGCAGTTATTATCGCTAGAACTGTAATAATTATACTTATTACCTATATTGTTAGCAATATAACGTGCATTATTACCCATATAATGCAGTTATTATCGCTAGAACTGTAATAATTATACTTATTACTTATATTATTGTCAATATAACATGCATTATTACCCATATTATGCAGTTATTATCGCTAGAACTATAATAAATATACGTATTACTTTTATTATCATCAATATAACATGCATTATTACCCATATTATGCAGTTATTATCGATAGAACTGTAATAAATATACTTATTACTTTTATTATTATCAATATAACATGCACTATTTGCCATTATTTTCTATTATTATCGCTAGAACTATAATAATTATACTTATTACTCCCGATGTTATCAATATAACATGCATTATTACCCATATAATGCAGTTATTATCGCTAGAACTGTAATAATTGTACTCATTACTTATATTATTAGCAATATAACGTGCATTATTACCCATATTATGCAGTTATTATCGCTAGAACTGTAATAATTATACTTATTACCTATATTGTTAGCAATATAACGTGCATTATTACCCATATAATGCAGTTATTATCGCTAGAACTGTAATAATTATACTTATTACTTATATTATTGTCAATATAACATGCATTATTACCCATATTATGCAGTTATTATCGCTAGAACTATAATAAATATACGTATTACTTTTATTATCATCAATATAACATGCATTATTACCCATATTATGCAGTTATTATCGATAGAACTGTAATAAATATACTTATTACTTTTATTATTATCAATATAACATGCACTATTTGCCATTATTTTCTATTATTATCGCTAGAACTATAATAATTATACTTATTACTCCCGATGTTATCAATATAACATGCATTATTACCCATATAATGCAGTTATTATCGCTAGAACTGTAATAATTATACTTATTCCTTATATTATTATCAATATAACATGCATTATTACCCATATAATGCAGTTATTATCGCTAGAACTGTAATAATTGTACTCATTACTTATATTATTAGCAATATAACGTGCATTATTACCCATATTATGCAGTTATTATCGCTAGAACTGTAATAATTATACTTATTACCTATATTGTTAGCAATATAACGTGCATTATTACCCATATAATGCAGTTATTATCGCTAGAACTGTAATAATTATACTTATTACTTATATTATTGTCAATATAACATGCATTATTACCCATATTATGCAGTTATTATCGCTAGAACTATAATAAATATACGTATTACTTTTATTATCATCAATATAACATGCATTATTACCCATATTATGCAGTTATTATCGATAGAACTGTAATAAATATACTTATTACTTTTATTATTATCAATATAACATGCACTATTTGCCATTATTTTCTATTATTATCGCTAGAACTATAATAATTATACTTATTACTCCCGATGTTATCAATATAACATGCATTATTACCCATATAATGCAGTTATTATCGCTAGAACTGTAATAATTATACTTATTCCTTATATTATTATCAATATAACATGCATTATTACCCATATAATGCAGTTATTATCGCTAGAACTGTAATAATTGTACTCATTACTTATATTATTAGCAATATAACGTGCATTATTACCCATATTATGCAGTTATTATCGCTAGAACTGTAATAATTATACTTATTACTTATATCATTATCAATATAACATGCATTATTACCCATATAATGGAGGTATTATCGCTTGAACTGTAATAATTATACTTATTACTTATACTATTAGCAATATAACGTGCATTGTTACCCATATAATGCAGTTATTATCGCTAGACCTGTAATAATTATACTTATTACTTATATTGTTAGCAATATAGCGTGCATTATTACCCATATAATGCAGTTATTATCGCTAGAACTATAATAAATATACGTATTACTTTTATTATCATCAATATAACATGCATTATTACCCATATTATGCAGTTATTATCGATAGAACTGTAATAAATATACTTATTACTTTTATTATTATCAATATAACATGCACTATTTGCCATTATTTTCTATTATTATCGCTAGAACTATAATAATTATACTTATTACTCCCGATGTTATCAATATAACATGCATTATTACCCATATAATGCAGTTATTATCGCTAGAACTGTAATAATTGTACTCATTACTTATATTATTAGCAATATAACGTGCATTATTACCCATATTATGCAGTTATTATCGCTAGAACTGTAATAATTATACTTATTACTTATATCATTATCAATATAACATGCATTATTACCCATATTATGCAGTTATTGTCGATAGAACTGTAATAAATATACTTATTACCTATATTGTTAGCAATATAACGTGCATTATTACCCATATAATGCAGTTATTATCGCTAGAACTGTAATAATTATACTTATTACTTATATCATTATCAACATAACATGCATTATTACCCATATAATGGAGGTATTATCGCTTGAACTGTAATAATTATACTTATTACTTATACTATTAGCAATATAACGTGCATTGTTACCCATATAATGCAGTTATTATCGCTAGACCTGTAATAATTATACTTATTACTTATATTGTTAGCAATATAACGTGCATTATTACCCATATAATGCAGTTATTATCGCTAGAACTGTAATAATTATACTTATTACTTATATTATTATCGATATAACATGCATTATTACCCATATTATGCAGTTATTATCGCTAGAACTATAATAAATATACGTATTACTTTTATTATCATCAATATAACATGCATTATTACCCATATTATGCAGTTATTGTCGATAGAACTGTAATAAATATACTTATTACTTTTATTATTATCAATATAACATGCACTATTTGCCATATTTTACTATTATTATCGCTAGAACTATATTAATTATACTTATTACTCCCGATATTATCAATATAACATGCATTATTACCCATATAATGCAGTTATTATCGCTATAACTGTAATAATTATACTTATTACTTATATTATCATCAATATAACGTGCATTATAACCCATATTATGCAGTTATTATCGCTAGAACTGTAATAATTATACTTATTACTTATATCACTATCAATATAACATGCATTATTAGCCATATTATGCAGTTATTATCGCTAGAACTATAATAAATATACGTATTACTTTCATTATCATCAATATAACATGCATTATTACCCATATTATGCAGTTATTATCGCTAGAACTGTAATAATTATACTTATTACCTATATTGTTAGCAATATAACGTGCATTATTACCCATATAATGCAGTTATTATCGCTAGAACTGTAATAATTATACTTATTACTTATATTATTGTCAATATAACATGCATTATTACCCATATTATGCAGTTATTATCGCTAGAACTATAATAAATATACGTATTACTTTTATTATCATCAATATAACATGCATTATTACCCATATTATGCAGTTATTATCGATAGAACTGTAATAAATATACTTATTACTTTTATTATTATCAATATAACATGCACTATTTGCCATTATTTTCTATTATTATCGCTAGAACTATAATAATTATACTTATTACTCCCGATGTTATCAATATAACATGCATTATTACCCATATAATGCAGTTATTATCGCTAGAACTGTAATAATTATACTTATTCCTTATATTATTATCAATATAACATGCATTATTACCCATATAATGCAGTTATTATCGCTAGAACTGTAATAATTGTACTCATTACTTATATTATTAGCAATATAACGTGCATTATTACCCATATTATGCAGTTATTATCGCTAGAACTGTAATAATTATACTTATTACTTATATCATTATCAATATAACATGCATTATTACCCATATAATGGAGGTATTATCGCTTGAACTGTAATAATTATACTTATTACTTATACTATTAGCAATATAACGTGCATTGTTACCCATATAATGCAGTTATTATCGCTAGACCTGTAATAATTATACTTATTACTTATATTGTTAGCAATATAGCGTGCATTATTACCCATATAATGCAGTTATTATCGCTAGAACTGTAATAATTATACTTATTACTTATATTATTATCGATATAGCATGCATTATTACCCATATTATGCAGTTATTATCGCTAGAACTATAATAAATATACGTATTACTTTTATTATCATCAATATAACATGCATTATTACCCATATTATGCAGTTATTATCGATAGAACTGTAATAAATATACTTATTACTTTTATTATTATCAATATAACATGCACTATTTGCCATATTTTACTATTATTATCGCTAGAACTATAATAATTATACTTATTACTCCCGATATTATCAATATAACATGCATTATTACCCATATAATGCAGTTATTATCGCTATAACTGTAATAATTATACTTATTACTTATATTATCATAAATATAACGTGCATTATAACCCATATTATGCAGTTGTTATCGCTAGAACTGTAATAATTATACTTATTACTTATATCACTATCAATATAACATGCATTATTAGCCATATTATGCAGTTATTATCGCTAGAACTATAATAAATATACGTATTACTTTCATTATCATCAATATAACATGCATTATTACCCATATTATGCAGTTATTATCGCTAGAACTGTAATAATTATACTTATTACCTATATTGTTAGCAATATAACGTGCATTATTACCCATATAATGCAGTTATTATCGCTAGAACTGTAATAATTATACTTATTACTTATATTATTGTCAATATAACATGCATTATTACCCATATTATGCAGTTATTATCGCTAGAACTATAATAAATATACGTATTACTTTTATTATCATCAATATAACATGCATTATTACCCATATTATGCAGTTATTATCGATAGAACTGTAATAAATATACTTATTACTTTTATTATTATCAATATAACATGCACTATTTGCCATTATTTTCTATTATTATCGCTAGAACTATAATAATTATACTTATTACTCCCGATGTTATCAATATAACATGCATTATTACCCATATAATGCAGTTATTATCGCTAGAACTGTAATAATTGTACTCATTACTTATATTATTAGCAATATAACGTGCATTATTACCCATATTATGCAGTTATTATCGCTAGAACTGTAATAATTATACTTATTACCTATATTGTTAGCAATATAACGTGCATTATTACCCATATAATGCAGTTATTATCGCTAGAACTGTAATAATTATACTTATTACTTATATTATTGTCAATATAACATGCATTATTACCCATATTATGCAGTTATTATCGCTAGAACTATAATAAATATACGTATTACTTTTATTATCATCAATATAACATGCATTATTACCCATATTATGCAGTTATTATCGATAGAACTGTAATAAATATACTTATTACTTTTATTATTATCAATATAACATGCACTATTTGCCATTATTTTCTATTATTATCGCTAGAACTATAATAATTATACTTATTACTCCCGATGTTATCAATATAACATGCATTATTACCCATATAATGCAGTTATTATCGCTAGAACTGTAATAATTATACTTATTCCTTATATTATTATCAATATAACATGCATTATTACCCATATAATGCAGTTATTATCGCTAGAACTGTAATAATTGTACTCATTACTTATATTATTAGCAATATAACGTGCATTATTACCCATATTATGCAGTTATTATCGCTAGAACTGTAATAATTATACTTATTACTTATATCATTATCAATATAACATGCATTATTACCCATATAATGGAGGTATTATCGCTTGAACTGTAATAATTATACTTATTACTTATACTATTAGCAATATAACGTGCATTGTTACCCATATAATGCAGTTATTATCGCTAGACCTGTAATAATTATACTTATTACTTATATTGTTAGCAATATAGCGTGCATTATTACCCATATAATGCAGTTATTATCGCTAGAACTATAATAAATATACGTATTACTTTTATTATCATCAATATAACATGCATTATTACCCATATTATGCAGTTATTATCGATAGAACTGTAATAAATATACTTATTACTTTTATTATTATCAATATAACATGCACTATTTGCCATTATTTTCTATTATTATCGCTAGAACTATAATAATTATACTTATTACTCCCGATGTTATCAATATAACATGCATTATTACCCATATAATGCAGTTATTATCGCTAGAACTGTAATAATTGTACTCATTACTTATATTATTAGCAATATAACGTGCATTATTACCCATATTATGCAGTTATTATCGCTAGAACTGTAATAATTATACTTATTACTTATATCATTATCAATATAACATGCATTATTACCCATATTATGCAGTTATTGTCGATAGAACTGTAATAAATATACTTATTACCTATATTGTTAGCAATATAACGTGCATTATTACCCATATAATGCAGTTATTATCGCTAGAACTGTAATAATTATACTTATTACTTATATCATTATCAACATAACATGCATTATTACCCATATAATGGAGGTATTATCGCTTGAACTGTAATAATTATACTTATTACTTATACTATTAGCAATATAACGTGCATTGTTACCCATATAATGCAGTTATTATCGCTAGACCTGTAATAATTATACTTATTACTTATATTGTTAGCAATATAACGTGCATTATTACCCATATAATGCAGTTATTATCGCTAGAACTGTAATAATTATACTTATTACTTATATTATTATCGATATAACATGCATTATTACCCATATTATGCAGTTATTATCGCTAGAACTATAATAAATATACGTATTACTT
This sequence comes from Megachile leachella, assembly GCA_963576845.1. Classification (NCBI taxonomy): domain Eukaryota; kingdom Metazoa; phylum Arthropoda; class Insecta; order Hymenoptera; family Megachilidae; genus Megachile; species Megachile leachella. Next base: position 1,622,578 of record CAUYWW010000067.1, read on the forward strand.
TTATTATCATCAATATAACATGCATTATTACCCATATTATGCAGTTATTGTCGATAGAACTGTAATAAATATACTTATTACTTTTATTATTATCAATATAACATGCACTATTTGCCATATTTTACTATTATTATCGCTAGAACTATAATAATTATACTTATTACTCCCGATATTATCAATATAACATGCATTATTACCCATATAATGCAGTTATTATCGCTAGAACTGTAATAATTATACTTATTACTTATATTATTATCAATATAACATGCATTATTACCCATATAATGCAGTTATTATCGCTAGAACTGTAATAATTGTACTCATTACTTATATTATTAGCAATATAACGTGCATTATTACCCATATTATGCAGTTATTATCGCTAGAACTGTAATAATTATACTTATTACTTATATCATTATCAATATAACGTGCATTATTACCCATATTATGCAGTTATTGTCGATAGAACTGTAATAAATATACTTATTACTTTTATTATTATCAATATAACATGCACTATTTGCCATATTTTACTATTATTATCGCTAGAACTATAATAATTATACTTATTACTCCCGATATTATCAATATAACATGCATTATTACCCATATAATGCAGTTATTATCGCTAGAACTGTAATAATTATACTTATTGCTTATATTGTTAGCAATATAACGTGCATTATGACCCATATAATGCAGTTATTATCGCTAGAACTGTAATAATTATACTTATTACTCCCGATATTATCAATATAACATGCATTATTGCCCATATAATGCAGTTATTATCGCTAGAACTGTAATAATTATACTTATTACTTATATTATTAGCAATATAACATGCATTATTACCCCTATTATGCAGTTATTATCGCTAGAACTATAATAAATATACGTATTACTTTTATTATCATCAATATAACATGCATTATTACCCATATTATGCAGTTATTATCGATAGAACTGTAATAAATATACTTATTACTTTTATTATTATCAACATAGCATGCACTATTTGCCATATTTTACTATTATTATCGCTAGAACTATAATAATTATACTTATTACTGTCGATATTATCAATATAACATGCATTATTACCCATATAATGCAGTTATTATCGCTAGAACTGTAATAATTATACTTATTACTTATATTAGCATCAATATATCATGCACTATTTGCTATATTTTACTATTATTATCGCTAGAACTATAATAATTATACTTATTACTCCCAATATTATCAATGTAGCATGCATTATTACCCATATAATGCAGTTATTATCGCTAGAACTGTAATAATTATACTTATTACTTATATCACTATCAATATAACACGCATTATTAGCCATATTATGCAGTTATTATCGCTAGAACTATAATAATTATACTTATTACTCCCGATGTTATCAATATAACATGCATTATTACCCATATAATGCAGTTATTATCGCTAGAACTGTAATAATTGTACTCATTACTTATATTATTAGCAATATAACGTGCATTATTACCCATATTATGCAGTTATTATCGCTAGAACTGTAATAATTATACTTATTACTTATATCATTATCAATATAACATGCATTATTACCCATATAATGGAGGTACTATCGCTTGAACTGTAATAATTATACTTATTACTTATACTATTAGCAATATAACGTGCATTGTTACCCATATAATGCAGTTATTATCGCTAGACCTGTAATAATTATACTTATTACTTATATTGTTAGCAATATAACGTGCATTATTACCCATATAATGCAGTTATTATCGCTAGAACTGTAATAATTATACTTATTACTTATATTATTATCGATATAACATGCATTATTACCCATATTATGCAGTTATTATCGCTAGAACTGTAATAATTATACTTATTACTTATATCACTATCAATATAACATGCATTATTAGCCATATTATGCAGTTATTATCGCTAGAACTATAATAAATATACGTATTACTTTCATTATCATCAATATAACATGCATTATTACCCATATTATGCAGTTATTATCGCTAGAACTGTAATAATTATACTTATTACCTATATTGTTAGCAATATAACGTGCATTATTACCCATATAATGCAGTTATTATCGCTAGAACTGTAATAATTATACTTATTACTTATATTATTGTCAATATAACATGCATTATTACCCATATTATGCAGTTATTATCGCTAGAACTATAATAAATATACGTATTACTTTTATTATCATCAATATAACATGCATTATTACCCATATTATGCAGTTATTATCGATAGAACTGTAATAAATATACTTATTACTTTTATTATTATCAATATAACATGCACTATTTGCCATTATTTTCTATTATTATCGCTAGAACTATAATAATTATACTTATTACTCCCGATGTTAACAATATAACATGCATTATTACCCATATAATGCAGTTATTATCGCTAGAACTGTAATAATTATACTTATTACTTATATTATTATCAATATAACATGCATTATTACCCATATAATGCAGTTATTATCGCTAGAACTGTAATAATTGTACTCATTACTTATATTATTAGCAATATAACGTGCATTATTACCCATATTATGCAGTTATTATCGCTAGAACTGTAATAATTATACTTATTACTTATATCATTATCAATATAACATGCATTATTACCCATATTATGCAGTTATTGTCGATAGAACTGTAATAAATATACTTATTACTTTTATTATTATCAATATAACATGCACTATTTGCCATATTTTACTATTATTATCGCTAGAACTATAATAATTATACTTATTACTCCCGATATTATCAATATAACATGCATTATTACCCATATAATGCAGTTATTATCGCTAGAACTGTAATAATTATACTTATTGCTTATATTGTTAGCAATATAACGTGCATTATTACCCATATAATGCAGTTATTATCGCTAGAACTGTAATAATTATACTTATTACTCCCGATATTATCAATATAACATGCATTATTGCCCATATAATGCAGTTATTATCGCTAGAACTGTAATAATTATACTTATTACTTATATTATTAGCAATATAACATGCATTATTACCCCTATTATGCAGTTATTATCGCTAGAACTATAATAAATATACGTATTACTTTTATTATCATCAATATAACATGCATTATTACCCATATTATGCAGTTATTATCGAAAGAACTGTAATAAATATACTTATTACTTTTATTATTATCAACATAGCATGCACTATTTGCCATATTTTACTATTATTATCGCTAGAACTATAATAATTATACTTATTACTGTCGATATTATCAATATAACATCCATTATTACCCATATAATGCAGTTATTATCGCTAGAACTGTAATAATTATACTTATTACTTATATTATCATCAATATATCATGCACTATTTGCTATATTTTACTATTATTATCGCTAGAACTATAATAATTATACTTATTACTCCCAATATTATCAATGTAGCATGCATTATTACCCATATAATGCAGTTATTATCGCTAGAACTGTAATAATTATACTTATTACTTATATCACTATCAATATAACACGCATTATTAGCCATATTATGCAGTTATTATCGCTAGAACTATAATAAATATACGTATTACTTTCATTATCATCAATATAACATGCATTATTACCCATATAATGCAGTTATTATCGCTAGAACTGTAATAACTGTACTCATTACTTATATTATTAGCAATATAACGTGCATTATTACCCATATTATGCAGCTATTATCGCTAGAACTGTAATAATTATACTTATTACTTATATCATTATCAATATAACATGCATTATTACCCATATAATGGAGGTATTATCGCTTGAGCTGTAATAATTATACTTATTACTTATACTATTAGCAATATAACGTGCATTGTTACCCATATAATGCAGTTATTATCGCTAGAACTGTAATAATTATACTTATTACTTTTATTATTATCAATATAACATGCACTATTTGCCATATTTTACTATTATTATCGCTAGAACTGTAATAATTATACTTATTACTCCCGATATTATCAATATAACATGCATTGTTACCCATATAATGCAGTTATTATCGATAGAACTGTAATAATTATACTTATTGCTTATATTGTAAGCAATATAAAGTGCATTATTACCCATATAATGCAGTTATTATCGCTAGAACTGTAATAATTATACTTATTACTTATATTATTATCAATATAACATGCATTATTACCCATATTATGCAGTTATTATCGCTAGAACTATAATAAATATACGTATTACTCCCAATATTATCAATATAACATGCATTATTACCCATATAATGCAGTTATTATCGCTAGAACTGTAATAATTATACTTATTACTTATATTATCATCAATATAACATGCATTATAACCCATATTATGCAGTTATTTTGGATAGAACTGTCATAAATATACTTATTACTTTTATTATTATCAATGTAACCTGCACTATTAGCCATATTCTACTATCATTATGGCTAGAACTATAATAATTATACTTATTACTCCCAATATTATCAATATAACATGCATTATTACCCACATAACGCAGTTATTATCGCTAGAACTGTAATAATTATACTCATTACTTATATTATTATCAATATAACGTGCATTATTACCCATATAATGCAGTTATTATCGCTAGAACTGTAATAATTATACCTATTACTTATATTATTAGCAATATAACGTGCATTATTACCCATATAATGCAGTTATTATCGCTAGAACTGTAATAATTATACTTATTACTTATATTATTATCAATATAACATGCATTATTATCCATATAATGGAGGTATTATCGCAAGAACTGTAATAATTCTACTTATTACTTATACTATTAGCAATATAACGTGCATTATTACCCATATAATGCAGTTATTATCGCCAGAACTGTAATAATTATACTTATTACTTTTATTATTCTCAATATAACATGCATTATTACCCATATTATGCAGTTATTATCGCTAGAACTATAATAAATATACGTATTACCTTCATTACCATCAATATAACATGCATTATTACCCATATAATGGAGGTATTATCGCTAGAACTGTAATAATTATACTGATTACTTATATTATTATCAATATAACATGCATTATTACCCATATTATGCAGTTATTATCTCTAGAACCATAATAAATATACTTATTACTCCCAATATTATCAATATAACATGCATCTTTACCCATATAATGCAGTTATTATCGCTAGAACTGTAATAATTATACTTATTACTTATATTGTTAGCAATATAACGTGCATTATTACCCACATAACGCAGTTATTATCGCTAGAACTGTAATAATTATACTCATTACTTATATTATTATCAATATAACGTGCATTATTACCCATATAATGCAGTTATTATCGCTAGAACTGTAATAATTATACCTATTACTTATATTATTAGCAATATAACGTGCATTATTACCCATATAATGCAGTTATTATCTCTAGAACTGTAATAATTATACTTATTACTTATATTATTATCAATATAACATACATTATTATCCATATAATGGAGGTATTATCGCAAGAACTGTAATAATTCTACTTATTACTTATACTATTAGCAATATAACGTGCATTATTACCCATATAATGCAGTTATTATCGCCAGAACTGTAATAATTATACTTATTACTTTTATTATTCTCAATATAACATGCATTATTACCCATATTATGCAGTTATTATCGCTAGAACTATAATAAATATACGTATTACTTTCATTACCATCAATATAACATGCATTATTACCCATATAATGGAGGTATTATCGCTAGAACTGTAATAATTACACTGATTACTTATATTATTATCAATATAACATGCATTATTACCCATATTATGCAGTTATTATCTCTAGAACCATAATAAATATACTTATTACTCCCAATATTATCAATATAACATGCATCTTTACCCATATAATGCAGTTATTATCGCTAGAACTGTAATAATTATACTTATTGCTTATATTGTTAGCAATATAACGTGCATTATTACCCATATAATGCAGTTATTATCGCTAGAACTGTAATAATTATACCTATTACTTATATTATTAGCAATATAACGTGCATTATTACCCATATAATGCAGTTATTATCGCTAGAACTGTAATAATTATACTTATTACTTATATTATTATCAATATAACATACATTATTATCCATATAATGGAGGTATTATCGCAAGAACTGTAATAATTCTACTTATTACTTATACTATTAGCAATATAACGTGCATTATTACCCATATAATGCAGTTATTATCGCCAGAACTGTAATAATTATACTTATTACTTTTATTATTCTCAATATAACATGCATTATTACCCATATTATGCAGTTATTATCGCTAGAACTATAATAAATATACGTATTACTTTTATTATCATCAATATAACATGCATTATTACCCATATTATGCAGTTATTATCGAAAGAACTGTAATAAATATACTTATTACTTTTATTATTATCAACATAGCATGCACTATTTGCCATATTTTACTATTATTATCGCTAGAACTATAATAATTATACTTAATACTGTCGATATTATCAATATAACATGCATTATTACCCATATAATGCAGTTATTATCGCTAGAACTGTAATAATTATACTTATTACTTATATCACTATCAATATAACACGCATTATTAGCCATATTATGCAGTTATTATCGCTAGAACTATAATAAATATACGTATTACTTTCATTATCATCAATATAACATGCATTATTACCCATATAATGCAGTTATTATCGCTAGAACTGTAATAACTGTACTCATTACTTATATTATTAGCAATATAACGTGCATTATTACCCATATTATGCAGCTATTATCGCTAGAACTGTAATAATTATACTTATTACTTATATCATTATCAATATAACATGCATTATTACCCATATAATGGAGGTATTATCGCTTGAGCTGTAATAATTATACTTATTACTTATACTATTAGCAATATAACGTGCATTGTTACCCATATAATGCAGTTATTATCGCTAGAACTGTAATAATTATACTTATTACTTTTATTATTATCAATATAACATGCACTATTTGCCATATTTTACTATTATTATCGCTAGAACTGTAATAATTATACTTATTACTCCCGATATTATCAATATAACATGCATTATTACCCATATAATGCAGTTATTATCGCTAGAACTGTAATAATTATACTTATTGCTTATATTGTAAGCAATATAAAGTGCATTATTACCCATATAATGCAGTTATTATCGCTAGAACTGAAATAATTATACCTATTACTTATATTATTAGCAATATAACGTGCATTATTACCCATATAATGCAGTTATTATCGCTAGAACTGTAATAATTATACTTATTACTTATATTATTATCAATATAACATGCATTATTATCCATATAATGGAGGTATTATCGCAAGAACTGTAATAATTCTACTTATTACTTATACTATTAGCAATATAACGTTCATTATTACCCATATAATGCAGTTATTATCGCCAGAACTGTAATAATTATACTTATTACTTTTATTATTCTCAATATAACATGCATTATTACCCATATTATGCAGTTATTATCGCTAGAACTATAATAAATATACGTATTACCTTCATTACCATCAATATAACATGCATTATTACCCATATAATGGAGGTATTATCGCTAGAACTGTAATAATTATACTGATTACTTATATTATTATCAATATAACATGCATTATTACCCATATTATGCAGTTATTATCTCTAGAACCATAATAAATATACTTATTACTCCCAATATTATCAATATAACATGCATCTTTACCCATATAATGCAGTTATTATCGCTAGAACTGTAATAATTATACTTATTACTTATATTGTTAGCAATATAACGTGCATTATTACCCACATAACGCAGTTATTATCGCTAGAACTGTAATAATTATACTCATTACTTATATTATTATCAATATAACGTGCATTATTACCCATATAATGCAGTTATTATCGCTAGAACTGTAATAATTATACCCATTACTTATATTATTAGCAATATAACGTGCATTATTACCCATATAATGCAGTTATTATCGCTAGAACTGTAATAATTATACTTATTACTTATATTATTATCAATATAACATACATTATTATCCATATAATGGAGGTATTATCGCAAGAACTGTAATAATTCTACTTATTACTTATACTATTAGCAATATAACGTGCATTATTACCAATATAATGCAGTTATTATCGCCAGAACTGTAATAATTATACTTATTACTTTTATTATTCTCAATATAACATGCATTATTACCCATATTATGCAGTTATTATCACTGGAACTATAATAAATATACGTATTACTTTCATTACCATCAATATAACATGCATTATTACCCATATAATGGAGGTATTATCGCTAGAACTGTAATAATTATACTGATTACTTATATTATTATCAATATAACATGCATTATTACCCATATTATGCAGTTATTATCTCTAGAACCATAATAAATATACTTATTACTCCCAATATTATCAATATAACATGCATCTTTACCCATATAATGCAGTTATTATCGCTAGAACTGTAATAATTATACTTATTACTTATATTGTTAGCAATATAACGTGCATTATTACCCACATAACGCAGTTATTATCGCTAGAACTGTAATAATTATACTCATTACTTATATTATTATCAATATAACGTGCATTATTACCCATATAATGCAGTTATTATCGCTAGAACTGTAATAATTATACCCATTACTTATATTATTAGCAATATAACGTGCATTATTACCCATATAATGCAGTTATTATCGCTAGAACTGTAATAATTATACTTATTACTTATATTATTATCAATATAACATACATTATTATCCATATAATGGAGGTATTATCGCAAGAACTGTAATAATTCTACTTATTACTTATACTATTAGCAATATAACGTGCATTATTACCAATATAATGCAGTTATTATCGCCAGAACTGTAATAATTATACTTATTACTTTTATTATTCTCAATATAACATGCATTATTACCCATATTATGCAGTTATTATCACTAGAACTATAATAAATATACGTATTACTTTCATTACCATCAATATAACATGCATTATTACCCATATAATGGAGGTATTATCGCTAGAACTGTAATAATTATACTGATTACTTATATTATTATCAATATAACATGCATTATTACCCATATTATGCAGTTATTATCTCTAGAACCATAATAAATATACTTATTACTCCCAATATTATCAATATAACATGCATCTTTACCCATATAATGCAGTTATTATCGCTAGAACTGTAATAATTATACTTATTACTTATATTGTTAGCAATATAACGTGCATTATTACCCATATAATGCAGTTATTATCGCTAGAACTGTAATAATTATACTTATTACTTATATTATTATCAATATAACATGCATTATTACCCATATTATGCAGTTATTATGGCTAGAACTATAATAAATATACGTATTACTCCCAATATTATCAATATAACATGCATTATTACCCATATAATGCAGTTATTATCGCTAGAACTGTAATAATTATACTTATTACTTATATTATTATCGATATAACATGCATTATTACCCAGATAATGCAGTTATTATCGCTAGAACTGTAATAATTGTACTCATTACTTATATTACTAGCAATATAACGTGCATTATTACCCATATTATGCAGTTATTATCGCTAGAACTGTAATAATTATACTTATTACTTATATCACTATCAATATAACATGCATTATTAGCCATATTATGCAGTTATTATCGCTAGAACTATAATAAATATACGTATTACTTTCATTATCATCAATATAACATGCATTAATACCCATATTATGCAGTTATTATCGATAGAACTGTAATAATTATACTTATTACTTAGATTATTATCAACATAACATCCATTATTACCCATATTATGCAGTTATTATGGATAGGACTGTAATAAATATACTTATTACTTTTATTATTATCAATATAACATGCACTATTTGCCATATTTTACTATTATTATCGCTAGAACTATAATAATTATACTTATTACTGACGATATTATCAATATAACATGCATTATTACCCATATAATGCAGTTATTATCGCTAGAACTGTAATAATTATACTTATTACTTATATTATCATCAATATAACATGCATTATAACCCATATTATGCAGTTATTTTGGATAGAACTGTCATAAATATACTTATTACTTTTATTATTATCAATGTAACCTGCACTATTAGCCATATTCTACTATCATTATGGCTAGAACTATAATAATTATACTTATTACTCCCAATGTTATCAATATAACATGCATTATTACCCACATAACGCAGTTATTATCGCTAGAACTGTAATAATTATACTCATTACTTATATTATTATCAATATAACGTGCATTATTACCCATATAATGCAGTTATTATCGCTAGAACTGTAATAATTATACCTATTACTTATATTATTAGCAATATAACGTGCATTATTACCCATATAATGCAGTTATTATCGCTAGAACTGTAATAATTATACTTATTACTTATATTATTATCAATATAACATGCATTATTATCCATATAATGGAGGTATTATCGCAAGAACTGTAATAATTCTACTTATTACTTGTACTATTAGCAATATAACGTGCATTATTACCCATATAATGCAGTTATTATCGCCAGAACTGTAATAATTATACTTATTACTTTTATTATTCTCAATATAACATGCATTATTACCCATATTATGCAGTTATTATCGCTAGAACTATAATAAATATACGTATTACTTTCATTACCATCAATATAACATGCATTATTACCCATATAATGGAGGTATTATCGCTAGAACTGTAATAATTATACTGATTACTTATATTATTCTCAATATAACATGCATTATTAACTATATTATGCAGTTATTATCGCTAGAACTATAATAATTATACTTATTACTTATATCACTATCAATATAACATGCATTATTAGCCATATTATGCAGTTATTATCGCTAGAACTATAATAAATATACGTATTACTTTCATTATCATCAATATAACATGCATTATTACCCATATTATGCAGTTATTATCGATAGAACTGTAATAATTATACTTATTACTTAGATTATTATCAACATAACATCCATTATTACCCATATTATGTAGTTATTATGGATAGGACTGTAATAAATATACTTATTACTTTTATTATTATCAATATAACATGCACTATTTGCCATATTTTACTATTATTATCGCTAGAACTATAATAATTATACTTATTACTGACGACATTATCAATATAACATGCATTATTACCCATATAATGCAGTTATTATCGCTAGAACTGTAATAATTATACTTATTACTTATATTATCATCAATATAACATGCATTATAACCCATATTATGCAGTTATTTTGGATAGAACTGTAATAAATATACTTATTACTTTTATTATTATCAATGTAACCTGCACTATTAGCCATATTCTACTATCATTATGGCTAGAACTATAATAATTATACTTATTACTCCCAATATTATCAATATAACATGCATTATTACCCACATAACGCAGTTATTATCGCTAGAACTGTAATAATTATACTCATTGCTTATATTATTATCAATATAACGTGCATTATTACCCATATAATGCAGTTATTATCGCTAGAACTGTAATAATTATACCTATTACTTATATTATTAGCAATATAACGTGCATTATTACCCATATAATGCAGTTATTATCGCTAGAACTGTAATAATTATACTTATTACTTATATTATTATCAATATAACATGCATTATTATCCATATAATGGAGGTATTATCGCAAGAACTGTAATAATTCTACTTATTACTTATACTATTAGCAATATAACGTGCATTATTACCCATATAATGCAGTTATTATCGCCAGAACTGTAATAATTATACTTATTACTTTTATTATTCTCAATATAACATGCATTATTACCCATATTATGCAGTTATTATCGCTAGAACTATAATAAATATACGTATTACTTTCATTACCATCAATATAACATGCATTATTACCCATATTATGCAGTTATTGTCGATAGAACTGTAATAAATATACTTATTACTTTTATTATTATCAATATAACATGCACTATTTGCCACATTTTACTATTATTATCGCTAGAACTATAATAATTATACTTATTACTCCCGATATTATCAATATAACTTGCATTATTACCCATATAATGCAGTTATTATCGCTAGAACTGTAATAATTATACTTATTGCTTATATTGTTAGCAATATAACGTGCATTAATACCCATATAATGCAGTTATTATCGCTAGAACTGTAATAATTATACTTATTACTTATATTATCATCAATATAACATGCATTATAACCCATATTATGCAGTTATTTTGGATAGAACTGTAATAAATATACTTATTACTTTTACTATTATCAATGTAACCTGCACTATTAGCCATATTCTACTATCATTATGGCTAGAACTATAATAATTATACTTATTGCTCCCAATATTATCAATATAACATGCATTATTACCCACATAACGCAGTTATTATCGCTAGAACTGTAATAATTATACTCATTACTTATACTATTAGCAATATAACGTGCATTATTACCCATATAATGCAGTTATTATCGCCAGAACTGTAATAATTATACTTATTATTCATATTATTCTCAATATAACATGCATTATTACCCATATTATGTAGTTATTATCGCTAGAACTATAATAAATATACGTATTACTTTAATTATCATCAATATAACATGCATTATTACCCATATTGTGCAGTTATTATCGCTAGAACTATAATAAATATACGTATTACTTTCATTATCATCAATATAACATGCATTATTACCCATATAATGCAGTTATTATCGCTAGAACTGTAATAATTATACTTATTACTTATATTGTTAGCAATATAACGTGCATTATTACCCATATAATGCAGTTGTTATCGCTAGAACTGTAATAATTATACTTATTACTTACATTATTATCAATATAACATGCATTATAACCCATATAATGCAGTTATTATCGCTAGAACTGTAATAATTATACTTATTACTGACGATATTATCAATATAACGTGCATTATTACCCATATAATGCAGTTATTATCGCTAGAACTGTAATAATTATACTTATTACTTATATTATCATCAATATAACATGCATTATAACCCATATTATGCAGTTATTTTGGATAGAACTGTAATAAATATACCTATTACTTTTATTATTATCAATGTAACCTGCACTATTAGCCATATTCTACTATCATTATGGCTAGAACTATAATAATTATACTTATTACTCCCAATATTATCAATATAACATGCATTATTACCCACATAACGCAGTTATTATCGCTAGAACTGTAATAATTGTACTCATTACTTATATTATTATCAATATAACGTGCATTATTACCCATATAATGCAGTTATTATCGCTAGAACTGTAATAGTTATACCTATTACTTATATTATTAGCAATATAACGTGCATTATTACCCATATAATGCAGTTATTATCGCTAGAACTGTAATAATTATACTTATTACTCCCGATGTTATCAATATAACATGCCTTATTACCCATATAATGCAGTTATTATCGCTAGAACTGTAATAATTATACTCATTACTTATATTATTAGCAATATAACGTGCATTATTACCCATATTATGCAGTTATTATCGCTAGAAATGTAATAATTATACTTATTACTTATATTATTATCAATATAACATGCATGATTACCCATATAATTTAGGTATTATCGCTAGAATTGTAATAATTATACTTATTACTTATACTATTAGCAATATAACGTGCATTATTACCCATATAATGCAGTTATTATCGCTAGAACTATAATAAATATACGTATTACTTTTATTATCATCAATATAACATGCATTATTACCCACATAACGCAGTTATTATCGCTAGAACTCTAATAATTATACTCATTACTTTTACTATTATCAATATATCATGTACTATTTGCTATATTTTACTATTATTATCGCTAGAACTATAATAATTATACTTATTACTCCCAATATTATCAATGTAGCATGCATTATTACCCATATAATGCTGTTATTATCGCTAGAACTGTAATAATTATACTTATTACTTATATCACTATCAATATAACACGCATTATTAGCCATATTATGCAGTTATTATCGCTAGAACTATAATAAATATACGTATTACTTTCATTATCATCAATATAACATGCATTATTACCCATATTATGCAGTTATTATCGATAGAACTGTAATAATTATACTTATTACTTATATTATCATCAATATAACATGCATTATAGCCCATATTATGTAGTTATTATCGCTAGAACTGTAATAATTATACTTATTACTTATATCACTATCAATATAACATGCATTATTAGCCATATTATGCAGTTATTATCGCTAGAACTATAATAAATATACGTATTACTTTCATTATCATCAATATAACATGCATTATTACCCATATTATGCAGTTATTATCGATAGAACTGTAATAAATATATTTATTAGTTTTATCATTATCAATATAACATGCACTATTTGCCATATTTTACTATTATTATCGCTAGAACTATAATAATTAAACTTATTACTCCCGATATTATCAATATAACATGCATTATTACCCATATAATGCAGTTATTATCGCTAGAACTGTAATAATTATACTGATTACTTATATTATTATCAATATAACATGCATTATTACCCATATAATGCAGTTATTATCGCTAGAACTGTAATAATTATACGTATTACTTATATTATTATCGATATAACATGCATTATTACCCATATAATGCAGTTATTATCGCTAGAACTGTAATAATTGTACTCATTTCTTATATTATTTGCAGCATAACGTGCATTATTACCCATATTATGCAGTTATTATCGCTAGAACTGTAATAATTATACTTATTACTTATATTGTTAGCAATATAACGTGCATTATTACCCATATAATGCAGTTATTATCGCCAGAACTGTAATAATTATACTTATTACTTAGATTATTATCAATATAACATCCATTATTACCCATATTATGCAGTTATTATGGATAGGACTGTAATAAATATACGTATTACTTTCATTATCATCAATATAACATGCATTATTACCCATATTATGCAGTTATTATCGATAGAACTGTAATAAATATATTTATTAGTTTTATCATTATCAATATAACATGCACTATTTGCCATATTTTACTATTATTATCGCTAGAACTGTAATAATTATACTTATTACTTATATCACTATCAATATAACATGCATTATTAGCCATATTATGCAGTTATTATCTTTAGAACTATAATAAATATACGTATTACTTTCATTATCATCATTATAACATGCATTATTACCCATATTATGCAGTTATTATCGATAGAACTGTAATAAATATACTTATTACTTTTACTATTATCAATATATCATGCACTATTTGCTATATTTTACTATTATTATCGCTAGAACTATAATAATTATACTTATTACTCCCAATATTATCAATGTAACATGCATTATTACCCATATAATGCAGTTATTATCGCTAGAACTGTAATAATTATACTTATTACTTATATTGTTAGCAATATAACGTGCATTATTACCCATATAATGCAGTTATTATCGCCAGAACTGTAATAATTATACTTATTACTTAGATTATTATCAATATAACATCCATTATTACCCATATTATGCAGTTATTATGGATAGGACTGTAATAAATATACTTATTACTTTTATTATTATCAATATAACATGCACTATTTGCCATTATTTTCTATTATTATCGCTAGAACTATAATAATTATACTTATTACTCCCGATGTTATCAATATAACATGCATTATTACCCATATAATGCAGTTATTATCGCTAGAACTGTAATAATTGTACTCATTACTTATATTATTAGCAATATAACGTGCATTATTACCCATATTATGCAGTTATTATCGCTAGAACTGTAATAATTATACTTATTACTTATATCATTATCAATATAACATGCATTATTACCCATATAATGGAGGTATTATCGCTTGAACTGTAATAATTATACTTATTACTTGTACTATTAGCAATATAACGTGCATTGTTACCCATATAATGCAGTTATTATCGCTAGACCTGTAATAATTATACTTATTACTTATATTGTTAGCAATATAACGTGCATTATTACCCATATAATGCAGTTATTATCGCTAGAACTGTAATAATTATACTTATTACTTATATTATTATCGATATAACATGCATTATTACCCATATTATGCAGTTATTATCGCTAGAACTATAATAAATATACGTATTACTTTTATTATCATCAATATAACATGCATTATTACCCATATTATGCAGTTATTGTCGATAGAACTGTAATAAATATACTTATTACTTTTATTATTATCAATATAACATGCACTATTTGCCATATTTTACTATTATTATCGCTAGAACTATAATAATTATACTTATTACTCCCGATATTATCAATATAACATGCATTATTACCCATATAATGCAGTTATTATCGCTAGAACTGTAATAATTATACTTATTGCTTATATTGTTAGCAATATAACGTGCATTATTACTCATATAATGCAGTTATTATCGCTAGAACTGTAATAATTATACTTATTACTCCCGATATTATCAATATAACATGCATTATTGCCCATATAATGCAGTTATTATCGCTAGAACTGTAATAATTATACTTATTACTTATATTATTAGCAACATAACATGCATTATTACCCCTATTATGCAGTTATTATCGCTAGAACTATAATAAATATACGTATTACTTTTATTATCATCAATATAACATGCATTATTACCCATATTATGCAGTTATTATCGATAGAACTGTAATAAATATACTTATTACTTTTATTATTATCAACACAACATGCACTATTTGCCATATTTTACTATTATTATCGCTAGAACTATAATAATTATACTTATTACTCCCGATGTTATCAATATAACATGCATTATTACCCATATAATGCAGTTATTATCGCTAGAACTGTAATAATTATACTTATTACTTATATTATCATCAATATAACATGCATTATAACCCATATTATGCAGTTAATTTGGATAGAACTGTAATAAATATACTTATTACTTTTACTATTATGAATGTAACCTGCACTATTAGCCATATTCTACTATCATTATGGCTAGAACTATAATAATTATACTTATTGCTCCCAATATTATCAATATAACATGCATTATTACCCACATAACGCAGTTATTATCGCTAGAACTGTAATAATTATACTCATTACATATACTATTAGCAATATAACGTGCATTATTACCCATATAATGCAGTTATTATCGCCAGAACTGTAATAATTATACTTATTACTCATATTATTCTCAATATAACATGCATTATTACCCATATTATGTAGTTATTATCGCTAGAACTATAATAAATATACGCATTACTTTAATTATCATCAATATAACATGCATTATTACCCATATTGTGCAGTTATTATCGCTAGAACTATAATAAATATACGTATTACTTATATTGTTAGCAATATAACGTGCATTATTACCCATATAATGCAGTTATTATCGCTAGAACTGTAATAAATATACTTGCTACTTTCATTATCATCAATATAACATGCATTATTACCCATATTATGCAGTTATTATCGATAGAACGATAATAAATATACTTATTACTTTTATTATTATCAATATAACATGCACTATTAGCCATATTGTACTATTATTATCGCTAGAACAATAATAATTGTACTTATTACTCCCGATATTATCAATATAACATGCATTATTACCCATATAATACAGTTATTATCGCTAGGACTGTAATAATTATACTTATTACTTATATTATTAGCAATATAACGTGCATTATTACCCATATAATGCAGTTATTATCGCTAGAACTATAATAAATATACGTATTACTTTTATTATCATCAATATAACATGCATTATTACCCATATTATGCAGTTATTATCGATAGAACTGTAATAAATGTACTTATTACTTTTACTATTATCAATATAACATGCACTATTAGCCATATTTTACTATTATTGTCGCTAGAACTATAATAATTATACTTATTACTCCCGATATTATCAATATAACATGCCTTATTACGCATATAATGCAGTTATTATCGCTAGAACTGTAATAAATATACTTACTACTTTCATTATCATCAATATAACATGCATTATTACCCATATTATGCAGTTATTATCGATAGAACTGTAATAAATATATTTATTACTTTTATTATTATCAACATAACATGCACTATTTGCCATATTTTACTATTATTATCGCTAGAACTATAATAATTATACTTATTGCTCCCAATATTATCAATATAACATGCATTATTACCCACATAACGCAGTTATTATCGCTAGAACTGTAATAATTATACTCATTACATATACTATTAGCAATATAACGTGCATTATTACCCATATAATGCAGTTATTATCGCCAGAACTGTAATAATTATACTTATTACTCATATTATTCTCAATATAACATGCATTATTACCCATATTATGTAGTTATTATCGCTAGAACTATAATAAATATACGCATTACTTTAATTATCATCAATATAACATGCATTATTACCCATATTGTGCAGTTATTATCGCTAGAACCATAATAAATATACGTATTACTTTCATTATCATCAATATAACATGCATTATTACCCATATAATGCAGTTATTATCGCCGGAACTGTAATAATTATACTTATTACTTATATTGTTAGCAATATAACGTGCATTATTACCCATATAATGCAGTTGTTATCGCTAGAACTGTAATAATCATACTTATTACTTACATTATTATCAATATAACATGCATTATTACCCATATAATGCAGTTATTATCGCTAGAACTGTAATAATTGTACCCATTACTTATATTATTAGCAATATAACGTGCATTATTACCCATATAATGCAGTTATTATCGCTAGAACTATAATAAATATACGTATTACTTTAATTATCATCAATATAACATGCATTATTACCCATATAATGCAGTTACTATCGCTAGAACTGTAATAAATATACTTATTACTTTTATTATTATCAATATAACATGCACTATTTGCCATATTTTACTATTATTATAGCTAGAACTATAATAATTATACTTATTACTCCCGATATTATCAATATAACATGCATTATTACCCATATAATAGAGGTATTATCGCTAGAACTGTAATAATTATACTTATTACTTATATTGTTAGCAATATAACGTGCATTATTACCCATATAATGCAGTTATTATCGCTAGAACTGTAATAATTATACCTATTACTTATATTATTCTCAATATAACATGCATTATTACCCATATTATGCAGTTATTATCGCTAGAACTATAATAAATATACGTATTACTTTTATTATCATCAATATAACATGCATTATTACCCATGTTATGCAGTTATTGTCGATAGAACTGTAATAAATATATTTATTACTTTTATTATTATCAATATATCATGCACTATTTGCCATATTTTACTATTATTATCGCTAGAAGTATAATAATTATACTTATTACTCCCGATATTATTAATATAACATGCATTATTACCCATATAATGCAGTTATTATCGCTAGAACTGTAATAATTATACTCATTACTTATATTATTAGCAATATAACGTGCATTATTACCCATATTATGCAGTTATTATCGCTAGAACTGTAATAATTATACTTATTACTTATATTATTATCAATATAACATGGATTATTACCCATATAATGGAGGTATTATCGCTAGAATTGTAATAATTATACTTATTACTTATACTATTAGCAATATAACGTGCATTATTACCCATATAATGCAGTTATTATCGCCAGAACTGTAATAATTATACTTATTACTTATATTATTCTCAATATAACATGCATTATTACCCATATAATGCAGTTATTATCGCTAGAACTGTAATAATTATACTTATTACTTATATTATTATCAACATAACATGCATTATTACCCATATAATGGAGGTATTATTGCTAGAACTGTAATAATTATACTTATTACTTATACTATTAGCAGTATAACGTGCATCGTTGCCCATATAATGCAGTTATTATCGCCAGAACTGTAATAATTATACTTATTACTTATATTATTCTCAATATGACATGCATTATTACCCATATTATGCAGTTATTATCGATAGAACTGTAATAAATATATTTATTAGTTTTATTATTATCAATATAACATGCACTATTTGCCATATTTTATTATTATTATCGCTAGAACTATAATAATTATACTTATTACTCCCGATATTATTAATATAACATGCATTATTACCCATATAATGCAGTTATTATCGCTAGAACTGTAATAATTATACTTATTACTTATATTATTAGCAATATAACGTGCATTATTACCCATATAATGCAGTTATTATCGCTAGAACTGTAATAATTGTACTCATTACTTATATTATTAGCAATATAACGTGCATTATTACCCATATAATGCAGTTATTATCGCTAGAACTGTAATAATTATACTTATTACTTATATTATTTTCAACATAACATGCATTATTACCCATATAATGGAGGTACTATTGCTAGAACTGTAATAATTGTACTTATTACTTACACTATTAGCAATATAACGTGCATTGTTACCCATATAATGCAGTTATTATCGCCAGAACTGTAATAATTATACTTATTACTTATATTATTCTCAATATAACATGCATTATTACCCATATTATGCAGTTATTATCGCAAGAACTATAATAAATATACGTATTACTTTCATTATTATAAATATAACATGCATTATTACCCATATAATGCAGTTATTATCGCTAGAACTGTAATAATTATACTTATTTCTTATATGATTCTCAATATAACATGCATTATTACCCATATTATGCAGTTATTATCGCAAGAACTATAATAAATATACGTATTACTTTCATTATTATCAATATAACATGCATTATTACCCATATTATGCAGTTATTATCGCTAGAACTATAATAAATATACGTATTACTTTCATTATCATCAATATAACATGCATTATTACCCATATAATGGAGGTATTATCGCTAGAACTGTAATAATTATACTTATTACTTATATTATTATCAATATAACATGCATTATTACCCATATTATGCAGTTATTATCGCTAGAACTGTAATGATTATACTTATTACTCATATTATTATCAATATAACATGCATTACTACCCATATTATGCAATTATTATCGCTAGAATTATAATAAATATACGTATTACTTTTATTATCATCAATATAACTTGCATTATTACCCATATTATGCAGTTATTATCGATAGAACTGTAATAAATATACTTATTACTTTTATTATTATCAATATAACATGCACTATTTGCCATATTTTACTATTATTATCGCTAGAACTATAATAATTATACTTATTACTCTCGATATTATCAATATAACATGCATTATTACCCATATAATGCAGTTATTATCGCTAGAACTGTAATAATTATACTTATTACTTATATTGTTATCAATATAACATGCATTATTACCCATATAATGCAGTTATTATCGCTAGAACTGCAATAATTGTACTCATTACTTATATTGTTATCAATATAACATGCATTATTACCCATATAATGCAGTTATTATCGCTAGAACTGCAATAATTGTACTCATTACTTATATTATTAGCAATATAACATGCATTATTACCCATATAATGCAGTTATTATCGCTGGAACTGTAATAATTATACTTATTACTTATATTATTATCAATATAACATGCATTATTACCCATATTATGCAATTATTATCGCTAGAACTATAATAAATATACGTATTACCTTTATTATCATCAATATAACTTGCATTATTACCCATATTATGCAGTTATTATCGATAGAACTGTAATAAATATTCTTATTACTTTTATTATTATCAATATAACATGCACTATTTGCCATATTTTACTATTACTATCGCTAGAACTATAATAATTATACTTATTACTCCCGGTATTATCAATATAACATGCATTATTACCCATATAATGCAGTTATTATCGCTAGAACTGTAATAATTATACTTATTACTTATATTATTATCAATATAACATGCATTACTACCCATATTATGCAATTATTATCGCTAGAATTATAATAAATATACGTATTACTTTTATTATCATCAATATAACTTGCATTATTACCCATATTATGCAGTTATTATCGATAGAACTGTAATAAATATACTTATTACTTTTATTATTATCAATATAACATGCACTATTTGCCATATTTTACTATTATTATCGCTAGAACTATAATAATTATACTTATTACTCTCGATATTATCAATATAACATGCATTATTACCCATATAATGCAGTTATTATCGCTAGAACTGTAATAATTATACTTATTACTTATATTGTTATCAATATAACATGCATTATTACCCATATAATGCAGTTATTATCGCTAGAACTGCAATAATTGTACTCATTACTTATATTGTTATCAATATAACATGCATTATTACCCATATAATGCAGTTATTATCGCTAGAACTGCAATAATTGTACTCATTACTTATATTATTAGCAATATAACATGCATTATTACCCATATAATGCAGTTATTATCGCTGGAACTGTAATAATTATACTTATTACTTATATTATTATCAATATAACATGCATTATTACCCATATTATGCAATTATTATCGCTAGAACTATAATAAATATACGTATTACCTTTATTATCATCAATATAACTTGCATTATTACCCATATTATGCAGTTATTATCGATAGAACTGTAATAAATATTCTTATTACTTTTATTATTATCAATATAACATGCACTATTTGCCATATTTTACTATTACTATCGCTAGAACTATAATAATTATACTTATTACTCCCGGTATTATCAATATAACATGCATTATTACCCATATAATGCAGTTATTATCGCTAGAACTGTAATAATTATACTTATTACTTATATTATTAGCAATATAACGTGCATTATTACCCATATAATGCAGTTATTATCGCTAGAACTGTAATAATTATACTTATTACCTATATTATTCTCAATATAACATGCATTATTACCCATATAATGCAGTTATTATCGCTAGAACTGTAACAATTATACTTATTACTTATATTATTATCAACATAACATGCATTATTACCCATATAATGGAGGTATTATTGCTAGAACTGTAATAATTATACTTATTACTTATACTATTAGCAGTATAACGTGCATCGTTACCCATATAATGCTGTTATTATCGCCACAACTGTAATAATTATACTTATTACTTATATTATTCTCAATATAACATGCATTATTACCCATATTATGCAGTTATTATCGCTAGAACTATAATAAATATACGTATTACTTTTATTATCATCAATATAACATGCATTATTACCCATATTATGCAGTTATTATCGCTAGAACTATAATAAATATACGTATTACTTTCATTATCATCAATATAACATGCATTATTACCCATATAATGGAGGTATTATCGCTAGAACTGTAATAATTATACTTATTACTTATATTATTATCAATATAACATGCATTATTACCCATATTATGCAGTTATTATCGATAGAACTGTAATAAATACACTTACTACTTTTACTATTATCAATATATCATGCACTATTAGCCATATTTTACTATTATTATCGCTAGAACTATAATAATTATACTTATTACTCCCGATGTTATCAATATTACATGCATTATTACCCATATAATGCAGTTATTATCGCTAGAACTATAATAAATATACGTATTACTTTTATTATCATCAATATAACATGCATTATTACCCATATTATGCAGTTATTATCGCTAGAACTGTAATAATTATACTTATTAATTATATCATTATCAATATAACATGCATTATTACCCATATAATAGAGGTATTATCGCTAGAACTGTAATAATTATACTTATTACTTATACTATTAGCAATATAACGTGCATTTTTACCCATATAATGCAGTTATTATCGCTAGAACTGTAATAATTATACTTATTACTTATATTATTATCAATATAACATGCATTATTACCCATATAATGCAGTTATTATCGCTAGAACTATAATAAATATACGTATTACTTTTATTATCATCAATATAACATGCATTATTACCCATATTATGCAGTTATTATCGCTAGAACTGTAATAATTATACTTATTAATTATATCATTATCAATATAACATGCATTATTACCCATATAATAGAGGTATTATCGCTAGAACTGTAATAATTATACTTATTACTTATACTATTAGCAATATAACGTGCATTATTACCCATATAATGTAGTTATTATCGCTAGAACTGTAATAATTATACTTATTACTTATACTATTAGCAATATAACGTATATTATTACCCATATAATGCAGTTATTATCGCCAGAACTGTAATAATTATACTTATTACTTATATTATTCTCAATATAACATGCATTATTACCCACATAATGCAGTTATTATCGCAAGAACTGTAATAATTATACTTATTACTTATATTATTATCAACATAACATGCATTATTACCCATATAATGGAGGTATTATTGCTAGAACTGTAATAATTATACTTATTACTTATACTATTAGCAGTATAACGTGCATCGTTACCCATATAATGCAGTTATTATCGCCAGAACTGTAATAATTATACTTATTACTTATATTATTCTCAATATAACATGCATTATTACCCATATTATGCAGTTATTATCGCTAGAACTATAATAAATATACGTATTACTTTTATTATCATCAATATAACATGCATTATTACCCATATTATGCAGTTATTATCGCTAGAACTATAATAAATATACGTATTACTTTCATTATCATCAATATAACATGCATTATTACCCATATAATGGAGGTATTATCGCTAGAACTGTAATAATTATACTTATTACTTATATTATTATCAATATAACATGCATTATTACCCATATTATGCAGTTATTATCGATAGAAATGTAATAAATACACTTACTACTTTTACTATTATCAATATATCATGCACTATTAGCCATATTTTACTATTATTATCGCTAGAACTATAATAATTATACCTATTACTCCCGATGTTATCAATATTACATGCCTTATTACCCATATAATGCAGTTATTATCGCCAGAACTGTAATAATTATACTTATTACTTATATTATTCTCAATATAACTTGCATTATTACCCATATTATGCAGTTATTATCGCTAGAACTATAATAAATATACGTATTACTTTTATTATCATCAATATAACATGCATTATTACCCATATTATGCAGTTATTATCGCTAGAACTATAATAAATATACGTATTACTTTCATTATCATCAATATAACATGCATTATTACCCATATAATGGAGGTATTATCGCTAGAACTGTAATAATTATACTTATTACTTATATTATTATCAATATAACATGCATTATTACCCATATTATGCAGTTATTATCGATAGAACTGTAATAAATACACTTACTACTTTTACTATTATCAATATATCATGCACTATTAGCCATATTTTACTATTATTATCGCTAGAACTATAATAATTATACCTATTACTCCCGATGTTATCAATACTACATGCCTTATTACCCATATAATGCAGTTATTATCGCTAGAACTGTAATAATTATACTTATTACTTATATTGTTAGCAATATAACGTGCATTATTACCCATATAATGCAGTTATTATCGCTAGAACTGTAATAATTATACTTATTACTCATATTATTATCAATATAACATGCATTATTACCCATATTATGCAGTTACTATCGCTAGAACTATAATAAATATACGTATTACTTTTATTATCATCAATATAACATGCATTATTACCCATATTATGCAGTTATTATCGATAGAACTGTAATAAATATACTTATTACTTTTATTATTATCAATATAACATGCATTATTACCCATATAATGCAGTTATTATCGCTAGAACTGTAATAATTATACTTATTACATATATTGTTATCAATATAACATGCATTATTACCCATATAATGCAGTTATTATCGCTAGCACTGTAATAATTGTACTCATTACTTATATTATTAGCAATATAACGTGCATTATTACCCATATTATGCAGTTATTATCGCTAGAACTGTAATAATTATACTTATTACTTATATCATTATCAATATAACATGCATTATTACCCATATAATAGAGGTATTATCGCTAGAACTGTAATAATTATACTTATTACTTATACTATTAGCAATATAACGTGCATCTTTACCCATATAATGCAGTTATTATCGCTAGAACTGCAATAATTATACTTATTACTTATATTATTATCAATATAACATGCATTATTACCCATATTATGCAGTTATTATCTCTAGAACCATAATAAATATACTCATTACTCCCAATATTATCAATATAACATGCATTTTTACCCATATAATGCAGTTATTATCGCTAGAACTGTAATAATTATACTTATTACTTATATTATTAGCAATATAACGTGCATTATTACCCATATAATGCAGTTATTATCGCTAGAACTGTAATAATTATACTTATTACTTATATTATTATCAACATAACATGCATTATTACCCATATAATGGAGGTATTATTGCTAGAACTGTAATAATTGTACTTATTACTTACACTATTAGCAATATAACATGCATTATTACCCATATAATGCAGTTATTATCGCTAGAACTGTAATAGTTATACTTATTACTTATATTGTTAGCAATATAACGTGCATTATTACCCATATAATGCAGTTATTATCGATAGAACTGTAATAAATACACTTACTACTTTTACTATTATCAATATATCATGCACTATTAGCCATATTTTACTATTATTATCGCTAGAACTATAATAATTATACCTATTACTCCCGATGTTATCAATATTACATGCCTTATTACCCATATAATGCAGTTATTATCGCTAGAACTGTAATAATTATACTTATTACTTATATTGTTAGCAATATAACGTGCATTATTACCCATATAATGCAGTTATTATCGCTAGAACTGTAATAATTATACTTATTACTCATATTATTATCAATATAACATGCATTATTACCCATATTATGCAGTTATTATCGCTAGAACTATAATAAATATACGTATTACTTTTATTATCATCAATATAACATGCATTATTACCCATATTATGCAGTTATTATCGATACAACTGTAATAAATATACTTATTACTTTTATTATTATCAATATAACATGCATTATTACCCACATAATGCAGTTATTATCGCTAGAACTGTAATAATTATACTTATTACA
Organism: Megachile leachella; assembly: GCA_963576845.1. NCBI lineage: Eukaryota > Metazoa > Arthropoda > Insecta > Hymenoptera > Megachilidae > Megachile > Megachile leachella. The sequence continues at coordinate 1,650,382 of CAUYWW010000067.1, forward strand.
TATATTGTTATCAATATAACATGCATTATTACCCATATAATGCAGTTATTATCGCTAGCACTGTAATAATTGTACTCATTACTTATATTATTAGCAATATAACGTGCATTATTACCCATATTATGCAGTTATTATCGCTAGAACTGTAATAATTATACTTATTACTTATATCATTATCAATATAACATGCATTATTACCCATATAATAGAGGTATTATCGCTAGAACTGTAATAATTATACTTATTACTTATACTATTAGCAATATAACGTGCATCTTTACCCATATTATGCAGTTATTATCTCTAGAACCATAATAAATATACTCATTACTCCCAATATTATCAATATAACATGCATTTTTACCCATATAATGCAGTTATTATCGCTAGAACTGTAATAATTATACTTATTACTTATATTATTAGCAATATAACGTGCATTATTACCCATATAATGCAGTTATTATCGCTAGAACTGTAATAATTATACTTATTACTTATATTATTTTCAACATAACATGCATTATTACCCATATAATGGAGGTATTATTGCTAGAACTGTAATAATTATACTTATTACTTATACTATTAGCAGTATAACGTGCATCGTTGCCCATATAATGCAGTTATTATCGCCAGAACTGTAATAATTATACTTATTACTTATATTATTCTCAATATAACATGCATTATTACCCATATTATGCAGTTATTATCGCTAGAACTATAATAAATATACGTATTACTTTTATTATCATCAATATAACATGCATTATTACCCATATTATGCAGTTATTATCGATAGAACTGTAATAAATATACTTATTACTTTTATTATTATCAATATGACATGCACTATTTGCCATATTTTACTATTATTATCGCTAGAACTATAATAATTATACTTATTACTCTCGATATTATCAATATAACATGCATTATTACCCATATAATGCAGTTATTATCGCTAGAACTGTAATAATTATACTTATTACTTATATTGTTATCAATATAACATGCATTATTACCCATATAATGCAGTTATTATCGCTAGAACTGCAATAATTGTACTCATTACTTATATTATTAGCAATATAACGTGCATTATTACCCATATTATGCAGTTATTATCGCTAGAACTGTAATAATTATACTTATTACTTATATCATTATCAATATAACATGCATTATTACCCATATAATACAGGTATTATCGCTAGAACTGTAATAATTATACTTATTACTTATACTATTAGCAATATAACGTGCATTTTTACCCATATAATGCAGTTATTATCGCTAGAACTGTAATAATTATACTTATTACTTATATTGTTAGCAATATAACGTGCATTATTACCCATATAATGCAGTTATTATCGCTGGAACTGTAATAATTATACTTATTACTTATATTATTATCAATATAACATGCATTATTACCCATATTATGCAATTATTATCGCTAGAACTATAATAAATATACGTATTACCTTTATTATCATCAATATAACTTGCATTATTACCCATATTATGCAGTTATTATCGATAGAACTGTAATAAATATACTTATTACTTTTATTATTATCAATATAACATGCACTATTTGCCATATTTTACTATTATTATCGCTAGAACTATAATAATTATACTTATTACTCTCGATATTATCAATATAACATGCATTATTACCGATATAATGCAGTTATTATCGCTAGAACTGTAATAATTATACTCATTACTTATATTATTAGCAATATAACGTGCATTATTACCCATATTATGCAGTTATTATCGCTAGAACTGTAATAATTATACTTATTACTTACATTATTATCAATATAACATGCATTATTACCCATATAATGGAGGTATTATTGCTAGAACTGTAATAATTATACTTATTACTTATACTATTAGCAATATAACGTATATTATTACCCATATAATGCAGTTATTATCGCCAGAACTGTAATAATTATACTTATTACTTATATTATTCTCAATATAACATGCATTATTACCCATATAATGCAGTTATTATCGCTAGAACTGTAATAATTATACTTATTACTTATATTATTATCAACATAACATGCATTATTACCCATATAATGGAGGTATTATTGCTAGAACTGTAATAATTATACTTATTACTTATACTATTAGCAGTATAACGTGCATCGTTACCCATATAATGCTGTTATTATCGCCAGAACTGTAATAATTATACTTATTACTTATATTATTCTCAATATAACATGCATTATTACCCATATTATGCAGTTATTATCGCTGGAACTATAATAAATATACGTATTACTTTTATTATCATCAATATAACATGCATTATTACCCATATTATGCAGTTATTATCGCTAGAACTATAATAAATATACGTATTACTTTCATTATCATCAATATAACATGCATTATTACCCATATAATGGAGGTATTATCGCTAGAACTGTAATAATTATACTTATTACTTATATTATTATCAATATAACATGCATTATTACCCATATTATGCAGTTATTATCTCTAGAACCATAATAAATATACTCATTACTCCCAATATTATCAATATAACATGCATTTTTACCCATATACTGCAGTTATTATCGCTAGAACTGTAATAATTATACTTATTACTTATATTGTTAGCAATATAACGTGCATTATTACCCATATAATGCAGTTATTATCGCTAGAACTGTAATAATTATACTTATTACTTATAATATTATCAATATAACATGCAGTATTACCCATATTATGCAGTTATGATCGCCAGAACTGTAATAAATATACTTATTACTCCCAATATTATCAATGTAACATGCATTATTACCCATATAATGCAGTTATTATCGCTAGAACTGTAATAATTATACTTATTACTTATATTGTTAGCAATATAACGTGCATTATTACCCATATAATGCAGTTATTATCGCTAGAACTGTAATAATTATACTTATTACTCATATTATTATCAATATAACATGCATTATTACCCATATTATGCAGTTATTATCGCTAGAACTATAATAAATATACGTATTACTTTTATTATCATCAATATAACATGCATTATTACCCATATTATGCAGTTATTATCGATAGAACTGTAATAAATATACTTATTACTTTTATTATTATCAATATGACATGCACTATTTGCCATATTTTACTATTATTATCGCTAGAACTATAATAATTATACTTATTACTCTCGATATTATCAATATAACATGCATTATTACCCATATAATGCAGTTATTATCGCTAGAACTGTAATAATTATACTTATTACTTATATTGTTATCAATATAACATGCATTATTACCCATATAATGCAGTTATTATCGCTAGAACTGCAATAATTGTACTCATTACTTATATTATTAGCAATATAACGTGCATTATTACCCATATTATGCAGTTATTATCGCTAGAACTGTAATAATTATACTTATTACTTATATCATTATCAATATAACATGCATTATTACCCATATAATGCAGTTATTATCGCTAGAACTGCAATAATTGTACTCATTACTTATATTATTAGCAATATAACGTGCATTATTACCCATATTATGCAGTTATTATCGATAGAACTGTAATAAATATACTTATTACTTTTATTATTATCAATATAACATGCACTATTTGCCATATTTTACTATTATTATCGCTAGAACTATAATAATTATACTTATTACTCTCGATATTATCAATATAACATGCATTATTACCCATATAATGCAGTTATTATCGCTAGAACTGTAATAATTATACTCATTACTCATATTATTAGCAATATAACGTGCATTATTACCCATATTATGCAGTTATTATCGCTAGAACTGTAATAATTATACTTATTACTTACATTATTATCAACATAACATGCATTATTACCCATATAATGGAGGTATTATTGCTAGAACTGTAATAATTATACTTATTACTTATACTATTAGCAATATAACGTATATTATTACCCATATAATGCAGTTATTATCGCCAGAACTGTAATAATTATACTTATTACTTATATTATTCTCAATATAACATGCATTATTACCCATATAATGCAGTTATTATCGCTAGAACTGTAATAATTATACTTATTACTTATATTATTATCAACATAACATGCATTATTACCCATATAATGGAGGTATTATTGCTAGAACTGTAATAATTATACTTATTACTTATACTATTAGCAGTATAACGTGCATCGTTACCCATATAATGCTGTTATTATCGCCAGAACTGTAATAATTATACTTATTACTTATATTATTCTCAATATAACATGCATTATTACCCATATTATGCAGTTATTATCGCTAGAACTATAATAAATATACGTATTACTTTCATTATCATCAATATAACATGCATTATTACCCATATAATGGAGGTATTATCGCTAGAACTGTAATAATTATACTTATTACTTATATTATTATCAATATAACATGCATTATTACCCATATTATGCAGTTATTATCTCTAGAACCATAATAAATATACTCATTACTCCCAATATTATCAATATAACATGCATTTTTACCCATATAATGCAGTTATTATCGCTAGAACTGTAATAATTATACTTATTACTTATATTGTTAGCAATATAACGTGCATTATTACCCATATAATGCAGTTATTATCGCTAGAACTGTAATAATTATACTCATTACTTATAATATTATCAATATAACATGCATTATTACCCATATTATGCAGTTATGATCGCCAGAACTGTAATAAATATACTTATTACTCCCAATATTATCAATGTAACATGCATTATTACCCATATAATGCAGTTATTATCGCTAGAACTGTAATAATTATACTTATTACTTATATTGTTAGCAATATAACGTGCATTATTACCCATATAATGCAGTTATTATCGCTAGAACTGTAATAATTATACTTATTACTCATATTATTATCAATATAACATGCATTATTACCCATATTATGCAGTTATTATCGCTAGAACTATAATAAATATACGTATTACTTTTATTATCATCAATATAACATGCATTATTACCCATATTATGCAGTTATTATCGATAGAACTGTAATAAATATACTTATTACTTTTATTATTATCAATATAACATGCACTATTTGCCATATTTTACTATTATTATCGCTAGAACTATAATAATTATACTTATTACTCCCGATATTATCAATATAACATGCATTATTACCCATATAATGCAGTTATTATCGCTAGAACTGTAATAATTATACTTATTACTTATATTGTTATCAATATAACATGCATTATTACCCATATAATGCAGTTATTATCGCTAGAACTGTAATAATTGTACTCATTACTTATATTATTAGCAATATAACGTGCATTATTACCCATATTATGCAGTTATTATCGCTAGAACTGTAATAATTATACTTATTACTTATATTATTATCAATATAACATGCATTATTACCCATATTATGCAGTTATTATCTCTAGAACCATAATAAATATACTCATTACGCCCAATATTATCAATATAACATGCATTTTTACCCATATAATGCAGTTATTATCGCTAGAACTGTAATAATTATACTTATTACTTATATTATTAGCAATATAACGTGCATTATTACGCATATTATGCAGTTATTATCGCTAGAACTATAATAAATATACGTATTACTTTTATTATCATCAATATAACATGCATTATTACCCACATTATGCAGTTATTATCGATAGAACTGTAATAAATATACTTATTACTTTTATTATTATCAATATAACATGCACTATTTGCCATATTTTACTATTATTATCGCTAGAACTATAATAATTATACTTATTACTCCCGATATTATCAATATAACATGCATTATTACCCATATAATGCAGTTATTATCGCTAGAACTGTAATAATTATACTTATTACTTATATTGTTATCAATATAACATGCATTATTACCCATATAATGCAGTTATTATCGCTAGAACTGTAATAATTATACTTATTACTTATACTATTAGCAATATAACGTGCATTTTTACCCATATAATGCAGTTATTATCGCTAGAACTGTAATAATTATACTTATTACTTATATTATTATCAATATAACATGCATTATTACCCATATTATGCAGTTATTATCTCTAGAACCATAATAAATATACTCATTACTCCCAATATTATCAATATAACATGCATTTTTACCCATATAATGCAGTTATTATCGCTAGAACTGTAATAATTATACTTATTACTTATATTATTAGCAATATAACGTGCATTATTACCCATATAATGTAGTTATTACCGCTAGAACTGTAATAATTATACTTATTACTTATACTATTAGCAATATAACGTATATTATTACCCATATAATGCAGTTATTATCGCCAGAACTGTAATAATTATACTTATTACTTATATTATTCTCAATATAACATGCATTATTACCCATATTATGCAGTTATTATCGCTAGAACTATAATAAATATACGTATTACTTTTATTATCATCAATATAACATGCATTATTACCCATATTATGCAGTTATTATCGATAGAACTGTAATAAATACACTTACTACTTTTACTATTATCAATATATCATGCACTATTAGCCATATTTTACTATTATTATCGCTAGAACTATAATAATTATACCTATTGCTCCCGATGTTATCAATATTACATGCCTTATTACCCATATAATGCAGTTATTATCGCTAGAACTGTAATAATTATACTTATTACTTATATTGTTAGCAATATAACGTGCATTATTACCCATATAATGCAGTTATTATCGCTAGAACTGTAATAATTATACTTATTACTCATATTATTATCAATATAACATGCATTATTACCCATATTATGCAGTTATTATCGCTAGAATTATAATAAATATACGTATTACTTTTATTATCATCAATATAACATGCATTATTGCCCATATTATGCAGTTATTATCGATAGAACTGTAATAAATATACTTATTACTTTTATTATTATGAATATAACATGCATTATTACCCATATAATGCAGTTATTATCGCTAGAACTGTAATAATTATACTTATTACTTATATTGTTATCAATATAACATGCATTATTACCCATATAATGCAGTTATTATCGCTAGAACTGTAATAATTGTACTCATTACTTATATTATTAGCAATATAACGTGCATTATTACCCATATTATGCAGTTATTATCGCTAGAACTGTAATAATTATAGTTATTACTTATATCATTATCAATATAACATGCATTATTACCCATATAATAGAGGTATTATCGCTAGAACTGTAATAATTATACTTATTACTTATATTATTAGCAATATAACGTGCATTATTACCCATATAATGCAGTTATTATCGCTAGAACTGCAATAATTATACTTATTACTTATATTATTATCAATATAACATGCATTATTACCCATATTATGCAGTTATTATCTCTAGAACCATAATAAATATACTCATTACTCCCAATATTATCAATATAACATGCATTTTTACCCATATAATGCAGTTATTATCGCTAGAACTGTAATAATTATACTTATTACTTATATTATTAGCAATATAACGTGCATTATTACCCATATAATGCAGTTATTATCGCTAGAACTGCAATAATTATACTTATTACTTATATTATTATCAATATAACATGCATTATTACCCATATTATGCAGTTATTATCTCTAGAACCATAATAAATATACTCATTACTCCCAATATTATCAATATAACATGCATTTTTACCCATATAATGCAGTTATTATCGCTAGAACTGTAATAATTATACTTATTACTTATATTATTAGCAATATAACGTGCATTATTACCCATATAATGCAGTTATTATCGCTAGAACTGTAATAATTATACTTATTACTTATATTATTATCAACATAACATGCATTATTACCCATATAATGGAGGTATTATTGCTAGAACTGTAATAATTGTACTTATTACTTACACTATTAGCAATATAACATGCATTATTACCCATATAATGCAGTTATTATCGCTAGAACTGTAATAGTTATACTTATTACTTATATTGTTAGCAATATAACGTGCATTATTACCCATATTATGCAGTTATTATCGCTAGAACTATAATAAATATACGTATTACTTTTATTATCATCAATATAACATGCATTATTACCCATATTATGCAGTTATTATCGATAGAACTGTAATAAATATACTTATTACTTTTATTATTATCAATATAACATGCACTATTTGCCATATTTTACTATTATTATCGCTAGAACTATAATAATTATACTTATTACTCCCGATATTATCAATATAACATGCATTATTACCCATATAATAGAGGTATTATCGCTAGAACTGTAATAATTATACTTGTTACTTATACTATTAGCAATATAACGTGCATTTTTACCCATATAATGCAGTTATTATCGCTAGAACTGTAATAATTATACTTATTACTTATATTGTTAGCAATATAACGTGCATTATTACCCATATAGTGCAGTTATTATCGCTAGAACTGTAATAATTATACTTATTACTTATATTATTCTCAATATAACATGCATTATTACCCATATAATGCAGTTATTATCGCTAAAACTGTAATAATTATACTTATTACTTATATTATTTTCAACATAACATGCATTATTACCCATATAATGCAGTTATTATCGCTAGAACTGTAATAATTATACTTATTACTTATATTGTTATCAATATAACATGCATTATTACCCATATAATGCAGTTATTATCGCTAGAACTGTAATAATTGTACTCATTACTTATATTATTAGCAATATAACGTGCATTATTACCCATATTATGCAGTTATTATCGCTAGAACTATAATAAATATACGTATTACTTTTATTATCATCAATATAACATGCATTATTACCCATATTATGCAGTTATTATCGATAGAACTGTAATAAATATATTTATTAGTTTTATTATTATCAATACAGCATGCACTATTTGCCATATTTTACTATTATTATCGCTAGAACTACAATAATTATACTTATTACTCCCGATATTATTAATATAACATGCATTATTACCCATATAATGCAGTTATTATCGCTAGAACTGTAATAATTATACTTATTACTTATATTATTAGCAATATAACGTGCATTATTACCCATATAATGCAGTTATTATCGCTAGAACTGTAATAATTGTACTCATTACTTATATTATTAGCAATATAACGTGCATTATTACCCATATAATGCAGTTATTATCGCTAGAACTGTAATAATTATACTTATTACTTATATTATTATCAACATAACATGCATTATTACCCATATAATGGAGGTACTATTGCTAGAACTGTAACAATTGTACTTATTACTTACACTATTAGCAATATAACGTGCATTGTTACCCATATAATGCAGTTATTATCGCTAGAACTGTAATAATTATACTTATTACTTATATTGTTAGCAATATAACGTGCATTATTACCCATATAATGCAGTTATTATCGCTAGAACTGTAATAATTATACTTATTACTTATATTATTCTCAATATAACATGCATTATTACCCACATTATGCAGTTATTATCGCTAGAACTATAATAAATATACGTATTACTTTCATTATCATCAATATAACATGCATTATTACCCATATAATAGAGGTATTATCGCTAGAACTGTAATAATTATACTTATTACTTATACTATTAGCAATAAAACGTGCATTGTTACCCATATAATGCAGTTACTATCGCTAGAACTATAATAATTATACTTATTACTCCCGATATTATCAATATAACGTGCATTATTACCCATATAATGCAGTTATTATCGCTAGAACTGTAATAATTATACTTATTACTTATATTATTAGCAATATAACGTGCATTGTTACCCATATAATGCAGTTATTATCGCTAGAACTGTAATAATTATACTTATTACTTATATTATTATCAACATAACATATATTATTACCCATATAATGGAGGTATTATTGCTAGAACTGTAATAATTATACTTATTACTTACACTATTAGCAATATAACGTGCATTGTTACCCATATAATGCAGTTATTATCGCCAGAACTGTAATAATTATACTTATTACTTATATTATTCTCAATATAACATGCATTATTACCCATATTATGCAGTTATTATCGCAAGAACTATAATAAATATACGTATTACTTTCATTATTATCAATATAACATGCATTATTACCCATATTATGCAGTTATTATCGCTAGAACTGTAATATTTATACTTATTACTTATATTATTATCAATATAACATGCATTATTACCCATATAATGGAGGTATTATCGCTAGAACTGTAATAATTATACTTATTACTTATACTATTAGCAATATAACGTGCATTATTACCCATATAATGCAGTTATTATCGCCAGAACTGTAATAATTATACTTATTACTTATATTATTCTCAATATAACATGCATTATTACCCATATAATGCAGTTATTATCGCTAGAACTGTAATAATTATACTTATTACTTATATTATTATCAACATAACATGCATTATTACCCATATAATAGAGGTATTATTGCTAGAACTGTAATAATTATACTTATTACTTACACTATTAGCAATATAACGTGCATTGTTACCCATATAATGCAGTTATTATCGCCAGAACTGTAATAATTATACTTATAACTTATATTATTCTCAATATAACATGCATTATTACCCATATTATGCAGTTATTATCGCAAGAACTATAATAAATATACATATTACTTTCATTATTATCAATATAACATGCATTATTACCCATATTATGCAGGTATTATCGCTAGAACTATAATAAATATACGTATTACTTTTATTATCATCAATATAACTTGCATTATTACCCATATTATGCAGTTATTATCGATAGAACTGTAATAAATATATTTATTAGTTTTATTATTATCAATATAACATGCACTATTAGCCATATTTTACTATTATTATCGCTAGAACTATAATAATTATACTTATTACTCCCGATGTTATCAATATAACATGCCTTATTACCCATATAATGCAGTTATTATCGCTAGAACTGTAATAATTATACTTATTACTTATATTATTCTCAATATAACATGCATTATTACCCATATTATGCAGTTATTATCACTAGAACCATAATAAATATACTCATTACTCCCAATATTATCAATATAACATGCATTTTTACCCATATAACGCAGTTATTATCGCTAGAACTGTAATAATTATACTTATTACTTATATTGTTAGCAATATAACGTGCATTATTACCCATATAATGCAGTTATTATCGCTAGAACTGTAATAATTATACTTATTACTTATAATATTATCAATATAACATGCATTATTACCCATATTATGCAGTTATGATCGCCAGAACTATAATAAATATATTTATTACTCCCAATATTATCAATGTAACATGCATTATTACCCATATAATGCAGTTATTATCGCCAGAACTGTAATAATTATACTTATTACTTATATTATTCTCAATATAACATGCATTATTACCCACATTATGCAGTTATTATCGCTAGAAGTATAATAAATATACGTATTACTTTCATTATCATCAATATAACATGCATTATTACCCATATAATAGAGGTATTATCGCTAGAACTGTAATAATTATACTTATTACTTATACTATTAGCAATAAAACGTGCATTGCTACCCATATAATGCAGTTATTATCGCTAGAACTATAATAATTATACTTATTACTCCCGATATTATCAATATAACATGCATTATTACCCATATAATGCAGTTATTATCGCTAGAACTGTAATAATTATACTTATTACTTATATTATTAGCAATATAACGTGCATTATTACCCATATAATGCAGTTATTATCGCTAGAACTGTAATAATTATACTTATTACTTATATTATTATCAATATAACATGCATTATTACCCATATAATGGAGGTATTATCGCAAGAACTGTAATAATTATACTTATTACTTATATTGTTAGCAATATAACGTGCATTATTACCCATATAATGCAGTTATTGTCGCTAGAACTGTAATAATTATACTTATTACTCATATTATTATCAATATAACATGCATTATTACCCATATTATGCAGTTATTATCGCAAGAACTATAATAAATATACGTATTACTTTCATTATTATCAATATAACATGCATTATTACCCATATTATGCAGGTATTATCGCTAGAACTATAATAAATATACGTATTACTTTTATTATCATCAATATAACTTGCATTATTACCCATATAATGCAGTTATTATCGATAGAACTGTAATAAATATATTTATTAGTTTTATTATTATCAATATAACATGCACTATTTGCCATATTTTACTATTATTATCGCTAGAACTATAATAATTATACTTATTACTCCCGATATTATCAATATAACATGCATTATTACCCATATAATGCAGTTATTATCGCCAGAACTGTAATAATTATACTTATTACTTACATTATTCTCAATATAACATGCATTATTACCCATATTATGCAGTTATTATCGCTAGAACTGTAATAATTGTACTCATTACTTATATTATTAGCAATATAACGTGCATTATTACCCATATTATGCAGTTATTATCGCTAGAACTGTAATAATTATACTTATTACTTATATCATTATCAATATAACATGCATTATTACCCATATAATAGAGGTATTATCGGTAGAACTGTAATAATTATACTTATTACTTATACTATTAGCAATATAACGTGCATTTTTACCCATATAATGCAGTTATTATCGCTAGAACTGTAATAATTATACTTATTACTTATATTGTTAGCAATATAACGTGCATTATTACCCACATTATGCAGTTATTATCGCTAGAACTATAATAAATATACGTATTACTTTCATTATCATCAATATAACATGCATTATTACCCATATAATAGAGGTATTATCGCTAGAACTGTAATAATTATACTTATTACTTATACTATTAGCAATAAAACGTGCATTGTTACCCATATAATGCAGTTATTATCGCTAGAACTATAATAATTATACTTATTACTCCCGATATTATCAATATAACATGCATTATTACCCATATAATGCAGTTATTATCGCTAGAACTGTAATAATTATACTTATTACTTATATTATTAGCAATATAACGTGCATTATTACCCATATAATGCAGTTATTATCGCTAGAACTGTAATAATTATACTTATTACTTATATTGTTAGCAATATAACGTGCATTATTACCCATATAATGCAGTTATTATCGCTCGAACTGTAATAATTATACTTATTACTCATATTATTATCAATATAACATGCATTATTACCCATATTATGCAGTTATTATCGCTAGAACTATAATAAATATACGTATTACTTTTATTATCATCAATATAACATGCATTATTACCCATATTATGCAGTTATTATCGATAGAACTGTAATAAATGTACTTATTACTTTTATTATTATCAATATAACATGCACTATTTGCCATATTTTACTATTATTATCGCTAGAACTATAATAATTATACTTATTACTCCCGATATTATCAATATAACATGCATTATTACCCATATAATGCAGTTATTATCGCTAGAACTGTAATAATTATACTTATTACTTATATTATTATCAATATAACATGCATTACTACCCATATAATGCAGTTATTATCGCTAGAACTGTAATAATTGTACTCATTACTTATATTATTAGCAATATAACGTGCATTATTACCCATATTATGCAGTTATTATCGCTAGAACTGTAATAATTATACTTATTACTTATATCATTATCAATATAACATGCATTATTACCCATATAATAGAGGTATTATCGCTAGAACTGTAATAATTATACTTATTACTTATACTATTAGCAATATAACGTGCATTTTTACCCATATAATGCAGTTATTATCGCTAGAACTGTAATAATTATACTTATTACTTATATTGTTAGCAATATAACGTGCATTATTACCCATATAATGCAGTTATTATCGCTAGAACTGTAATAATTATACTTATTACTTATATTATTCTCAATATAACATGCATTATTACTCACATTATGCAGTTATTATCGCTAGAACTATAATAAATATACGTATTACTTTCATTATCATCAATATAACATGCATTATTACCCATATAATAGAGGTATTATCGCTAGAACTGTAATAATTATACTTATTACTTATACTATTAGCAATAAAACGTGCATTGTTACCCATATAATGCAGTTATTATCGGTAGAACTATAATAATTATACTTATTACTCCCGATATTATCAATATAACATGCATTATTACCCATATAATGCAGTTATTATCGCTAGAACTGTAATAATTATACTTATTACTTATATTATTAGCAATATAACGTGCATTGTTACCCATATAATGCAGTTATTATCGCTAGAACTGTAATAATTATACTTATTACTTATATTATTATCAACATAACATATATTATTACCCATATAATGGAGGTATTATTGCTAGAACTGTAATAATTATACTTATTACTTACACTATTAGCAATATAACGTGCATTGTTACCCATATAATGCAGTTATTATCGCCAGAACTGTAATAATTATACTTATTACTTATATTATTCTCAATATAACATGCATTATTACCCATATTATGCAGTTATTATCGCAAGAACTATAATAAATATACGTATTACTTTCATTATTATCAATATAACATGCATTATTACCCATATTATGCAGTTATTATCGCTAGAACTGTAATATTTATACTTATTACTTATATTATTATCAATATAACATGCATTATTACCCATATAATGGAGGTATTATCGCTAGAACTGTAATAATTATACTTATTACTTATACTATTAGCAATATAACGTGCATTATAACCCATATAATGCAGTTATTATCGCCAGAACTGTAATAATTATACTTATTACTTATATTATTCTCAATATAACATGCATTATTACCCATATAATGCAGTTATTATCGCTAGAACTGTAATAATTATACTTATTACTTATATTATTATCAACATAACATGCATTATTACCCATATAATAGAGGTATTATTGCTAGAACTGTAATAATTATACTTATTACTTACACTATTAGCAATATAACGTGCATTGTTACCCATATAATGCAGTTATTATCGCCAGAACTGTAATAATTATACTTATAACTTATATTATTCTCAATATAACATGCATTATTACCCATATTATGCAGTTATTATCGCAAGAACTATAATAAATATACATATTACTTTCATTATTATCAATATAACATGCACTATTACCCATATTATGCAGGTATTATCGCTAGAACTATAATAAATATACGTATTACTTTTATTATCATCAATATAACTTGCATTATTACCCATATTATGCAGTTATTATCGATAGAACTGTAATAAATATATTTATTAGTTTTATTATTATCAATATAACATGCACTATTAGCCATATTTTACTATTATTATCGCTAGAACTATAATAATTATACTTATTACTCCCGATGTTATCAATATAACATGCCTTATTACCCATATAATGCAGTTATTATCGCTAGAACTGTAATAATTATACTTATTACTTATATTATTCTCAATATAACATGCATTATTACCCATATTATGCAGTTATTATCACTAGAACCATAATAAATATACTCATTACTCCCAATATTATCAATATAACATGCATTTTTACCCATATAATGCAGTTATTATCGCTAGAACTGTAATAATTATACTTATTACTTATATTGTTAGCAATATAACGTGCATTATTACCCATATAATGCAGTTATTATCGCTAGAACTGTAATAATTATACTTATTACTTATAATATTATCAATATAACATGCATTATTACCCATATTATGCAGTTATGATCGCCAGAACTATAATAAATATATTTATTACTCCCAATATTATCAATGTAACATGCATTATTTCCCATATAATGCAGTTATTATCGCCAGAACTGTAATAATTATACTTATTACTTATATTATTCTCAATATAACATGCATTATTACCCACATTATGCAGTTATTATCGCTAGAACTATAATAAATATACGTATTACTTTCATTATCATCAATATAACATGCATTATTACCCATATAATAGAGGTATTATCGCTAGAACTGTAATAATTATACTTATTACTTATACTATTAGCAATAAAACGTGCGTTGGTACCCATATAATGCAGTTATTATCGCTAGAACTATAATAATTATACTTATTACTCCCGATATTATCAATATAACATGCATTATTACCCATATAATGCAGTTATTATCGCTAGAACTGTAATAATTATACTTATTACTTATATTATTAGCAATATAACGTGCATTATTACCCATATAATGCAGTTATTATCGCTAGAACTGTAATAATTATACTTATTACTTATATTATTATCAATATAACATGCATTATTACCCATATAATGGAGGTATTATCGCAAGAACTGTAATAATTATACTTATTACTTATATTGTTAGCAATATAACGTGCATTATTACCCATATAATGCAGTTATTGTCGCTAGAACTGTAATAATTATACTTATTACTCATATTATTATCAATATAACATGCATTATTACCTATATTATGCAGTTATTATCGCAAGAACTATAATAAATATACGTATTACTTTCATTATTATCAATATAACATGCATTATTACCCATATAATGGAGGTATTATCGCAAGAACTGTAATAATTATACTTATTACTTATATTGTTAGCAATATAACGTGCATTATTACCCATATAATGCAGTTATTGTCGCTAGAACTGTAATAATTATACTTATTACTCATATTATTATCAATATAACATGCATTATTACCTATATTATGCAGTTATTATCGCAAGAACTATAATAAATATACGTATTACTTTCATTATTATCAATATAACATGCATTATTACCCATATTATGCAGGTATTATCGCTAGAACTATAATAAATATACGTATTACTTTTATTATCATCAATATAACTTGCATTATTACCCATATAATGCAGTTATTATCGATAGAACTGTAATAAATATATTTATTAGTTTTATTATTATCAATATAACATGCACTATTTGCCATATTTTACTATTATTATCGCTAGAACTATAATAATTATACTTATTACTCCCGATATTATCAATATAACATGCATTATTACCCATATAATGCAGTTATTATCGCCAGAACTGTAATAATTATACTTATTACTTACATTATTCTCAATATAACATGCATTATTACCCATATTATGCAGTTATTATCGCTAGAACTGTAATAATTGTACTCATTACTTATATTATTAGCAATATAACGTGCATTATTACCCATATTATGCAGTTATTATCGCTAGAACTGTAATAATTATACTTATTACTTATATCATTATCAATATAACATGCATTATTACCCATATAATAGAGGTATTATCGCTAGAACTGTAATAATTATACTTATTACTTATACTATTAGCAATATAACGTGCATTTTTACCCATATAATGCAGTTATTATCGCTAGAACTGTAATAATTATACTTATTACTTATATTGTTAGCAATATAACGTGCATTATTACCCACATTATGCAGTTATTATCGCTAGAACTATAATAAATATACGTATTACTTTCATTATCATCAATATAACATGCATTATTACCCATATAATAGAGGTATTATCGCTAGAACTGTAATAATTATACTTATTACTTATACTATTAGCAATATAACGTGCATTTTTACCCATATAATGCAGTTATTATCGCTAGAACTGTAATAATTATACTTATTACTTATACTATTAGCAATATAACGTGCATTATTACCCATATAATGCAGTTATTATCGCCAGAACTGTAATAATTATACTTCTTACTTATATTATTCTCAATATAACATGCATTATTACCCATATAATGCAGTTATTATCGCTAGAACTGTAATAATTATACTTATTACTTATATTATTATCAACATAACATGCATTATTACCCATATAATAGAGGTATTATTGCTAGAACTGTAATAATTATACTTATTACTTACACTATTAGCAATATAACGTGCATTGTTACCCATATAATGCAGTTATTATCGCCAGAACTGTAATAATTATACTTATTACTTATATTATTCTCAATATAACATGCATTATTACCCATATTATGCAGTTATTATCGCTAGAACTGTAATAATTGTACTCATTACTTATATTATTAGCAATATAACGTGCATTATTACCCATATTATGCAGTTATTATCGCTAGAACTGTAATAATTATACTTATTACTTATATCATTATCAATATAACATGCATTATTACCCATATAATAGAGGTATTATCGCTAGAACTGTAATAATTATACTTATTACTTATACTATTAGCAATATAACGTGCATTTTTACCCATATAATGCAGTTATTATCGCTAGAACTGTAATAATTATACTTATTACTTATACTATTAGCAATATAACGTGCATTATTACCCATATAATAGAGGTATTATCGCCAGAACTGTAATAATTATACTTATTACTTATATTATTCTCAATATAACATGCATTATTAGCCATATTATGCAGTTATTATCGCTAGAACTGTAATAATTGTACTCATTACTTATATTATTAGCAATATAACGTGCATTATTACCCATATTATGCAGTTATTATCGCTAGAACTGTAATAATTATACTTATTACTTATATCATTATCAATATAACATGCATTATTACCCATATAATAGAGGTATTATCGCTAGAACTGTAATAATTATACTTATTACTTATACTATTAGCAATATAACGTGCATTTTTACCCATATAATGCAGTTATTATCGCTAGAACTGTAATAATTATACTTATTACTTATATTGTTAGCAATATAACGTGCATTATTACCCATATAATGCAGTTATTATCGCTAGAACTGTAATAATTATACTTATTACTTATATTATTCTCAATATAACATGCATTATTACCCACATTATGCAGTTATTATCGCTAGAACTATAATAAATATACGTATTACTTTCATTATCATCAATATAACATGCATTATTACCCATATAATAGAGGTATTATCGCTAGAACTGTAATAATTATACTTATTACTTATACTATTAGCAATAAAACGTGCATTGTTACCCATATAATGCAGTTATTATCGCTAGAACTATAATAATTATACTTATTACTCCCGATATTATCAATATAACATGCATTATTACCCATATAATGCAGTTATTATCGCTAGAACTGTAATAATTATACTTATTACTTATATTATTAGCAATATAACGTGCATTGTTACCCATATAATGCAGTTATTATCGCTAGAACTGTAATAATTATACTTATTACTTATATTATTATCAACATAACATATATTATTACCCATATAATGGAGGTATTATTGCTAGAACTGTAATAATTATACTTATTACTTACACTATTAGCAATATAACGTGCATTGTTACCCATATAATGCAGTTATTATCGCCAGAACTGTAATAATTATACTTATTACTTATATTATTCTCAATATAACATGCATTATTACCCATATTATGCAGTTATTATCGCAAGAACTATAATAAATATACGTATTTCTTTCATTATTATCAATATAACATGCATTATTACCCATATTATGCAGTTATTATCGCTAGAACTGTAATATTTATACTTATTACTTATATTATTATCAATATAACATGCATTATTACCCATATAATGGAGGTATTATCGCTAGAACTGTAATAATTATACTTATTACTTATACTATTAGCAATATAACGTGCATTATTACCCATATAATGCAGTTATTATCGCCAGAACTGTAATAATTATACTTATTACTTATATTATTCTCAATATAACATGCATTATTACCCATATAATGCAGTTATTATCGCTAGAACTGTAATAATTATACTTATTACTTATATTATTATCAACATAACATGCATTATTACCCATATAATAGAGGTATTATTGCTAGAACTGTAATAATTATACTTATTACTTACACTATTAGCAATATAACGTGCATTGTTACCCATATAATGCAGTTATTATCGCCAGAACTGTAATAATTATACTTATAACTTATATTATTCTCAATATAACATGCATTATTACCCATATTATGCAGTTATTATCGCAAGAACTATAATAAATATACATATTACTTTCATTATTATCAATATAACATGCATTATTACCCATATTATGCAGGTATTATCGCTAGAACTATAATAAATATACGTATTACTTTTATTATCATCAATATAACTTGCATTATTACCCATATTATGCAGTTATTATCGATAGAACTGTAATAAATATATTTATTAGTTTTATTATTATCAATATAACATGCACTATTAGCCATATTTTACTATTATTATCGCTAGAACTATAATAATTATACTTATTACTCCCGATGTTATCAATATAACATGCCTTATTACCCATATAATGCAGTTATTATCGCCAGAACTGTAATAATTATACTTATTACTTATATTATTCTCAATATAACATGCATTATTAGCCATATTATGCAGTTATTATCGCTAGAACTGTAATAATTGTACTCATTACTTATATTATTAGCAATATAACGTGCATTATTACCCATATTATGCAGTTATTATCGCTAGAACTGTAATAATTATACTTATTATGTTTCGTGATCACCTTTTCCGACGAGTTTTCTCGAGTCGGTTGATCGAGAATTGGATCGCTAGTTTTATCCTAACGAGGATACGGAGCACAGGATATTTTGCAAAGGTCCGTGAGTATGGTAAATTAGAATGGACGAGATGACTTTTAAATGTTCACAAAATAGTTTATTACACGAATCACACACGCTGAACCCGGGACAATGGATAATTAGAACGATAATAATAAACGGTTAAACACTAAGCAAAACGGTTGAAAATTTGGTTGAAAATGTCGCCAATACGTTTGTTTTCGCTAAAGGTTAACCAAGATCTGAAGTTTAAACGCGAAACGGTAATCGTTTTACCCTCGATCCGATCGATGGCGTTGCAAGAGGGCTAATCCCATGCGGGAGGGATCAACGCCTGTACGCAGTGACGTAACGAGGCGTAGATGGGCCTAGACTTATTGTTCTAATTTCGGAACATACCGCCCGCCTCGGATCTTATGGATCCGACGAATTATCGACAATATAACGCTAACAATATAAACGAACGGGAACGCAAACGAATAAAATTAAATTTACAATACACATTACAATGGTTTAACGAACTGTACATGATAAATTTAACTGTAGAATAACTAACTTAATCTAAGTGCCGCCCGCCATGCGACACATTACAATGGTTTTGACGCAGGATCACTCTCCGTGACCGGTAATTTGTCGTTACAATTTTCAATGTCGACTGGTAGAAAGGAGAGCCTTGTGATTGGTCGTCGATATTCGCCGCGCGATGTCTTAACAGTTACTACTCGGGAAAGACCGTCAGGTCCGGGATGACATTGCGTAATACGTCCGAGTTCCCATTTACACGGTGGTGCGGATGGATTTCGAAGTAGCACTAAGCGACCTGGCTGTGCAAGGTTGGACATTGTCCGCCATTTTGGACGTTGCTGCAAGGTATGCAAGTAATCGGTTGACCAGGACTTCCAAAAACTTTCGTACATTTGGCGAAGCAATTGCCACCGAGACAGTCGCGATTCTTGAATATCGAGCAAGGTTGGGCCCGGAACAGTATTAATTGCAGATCCGATCAAGAAATGACCAGGAGTCAACGTGTCATAATCGTCAGCGGAATCGGATAACGGCGCAATAGGACGCGAGTTTAAACACGCCTCGACCTGACATAATACGGTTGATAATTCTTCATACGTTAAAGTATGGGCTCCAATGACGCGTTTGAGATGGTGCTTCGTACTTCGAACCCCTGCCTCCCATAGTCCGCCGAAATGAGGGGCAGAGGGTGGAATAAACATCCAGGAGATTTGATCGGTTGCAAGTTTATTACGTGCATCTGGATCGCGAGTAGCCGCAGCGAATGCCTGATGCAGTTCTTTATCGGCGCCTTGAAACGTCGTGCCATTGTCGGAGTACATCGTAGTTGGCAAACCTCGACGAGAACAAAATCTATCGAAACACGCTAGGAACGCGGCGGTGGAATAGTCGCTTACTAACTCTAAGTGTATTGCACGGGTCGCGAGACAAATAAACAAGGCAATATACGCTTTTCGAGATTTAAATCCTCGACCAGCGGTAGTTCGGACAAGAACAGGACCAGCATAGTCGATTCCGCAATGTTGAAAAGCGCGTTCGGCGCGGTTAACACGTGGCGAAGGCAAAGATCCCATTAATTCGTTGGCAGGAGCTGCTCTTTCGCGAGCACACGTTATACATCGGTACAATACAGAACGAATGAGCGGTCGAGCACGACAAAGCCAAAATTCTTGACGGAGTGTGGAGAGGGTGAGCTGTGGTCCACCATGGAGTGTACGGAGGTGAACGGAAAGGATAATCAGCTTCACTAAAGGATGAGAGGCAATAACAATAGGATGTTTAGCGTTCTCTGATAACGCCGACTTCTGCAATCGTCCGCCGACTCGAATCAATCCAGCGGTGTCAATATAAACATTCAACGAGCGAAGCACACTGCTCTTCGAAAGTGGTTGAGAGGTTTGTAAACAATGCATTTCGTTCGGAAACACATGGTTTTGGATATATACTAACCAAAAGGTACGAGCTCGATTTATTTCTTCTGGATGCAGTGCTTGCGTCATTGGAAGATGTGAATGATTTTGATAACCGGACTTCATTCGAAGTTTGGAAATAAAGCGCAGAATGTACGCGGTAACTCGTAGCAATTTATTCCAACGAGAATATCGCTCGGCAAGATCCCAATGACGAGGAGGGTTTACTGAATGCACGGGAGCTGAAGTCCGAGCTTCGAGGTTGACGGACTCGTCTGATAAAACTGTCTGTGGCCAACAGGTCGGATCGAGAATGAGCCAAGACGGACCATTCCACCAGATCGAATGATGGCATAATTGATCCGCTCTCATTCCACGAGAAGCACAATCCGCGGGATTATCTTCGGTAGGCACATGATGCCACTGTACTGTTGGGAGGTTCGTATGAATTTCAGCAACACGGTTAGCGATAAATGTTTTCCAGCGCGATGGGTGTTGTGCAATCCAAGCAAGGACAATTGTTGAGTCTGTCCAAGTATGAAGTGAATCAGGTTTAATTTCGAGAGATGTTTGTACGAATTTCACGAGACGAGAGAGTAAAAGTGCAGCGCAAAGCTCAAGTCGCGGTATACTTATGGTCTTTATTGGTGCAACTTTGGATTTGGCTGCGAGAATGGATATTGTGACGTGTCCGGATACCGAAACTGTACGCATATACACAACAGCGGCGTATGCGGCGTTGGACGCATCCGCGAACCCATGTAATTCATAACTGTGTACGTGTGAGCCGAAGTCTAACCATCGCGGTAGTGACAGTTCACGTAAACAAACGAGCTGCTGATAGTAAATAGACCATTCGTCATAGATTTCGGAAGGAATATAAACATCCCAATTACACTTAAGACGCCACAACTTTTGCATGAAGATTTTTGCAACGACAATGACCGGAGTAACCCAACCGAGCGGGTCAAAAAATTTAGCTATTGTTGATAAAATTGCTCGTTTGGTTTGTGGAATATTTGGCTCTGGTTGAATGTTAAAATAGAATGCATCGGAAGTTGAATTCCATAAAATTCCTAAGACTTTTACATTTTCGTCTGGTTGGAGTAATTTGCTATGAGCAGGACTATCAATGGAGTTAAGATCGGATAAAAGAGCAGGGGAATTACTTGCCCATTTCCGAAGGTTGAAACCACCACATTTAAATAATGAGATGAGCTGATTTCGCGTTTGAATAGCGAGTTGTTGATCGTCGGCACCGAAAACACAATCGTCAACATAAACTTGGGATTGCAACACGGGAAGCGCTAACGGATACTTTGATCCTTCGTCCGCGGCGAGTTGTTGAAGTACTCGAAGCGCGAGATATGGAGCTGGAGCAGTCCCGTATGTGACTGTTCGAAGCCGGAAATGACGGAGTGGTTCCGTCGGAGAAACGCGCCAGATGATTCGTTGATAGTCAACGTCACGGTCATCAACTAAGATTTGGCGGTACATTTTCTCGATATCTGCAATATACACATATCTATGTAATCGCCAACGCAAGATTATAGCAGGTAAGTCCATTTGGAGCTTGCGACCGATATGCAAGTGGTCGTTAAGCGAGGTACCATTAGATGTTCGATACGAAGCGTTAAAAACAACGCGAAGCCGACTGGTAATACTACAATCACGCACTACAGCGTGATGCGGAATATAAACATGCTGGGATGAAATCGAGTCAGTGTCACTTATTTCTGACATATGTTGCAGTGATTCATACTCCTGCATGAACTGAACATATTCAGCGGCTAGAGACGGATTCGCATGAATGCGACGTTCTTGACGGCGCCACATACATTCGACAGTGGGAAAAGAGGTTCCGATGTCGATCGGAGGTCCTTGGACGAAGGGCAGACGAACACAATATCGTCCGCTTGCAGTACGCTTATGAGTTGCAACGAAATGGTTTTCACAGACTGTTTCAGCAGGAGTTAACTGAGATCGAGAGGGTAACTCTTCGACTTCCCAAAATCGTCGTATAGCAGAATCCACGGATTCGAGAGTTGCACAATGGTGCATGGAAATGTTGGAAGAAGGATTACTATGTTCAGAGATCGTAGGGACAGGACCGGAAAGAATCCAACCTAATGTAGTATCTTGCGCAACCGGCTCATTAGCGGTACCTTTTCGTACACCGACATTAAGGATTAAACCATAGACGTCAGCCCCAACAATCATCTCAATGGGATCAGGGCTGAATGGATTTTCATCCGCGAGATCGAGTCCACGAAGATGCTGGAGATTAATATTACCCGTCACGCGTGGCGGTAAATAGTGGGAAAGATTTGCCACAATTAGCGCGGTCGTCGAATATGCTGCTCCTGATCTTTTACAAGATACAATGCGAAGAGTGGTTGACGCTTTACAATAGGTTTCACTATTACCAACGCCCGTAATGGAAATAGATACACGTGAGCGGGGGGCTTTTAAACTCTGAGCTAGGTTTTCGCTTATTAAGGACACGACCGATCCTTGATCCAGGAGCACGCGGACGCGCTGTACACGACCGTTACTAGCATGGACATTAACCCATGCAGTAGCAAGGAGAACATGAGAAATCATCGCGGTGGAATTCACAATAGAAAGCGATGCGGCTTGAGTCGGTGACTCGACGGTTGTATTGCTTGCTGAAGGTACTGCGTTATCTGGTTTCGATACGGTATTTGTAAAATGAAGCAAGGTATGGTGACGCTTTCGACACTTTTGACACGAGAACTGACTTTTACAGTCGGATTGGCTATGTTGAGTACTGAAGCAATTAAAGCATCGTTTACCTTGCTTCACATACTCCACTCGCTGGGCTACAGTTTTTTCCCGAAAAACAGGACATTGGTTCAAACCATGATTACCGGAACATAACGGACATCGCGGAGTATTCGAAGTTGTCGCGTGGGACTGGAACGATGATCGCGGTCGAGACACCTTTTGATTCGATGACTCGGGATGGTTTATATTGGTCGAATGCTTCAGAGGAGTTATAGACTCCAGTGATCGAATACGAGTCTCGAGGAAAGTATTTAATTCGGTAAATTTTGGGAAATCGGTAGAACTTCCTAACTGAAGTTCCCAGGCACGACGCGTATTTTTGTCTAAACAATTCACAACGACACATACAAGGATTTCGTTCCACGAATCAACTGCACACTTTAAATTCTTTAACGCTTGTATCGCCATGTTTACGCGGTCGCGAATATCAGTAAGAGCGGCGTGCGATTCGGAAACGGCGCGCGGTAAATTTAGGATCGATTGTACATGTACGGTTATTAAACGACGCTTGTTTTCATACCGCCGCATCAACAAGTCCCAAGCTATTTGAAAATTCGCATCGGTAATGGTAAGGTTACGGATAATATCGAGCGGCTCCTTTTGAACGCACGAAAACAAATATTGGAGCTTCGATACATTGGACAAATTAACGTTACCGATGATCATGGATTGGAATCGGTCACGAAAACTCTCCCACTCCTCCAAGTTCCCAGAAAACGTCGGTAGGTTGAGCTGCGGAAGGTGATCGCTACTTGAAACCGTTTCCTTCGACGGTTGATGCTTCTGGTTAGATCCGGATGCATTGGAAGGGTTGTCACACATCTGCTTCTGCTCGAGCTGGTGAAGAACCTCGGCCATATAGTCGGACGATGACAAATATGCTTCGTGGACAGCCATGAATTCTCGCTCCTTGAAATAGCTCATAGACTTATGATGCTCCGCGGTAGCGATGGACACCAGTTCACGATGGAGGCGTTGACTGTCCTTGAAGGCATCCTCCAACTTCGTGATACGGTTTCGCACATTCGCGATCGTATAGTTCAATTTACCGATCTTTTTAAAATTCTCCAACGACCGAAGGACAAAGTACATCGCGTCATTTTGTTGGTTTATTAGGCTGTCTATATCACTCATTGTCACGGCAAAACACGAAAGTTGTTTATGGTAAAGCCCCAAGGTTTAGCGCTAGGTCAGAACCGTTACTAACGGTAGCTACACAGCACGGCACTCAAATTTTGCACAAAGAAAATTGCTCCGATCCGGCTCGAAGGACCAAATGTTTCGTGATCACCTTTTCCGACGAGTTTTCTCGAGTCGGTTGATCGAGAATTGGATCGCTAGTTTTATCCTAACGAGGATACGGAGCACAGGATATTTTGCAAAGGTCCGTGAGTATGGTAAATTAGAATGGACGAGATGACTTTTAAATGTTCACAAAATAGTTTATTACACGAATCACACACGCTGAACCCGGGACAATGGATAATTAGAACGATAATAATAAACGGTTAAACACTAAGCAAAACGGTTGAAAATTTGGTTGAAAATGTCGCCAATACGTTTGTTTTCGCTAAAGGTTAACCAAGATCTGAAGTTTAAACGCGAAACGGTAATCGTTTTACCCTCGATCCGATCGATGGCGTTGCAAGAGGGCTAATCCCATGCGGGAGGGATCAACGCCTGTACGCAGTGACGTAACGAGGCGTAGATGGGCCTAGACTTATTGTTCTAATTTCGGAACATATTACTTATATCATTATCAATATAACATGCATTATTACCCATATAATAGTGGTATTATCGCTAGAACTGTAATAATTATACTTATTACTTATACTATTAGCAATATAACGTGCATTTTTACCCATATAATGCAGTTATTATCGCTAGAACTGTAATAATTATACTTATTACTTATATTGTTAGCAATATAACGTGCATTATTACCCATTTAATGCAGTTATTATCGCCAGAACTGTAATAATTATACTTATTACTTATATTATTCTCAATATAACATGCATTATTACCCATATAATGCAGTTATTATCGCTAGAACTGTAATAATTATACTTATTACTTATATTATTATCAATATAACATGCATTATTACCCATATAATAGAGGTATTATCGCTAGAACTGTAATAATTATACTTATTACTTATACTATTAGCAATATAACGTGCATTTTTACCCATATAATGCAGTTATTATCGCTAGAACTGTAATAATTATACTTATTACTTATATTGTTAGCAATATAACGTGCATTATTACCCACATTATGCAGTTATTATCGCTAGAACTATAATAAATATACGTATTACTTTCATTATCATCAATATAACATGCATTATTACCCATATAATAGAGGTATTATCGCTAGAACTGTAATAATTATACTTATTACTTATACTATTAGCAATAAAACGTGCATTGTTACCCATATAATGCAGTTATTATCGCTAGAACTATAATAATTATACTTATTACTCCCGATATTATCAATATAACATGCATTATTACCCATATAATGCAGTTATTATCGCTAGAACTGTAATAATTATACTTATTACTTATATTATTAGCAATATAACGTGCATTATTACCCATATAATGCAGTTATTATCGCTAGAACTGTAATAATTATACTTATTACTTATATTGTTAGCAATATAACGTGCATTATTACCCATATAATGCAGTTATTATCGCTCGAACTGTAATAATTATACTTATTACTCATATTATTATCAATATAACATGCATTATTACCCATATTATGCAGTTATTATCGCTAGAACTATAATAAATATACGTATTACTTTTATTATCATCAATATAACATGCATTATTACCCATATTATGCAGTTATTATCGATAGAACT
Organism: Megachile leachella; assembly: GCA_963576845.1. Taxonomy (NCBI): domain Eukaryota; kingdom Metazoa; phylum Arthropoda; class Insecta; order Hymenoptera; family Megachilidae; genus Megachile; species Megachile leachella. The sequence continues at coordinate 1,678,997 of CAUYWW010000067.1, forward strand.
GTAATAAATGTACTTATTACTTTTATTATTATCAATATAACATGCACTATTTGCCATATTTTACTATTATTATCGCTAGAACTATAATAATTATACTTATTACTCCCGATATTATCAATATAACATGCATTATTACCCATATAATGCAGTTATTATCGCTAGAACTGTAATAATTATACTTATTACTTATATTATTATCAATATAACATGCATTACTACCCACATAATGCAGTTATTATCGCTAGAACTGTAATAATTGTACTCATTACTTATATTATTAGCAATATAACGTGCATTATTACCCATATTATGCAGTTATTATCGCTAGAACTGTAATAATTATACTTATTACTTATATCATTATCAATATAACATGCATTATTACCCATATAATAGAGGTATTATCGCTAGAACTGTAATAATTATACTTATTACTTATACTATTAGCAATATAACGTGCATTTTTACCCATATAATGCAGTTATTATCGCTAGAACTGTAATAATTATACTTATTACTTATTTTGTTAGCAATATAACATGCATTATTAGCCATATTATGCAGTTATTATCGCTAGAACTGTAATATTTATACTTATTACTTATATTATTATCAACATAACATGCATTATTACCCATATAATGGAGGTATTATCGCAAGAACTGTAATAATTATACTTATTACTTATACTATTAGCAATATAACGTGCATTATTACCCATATAATGCAGTTATTATCGCCAGAACTGTAATAATTATACTTATCACTTATATTATTCTCAATATAACATGCATTATTACCCACATTATGCAGTTATTATCGCTAGAACTATAATAAATATACGTATTACTTTCATTATCATCAATATAACATGCATTATTACCCATATAATGGAGGTATTATCGCTAGAACTGTAATAATTATACTTATTACTTATATTATTATCAATATAACATGCATTATTACCCATATAATGCAGTTATTATCGCTAGAACTGTAATAATTGTACTCATTGCTTATATTATTAGCAATATAACGTGCATTATTACCCATATTATGCAGTTATTGTCGCCAGAACTGTAATAATTATACTTATTACTTATATTATTCTCAATATAACATGCATTATTACCCATATAATGCAGTTATTATCGCTAGAACTATAATAATTATACTTATTACTCCCGATATTATCAATATAACATGCATTATTACCCATATAATGCAGTTATTATCGCCAGAACTGTAATAATTGTACTTATTACTTATATTATTCTCAATATAACATGCATTATTACCCATATAATGCAGTTATTATCGCTAGAACTGTAATAATTATACTTATTACTTATATTATTATCAACATAACATGCATTATTACCCATATAATAGAGGTATTATTGCTAGAACTGTAATAATTATACTTATTACTTACACTGTTAGCAATATAACGTGCATTGTTACCCATATAATGCAGTTATTATCGCCAGAACTGTAATAATTATACTTATTACTTATATTATTCTCAATATAACATGCATTATTACCCATATTATGCAGTTATTATCGCAAGAACTATAATAAATATACGTATTACTTTCATTATTATCAATATAACATGCATTATTACCCATATTATGCAGGTATTATCGCTAGAACTATAATAAATATACGTATTACTTTTATTATCATCAAGATAACTTGCATTATTACCCATATTATGCAGTTATTATCGATAGAACTGTAATAAATATATTTATTAGTTTTATTATTATCAATATAACATGCACTATTTGCCATATTTTACTATTATTCTCGCTAGAACTATAATAATTATACTTATTACTCCCGATATTATCAATATAACATGCATTATTACCCATATAATGCAGTTATTATCGCCAGAACTGTAATAATTATACTTATTACTTATATTATTCTCAATATAACATGCATTATTACCCATATTATGCAGTTATTATCGCTAGAACTGTAATAATTGTACTCATTACTTATATTATTAGCAATATAACGTGCATTATTACCCATATTATGCAGTTATTATCGCTAGAACTGTAATAATTATACTTATTACTTATATCATTATCAATATAACATGCATTATTACCCATATAATAGAGGTATTATCGCTAGAACTGTAATAATTATACTTATTACTTATACTATTAGCAATATAACGTGCATTTTTACCCATATAATGCAGTTATTATCGCTAGAACTGTAATAATTATACTTATTACTTATATTGTTAGCAATATAACGTGCATTATTACCCATATAATGCAGTTATTATCGCTAGAACTGTACTAATTATACTTATTACTTATATTATTCTCAATATAACATGCATTATTACCCACATTATGCAGTTATTATCGCTAGAACTATAATAAATATACGTATAACTTTCATTATCATCAATATAACATGCATTATTACCCATATAATAGAGGTATTATCGCTAGAACTGTAATAATTATACTTATTACTTATACTATTAGCAATAAAACGTGCATTGTTACCCATATAATGCAGTTATTATCGCTAGAACTATAATAATTATACTTATTACTCCCGATATTATCAATATAACATGCATTATTACCCATATAATGCAGTTATTATCGCTAGAACTGTAATAATTATACATATTACTTATATCATTATCAATATAACATGCATTATTACCCATATAATAGAGGTATTATCGCTAGAACTGTTATAATTATACTTATTACTTATAGTATTAGCAATATAACGTGCATTTTTATCCATATAATGCAGTTATTATCGCTAGAACTGTAATAATTATACTTATTACTTATATTGTTAGCAATATAACGTGCATTATTACCCATATAATGCAGTTATTATCGCTAGAACTGTAATAATTAAACTTATTACTTATATTATTCTCAATATAACATGCATTATTACCCACATTATGCAGTTATTATCGCTAGAACTATAATAAATATACGTATTACTTTCATTATCATCAATATAACATACATTATTACCCATATAATAGAGGTATTATCGCTAGAACTGTAATAATTATACTTATTACTTATACTATTAGCAATATAACGTGCATTATTACCCATATAATGCAGTTATTATCGCTAGAACTGTAATAGTTATACTTATTACTTATAATATTATCAATATAACATGCATTATTACCCATATTATGCAGTTATGATCGCCAGAACTATAATAAATATATTTATTACTCCCAATATTATCAATGTAACATGCATTATTACCCATATAATGCAGTTATTATCGCCAGAACTGTAATAATTGTACTTATTACTTATATTATTCTCAATATAACATGCATTATTACCCACATTATGCATTTATGATCGCTAGAACTATAATAAATATACGTATTACTTTCATTATCATCAATATAACATGCATTATTACCCATGTAATAGAGGTATTATCGCTAGAACTGTAATAATTATACTTATTACTTATACTATTAGCAATAAAACGTGCATTGGTACCCATATGATGCAGTTATTATCGCTAGAACTATAATAATTATACTTATTACTCCCGATATTATCAATATAACATGCATTATTACCCATATAATGCAGTTATTATCGCTAGAACTGTAATAATTATACTTATTACTTATATTATTAGCAATATAACGTGCATTATTACCCATATAATGCAGTTATTATCGCTAGAACTGTAATAATTATACTTATTACTTATATTATTATCAATATAACATGCATTATTACCCATATAATGGAGGTATTATCGCAAGAACTGTAATAATTATACTTATTACTTATACTATTAGCAATATAACGTGCATTATTACCCATATAATGCAGTTATTATCGCCAGAACTGTAATAATTATACTTATTACTTATATTATTAGCAATATAACATGCATTACTACCCATATAATGCAGTTATTATCGCTAGAACTGTAATAATTGTACTCATTACTTATATTATTAGCAATATAACGTGCATTATTACCCATATAATGCAGTTATTATCGCTAGAACTGTAATAATTATACTTATTACTTATATCATTATCAATATAACATGCATTATTACCCATATAATAGAGGTATTATCGCTAGAACTGTAATAATTATACTTATTACTTATACTATTAGCAATATAACGTGCATTTTTACCCATATAATGCAGTTATTATCGCTAGAACTGTAATAATTATACTTATTACTTATATTGTTAGCAATATAACGTGCATTATTACCCATATAATGCAGTTATTATCGCTAGAACTGTAATAATTATACTTATTACTTATATTATTCTCAATATAACATGCATTATTACCCACATTATGCAGTTATTATCGCTAGAACTATATTAAATATACGTATTACTTTCATTATCATCAATATAACATGCATTATTACCCATATAATAGAGGTATTATCGCTAGAACTGTAATAATTATACTTATTACTTATACTATTAGCAATAAAACGTGCATTGTTACCCATATAATGCAGTTATTATCGCTAGAACTATAATAATTATACTTATTACTCCCGATATTATCAATATAACATGCATTATTACCCATATAATGCAGTTATTATCGCTAGAACTGTAATAATTATACTTATTACTTATATTATTAGCAATATAACGTGCATTGTTACCCATATAATGCAGTTATTATCGCTAGAACTGTAATAATTATACTTATTACTTATATTATTATCAACATAACATATATTATTACCCATATAATGGAGGTATTATTGCTAGAACTGTAATAATTATACTTATTACTTACACTATTAGCAATATAACGTGCATTGTTACCCATATAATGCAGTTATTATCGCCAGAACTGTAATAATTATACTTATTACTTATATTATTCTCAATATAACATGCATTATTACCCATATTATGCAGTTATTATCGCAAGAACTGTAATAATTATACTTATTACTTATATTATTCTCAATATAACATGCATTATTACCCACATTATGCAGTTATTATCGCTAGAACTATAATAAATATACGTATTACTTTCATTATCATCAATATAACATGCATTATTACCCATATTATGCAGTTATTATCGCTAGAACTGTAATATTTATACTTATTACTTATATTATTATCAATATAACATGCATTATTACCCATATAATGGAGGTATTATCGCTAGAACTGTAATAATTATACTTATTACTTATACTATTAGCAATATAACGTGCATTATTACCCATATAATGCAGTTATTATCGCTAGAACTATAATAAATATACGTATTACTTTCATTATCATCAATATAACATGCATTATTACCCATATAATGGAGGTATTATCGCTAGAAATGTAATAATTATACTTATTACTTATATTATTCTCAATATAACATGCATTATTACCCATATAATGCAGTTATTATCGCTAGAACTGTAATAATTATACTTATTACTTATATTATTCTCAATATAACATGCATTATTACCCATATTATGCAGTTATTATCGCTAGAACTATAATAAATATACGTATTACTTTCATTATCATCAATATAACATGCATTATTACCCATATAATGGAGGTATTATCGCTAGAACTGTAATAATTATACTTATTACTTATATTATTATCAATATAACATGCATTATTACCCATATTATGCAGTTATTATCACTAGAACCATAATAAATATACTCATTACTCCCAATATTATCAATATAACATGCATTTTTACCCATATAATGCAGTTATTATCGCTAGAACTGTAATAATTATACTTATTACTTATATTGTTAGCAATATAACGTGCATTATTACCCATATAATGCAGTTATTATCGCTAGAACTGTAATAATTATACTTATTACTTATAATATTATCAATATAACATGCATTATTACCCATATTATGCAGTTATGATCGCCAGAACTATAATAAATATATTTATTACTCCCAATATTATCAATGTAACATGCATTATTACCCATATAATGCAGTTATTATCGCCAGAACTGTAATAATTATACTTATTACTTATATTATTCTCAATATAACATGCATTATTACCCACATTATGCAGTTATTATCGCTAGAACTATAATAAATATACGTATTACTTTCATTATCATCAATATAACATGCATTATTACCCATATAATAGAGGTATTATCGCTAGAACTGTAATAATTATACTTATTACTTATACTATTAGCAATAAAACGTGCATTGGTACCCATATAATGCAGTTATTATCGCTAGAACTATAATAATTATACTTATTACTCCCGATATTATCAATATAACATGCATTATTACCCATATAATGCAGTTATTATCGCTAGAACTGTAATAATTATACTTATTACTTATATTATTAGCAATATAACGTGCATTATTACCCATATAATGCAGTTATTATCGCTAGAACTGTAATAATTATACTTATTACTTATATTATTATCAATATAACATGCATTATTACCCATATAATGGAGGTATTATCGCAAGAACTGTAATAATTATACTTATTACTTATATTGTTAGCAATATAACGTGCATTATTACCCATATAATGCAGTTATTGTCGCTAGAACTGTAATAATTATACTTATTACTCATATTATTATCAATATAACATGCATTATTACCCATATTATGCAGTTATTATCGCAAGAACTATAATAAATATACGTATTACTTTCATTATTATCAATATAACATGCATTATTACCCATATTATGCAGGTATTATCGCTAGAACTATAATAAATATACGTATTACTTTTATTATCATCAATATAACTTGCATTATTACCCATATAATGCAGTTATTATCGATAGAACTGTAATAAATATATTTATTAGTTTTATTATTATCAATATAACATGCACTATTTGCCATATTTTACTATTATTATCGCTAGAACTATAATAATTATACTTATTACTCCCGATATTATCAATATAACATGCATTATTACCCATATAATGCAGTTATTATCGCCAGAACTGTAATAATTATACTTATTACTTACATTATTCTCAATATAACATGCATTATTACCCATATTATGCAGTTATTATCGCTAGAACTGTAATAATTGCACTCATTACTTATATTATTAGCAATATAACGTGCATTGTTACCCATATTATGCAGTTATTATCGCTAGAACTGTAATAATTATACTTATTACTTATATCATTATCAATATAACATGCATTATTACCCATATAATAGAGGTATTATCGCTAGAACTGTAATAATTATACTTATTACTTATACTATTAGCAATATAACGTGCATTTTTACCCATATAATGCAGTTATTATCGCTAGAACTGTAATAATTATACTTATTACTTATATTGTTAGCAATATAACGTGCATTATTACCCACATTATGCAGTTATTATCGCTAGAACTATAATAAATATACGTATTACTTTCATTATCATCAATATAACATGCATTATTACCCATATAATAGAGGTATTATCGCTAGAACTGTAATAATTATACTTATTACTTATACTATTAGCAATAAAACGTGCATTGTTACCCATATAATGCAGTTATTATCGCTAGAACTATAATAATTATACTTATTACTCCCGATATTATCAATATAACATGCATTATTACCCATATAATGCAGTTATTATCGCTAGAACTGTAATAATTATACTTATTACTTATATTATTATCAATATAACATGCATTATTACCCATATAATGGAGGTATTATCGCAAGAACTGTAATAATTATACTTATTACTTATACTATTAGCAATATAACGTGCATTATTACCCATATAATGCAGTTATTATCGCCAGAACTGTAATAATTATACTTATTACTTATATTATTAGCAATATAACATGCATTACTACCCATATAATGCAGTTATTATCGCTAGAACTGTAATAATTGTACTCATTACTTATATTATTAGCAATATAACGTGCATTATTACCCATATAATGCAGTTATTATCGCTAGAACTGTAATAATTATACTTATTACTTATATCATTATCAATATAACATGCATTATTACCCATATAATAGAGGTATTATCGCTAGAACTGTAATAATTATACTTATTACTTATACTATTAGCAATATAACGTGCATTTTTACCCATATAATGCAGTTATTATCGCTAGAACTGTAATAATTATACTTATTACTTATATTGTTAGCAATATAACGTGCATTATTACCCATATAATGCAGTTATTATCGCTAGAACTGTAATAATTATACTTATTACTTATATTATTCTCAATATAACATGCATTATTACCCACATTATGCAGTTATTATCGCTAGAACTATAATAAATATACGCATTACTTTCATTATCATCAATATAACATGCATTATTACCCATATAATAGAGGTATTATCGCTAGAACTGTAATAATTATACTTATTACTTATACTATTAGCAATAAAACGTGCATTGTTACCCATATAATGCAGTTATTATCGCTAGAACTATAATAATTATACTTATTACTCCCGATATTATCAATATAACATGCATTATTACCCATATAATGCAGTTATTATCGCTAGAACTGTAATAATTATACTTATTACTTATATTATTAGCAATATAACGTGCATTGTTACCCATATAATGCAGTTATTATCGCTAGAACTGTAATAATTATACTTATTACTTATATTATTATCAACATAACATATATTATTACCCATATAATGGAGGTATTATTGCTAGAACTGTAATAATTATACTTATTACTTACACTATTAGCAATATAACGTGCATTGTTACCCATATAATGCAGTTATTATCGCCAGAACTGTAATAATTATACTTATTACTTATATTATTCTCAATATAACATGCATTATTACCCATATTATGCAGTTATTATCGCAAGAACTATAATAAATATACGTATTACTTTCATTATTATGAATATAACATGCATTATTACCCATATTATGCAGTTATTATCGCTAGAACTGTAATATTTATACTTATTACTTATATTATTATCAATATAACATGCATTATTACCCATATAATGGAGGTATTATCGCTAGAACTGTAATAATTATACTTATTACTTATACTATTAGCAATATAACGTGCATTATTACCCATATAATGCAGTTATTATCGCCAGAACTGTAATAATTATACTTATTACTTATATTATTCTCAATATAACATGCATTATTACCCATATAATGCAGTTATTATCGCTAGAACTGTAATAATTATACTTATTACTTATATTATTCTCAATATAACATGCATTATTACCCATATTATGCAGTTATTATCGCTAGAACTATAATAAATATACGTATTACTTTCATTATCATCAATATAACATGCATTATTACCCATATAATGGAGGTATTATCGCTAGAACTGTAATAATTATACTTATTACTTATATTATTATCAATATAACATGCATTATTACCCATATTATGCAGTTATTATCACTAGAACCATAATAAATATACTCATTACTCCCAATATTATCAATATAACATGCATTTTTACCCATATAATGCAGTTATTATCGCTAGAACTGTAATAATTATACTTATTACTTATATTGTTAGCAATATAACGTGCATTATTACCCATATAATGCAGTTATTATCGCTAGAACTGTAATAATTATACTTATTACTTATAATATTATCAATATAACATGCATTATTACCCATATTATGCAGTTATGATCGCCAGAACTATAATAAATATATTTATTACTCCCAATATTATCAATGTAACATGCATTATTACCCATATAATGCAGTTATTATCGCCAGAACTGTAATAATTATACTTATTACTTATATTATTCTCAATATAACATGCATTATTACCCACATTATGCAGTTATTATCGCTAGAACTATAATAAATATACGTATTACTTTCATTATCATCAATATAACATGCATTATTACCCATATAATAGAGGTATTATCGCTAGAACTGTAATAATTATACTTATTACTTATACTATTAGCAATAAAACGTGCATTGGTACCCATATAATGCAGTTATTATCGCTAGAACTATAATAATTATACTTATTACTCCCGATATTATCAATATAACATGCATTATTACCCATATAATGCAGTTATTATCGCTAGAATTGTAATAATTATACTTATTACTTATATTATTAGCAATATAACGTGCATTATTACCCATATAATGCAGTTATTATCGCTAGAACTGTAATAATTATACTTATTACTTATATTATTATCAATATAACATGCATTATTACCCATATAATGGAGGTATTATCGCAAGAACTGTAATAATTATACTTATTACTTATATTGTTAGCAATATAACGTGTATTATTACCCATATAATGCAGTTATTGTCGCTAGAACTGTAATAATTATACTTATTACTCATATTATTATCAATATAACATGCATTATTACCCATATTATGCAGTTATTATCGCAAGAACTATAATAAATATACGTATTACTTTCATTATTATCAATATAACATGCATTATTACCCATATTATGCAGGTATTATCGCTAGAACTATAATAAATATACGTATTACTTTTATTATCATCAATATAACTTGCATTATTACCCATATAATGCAGTTATTATCGATAGAACTGTAATAAATATATTTATTAGTTTTATTATTATCAATATAACATGCACTATTTGCCATATTTTACTATTATTATCGCTAGAACTATAATAATTATACTTATTACTCCCGATATTATCAATATAACATGCATTATTACCCATATAATGCAGTTATTATCGCCAGAACTGTAATAATTATACTTATTACTTACATTATTCTCAATATAACATGCATTATTACCCATATTATGCAGTTATTATCGCTAGAACTGTAATAATTGTACTCATTACTTATATTATTAGCAATATAACGTGCATTATTACCCATATTATGCAGTTATTATCGCTAGAACTGTAATAATTATACTTATTACTTATATCATTATCAATATAACATGCATTATTACCCATATAATAGAGGTATTATCGCTAGAACTGTAATAATTATACTTATTACTTATACTATTAGCAATATAACGTGCATTTTTACCCATATAATGCAGTTATTATCGCTAGAACTGTAATAATTATACTTATTACTTATATTGTTAGCAATATAACGTGCATTATTACCCACATTATGCAGTTATTATCGCTAGAACTATAATAAATATACGTATTACTTTCATTATCATCAATATAACATGCATTATTACCCATATAATAGAGGTATTATCGCTAGAACTGTAATAATTATACTTATTACTTATACTATTAGCAATAAAACGTGCATTGTTACCCATATAATGCAGTTATTATCGCTAGAACTATAATAATTATACTTATTACTCCCGATATTATCAATATAACATGCATTATTACCCATATAATGCAGTTATTATCGCTAGAACTGTAATAATTATACTTATTACTTATATCATTATCAATATAACATGCATTATTACCCATATAATAGAGGTATTATCGCTAGAACTGTAATAATTATACTTATTACTTATACTATTAGCAATATAACGTGCATTTTTACCCATATAATGCAGTTATTATCGCTAGAACTGTAATAATTATACTTATTACTTATATTGTTAGCAATATAACGTGCATTATTACCCATATAATGCAGTTATTATCGCTAGAACTGTAATAATTATACTTATTACTTATATTATTCTCAATATAACATGCATTATTACCCACATTATGCAGTTATTATCGCTAGAACTATAATAAATATACGTATTACTTTCATTATCGTCAATATAACATGCATTATTACCCATATAATAGAGGTATTATCGCTAGAACTGTAATAATTATACTTATTACTTATACTATTAGCAATAAAACGTGCATTGTTACCCATATAATGCAGTTATTATCGCTAGAACTATAATAATTATACTTATTACTCCCGATATTATCAATATAACATGCATTATTACCCATATAATGCAGTTATTATCGCTAGAACTGTAATAATTATACTTATTACTTATATTATTAGCAATATAACGTGCATTGTTACCCATATAATGCAGTTATTATCGCTAGAACTGTAATAATTATACTTATAACTTATATTATTATCAACATAACATATATTATTACCCATATAATGGAGGTATTATTGCTAGAACTGTAATAATTATACTTATTACTTACACTATTAGCAATATAACGTGCATTGTTACCCATATAATGCAGTTATTATCGCCAGAACTGTAATAATTATACTTATTACTTATATTATTCTCAATATAACATGCATTATTACCCATATTATGCAGTTATTATCGCAAGAACTATAATAAATATACGTATTACTTTCATTATTATGAATATAACATGCATTATTACCCATATTATGCAGTTATTATCGCTAGAACTGTAATATTTATACTTATTACTTATATTATTATCAATATAACATGCATTATTACCCATATAATGGAGGTATTATCGCTAGAACTGTAATAATTATACTTATTACTTATACTATTAGCAATATAACGTGCATTATTACCCATATAATGCAGTTATTATCGCCAGAACTGTAATAATTATACTTATTCCTTTTATTATTCTCAATATAACATGCATTATTACCCATATAATGCAGTTATTATCGCTAGAACTGTAATAATTATACTTATTACTTATATTATTCTCAATATAACATGCATTATTACCCATATTATGCAGTTATTATCGCTAGAACTATAATAAATATACGTATTACTTTCATTATCATCAATATAACATGCATTATTACCCATATAATGGAGGTATTATCGCTAGAACTGTAATAATTATACTTATTACTTATATTATTATCAATATAACATGCATTATTACCCATATTATGCAGTTATTATCACTAGAACCATAATAAATATACTCATTACTCCCAATATTATCAATATAACATGCATTTTTACCCATATAATGCAGTTATTATCGCTAGAACTGTAATAATTATACTTATTACTTATATTGTTAGCAATATAACGTGCATTATTACCCATATAATGCAGTTATTATCGCTAGAACTGTAATAATTATACTTATTACTTATAATATTATCAATATAACATGCATTATTACCCATATTATGCAGTTATGATCGCCAGAACTATAATAAATATATTTATTACTCCCAATATTATCAATGTAACATGCATTATTACCCATATAATGCAGTTATTATCGCCAGAACTGTAATAATTATACTTATTACTTATATTATTCTCAATATAACATGCATTATTACCCACATTATGCAGTTATTATCGCTAGAACTATAATAAATATACGTATTACTTTCATTATCATCAATATAACATGCATTATTACCCATATAATAGAGGTATTATCGCTAGAACTGTAATAATTATACTTATTACTTATACTATTAGCAATAAAACGTGCATTGGTACCCATATAATGCAGTTATTATCGCTAGAACTATAATAATTATACTTATTACTCCCGATATTATCAATATAACATGCATTATTACCCATATAATGCAGTTATTATCGCTAGAACTGTAATAATTATACTTATTACTTATATTATTAGCAATATAACGTGCATTATTACCCATATAATGCAGTTATTATCGCTAGAACTGTAATAATTATACTTATTACTTATATTATTATCAATATAACATGCATTATTACCCATATAATGGAGGTATTATCGCAAGAACTGTAATAATTATACTTATTACTTATATTGTTAGCAATATAACGTGCATTATTACCCATATAATGCAGTTATTGTCGCTAGAACTGTAATAATTATACTTATTACTCATATTATTATCAATATAACATGCATTATTACCCATATTATGCAGTTATTATCGCAAGAACTATAATAAATATACGTATTACTTTCATTATTATCAATATAACATGCATTATTACCCATATTATGCAGGTATTATCGCTAGAACTATAATAAATATACGTATTACTTTTATTATCATCAATATAACTTGCATTATTACCCATATAATGCAGTTATTATCGATAGAACTGTAATAAATATATTTATTAGTTTTATTATTATCAATATAACATGCACTATTTGCCATATTTTACTATTATTATCGCTAGAACTATAATAATTATACTTATTACTCCCGATATTATCAATATAACATGCATTATTACCCATATAATGCAGTTATTATCGCCAGAACTGTAATAATTATACTTATTACTTACATTATTCTCAATATAACATGCATTATTACCCATATTATGCAGTTATTATCGCTAGAACTGTAATAATTGTACTCATTACTTATATTATTAGCAATATAACGTGCATTGTTACCCATATTATGCAGTTATTATCGCTAGAACTGTAATAATTATACTTATTACTTATATCATTATCAATATAACATGCATTATTACCCATATAATAGAGGTATTATCGCTAGAACTGTAATAATTATACTTATTACTTATACTATTAGCAATATAACGTGCATTTTTACCCATATAATGCAGTTATTATCGCTAGAACTGTAATAATTATACTTATTACTTATATTGTTAGCAATATAACGTGCATTATTACCCACATTATGCAGTTATTATCGCTAGAACTATAATAAATATACGTATTACTTTCATTATCATCAATATAACATGCATTATTACCCATATAATAGAGGTATTATCGCTAGAACTGTAATAATTATACTTATTACTTATACTATTAGCAATAAAACGTGCATTGTTACCCATATAATGCAGTTATTATCGCTAGAACTATAATAATTATACTTATTACTCCCGATATTATCAATATAACATGCATTATTACCCATATAATGCAGTTATTATCGCTAGAACTGTAATAATTATACTTATTACTTATATTATTAGCAATATAACGTGCATTATTACCCATATAATGCAGTTATTATCGCTAGAACTGTAATAATTATACTTATTACTTATATTGTTAGCAATATAACGTGCATTATTACCCATATAATGCAGTTATTATCGCTCGAACTGTAATAATTATACTTATTACTCATATTATTATCAATATAACATGCATTATTACCCATATTATGCAGTTATTATCGCTAGAACTATAATAAATATACGTATTACTTTTATTATCATCAATATAACATGCATTATTACCCATATTATGCAGTTATTATCGATAGAACTGTAATAAATGTACTTATTACTTTTATTATTATCAATATAACATGCACTATTTGCCATATTTTACTATTATTATCGCTAGAACTATAATAATTATACTTATTACTCCCGATATTATCAATATAACATGCATTATTACCCATATAATGCAGTTATTATCGCTAGAACTGTAATAATTATACTTATTACTTATATTATTATCAATATAACATGCATTACTACCCATATAATGCAGTTATTATCGCTAGAACTGTAATAATTGTACTCATTACTTATATTATTAGCAATATAACGTGCATTATTACCCATATTATGCAGTTATTATCGCTAGAACTGTAATAATTATACTTATTACTTATATCATTATCAATATAACATGCATTATTACCCATATAATAGAGGTATTATCGCTAGAACTGTAATAATTATACTTATTACTTATACTATTAGCAATATAACGTGCATTTTTACCCATATAATGCAGTTATTATCGCTAGAACTGTAATAATTATACTTATTACTTATTTTGTTAGCAATATAACATGCATTATTAGCCATATTATGCAGTTATTATCGCTAGAACTGTAATAATTATACTTATTACTTATATTATTATCAATATAACATACATTATTACCCATATAATGGAGGTATTATCGCAGGAACTGTAATAATTATACTTATTACTTATATTGTTAGCAATATAACGTGCATTATTACCCATATAATGCAGTTATTGTCGCTAGAACTGTAATAATTATACTTATTACTCATATTATTATCAATATAACATGCATTATTACCCATATTATGCAGTTATTATCGCAAGAACTATAATAAATATACGTATTACTTTTATTATCATCAATATAACTTGCATTATTACCCATATAATGCAGTTATTATCGATAGAACTGTAATAAATATATTTATTAGTTTTATTATTATCAATATAACATGCACTATTTGCCATATTTTACTATTATTATCGCTAGAACTATAATAATTATACTTATTACTCCCGATATTATCAATATAACATGCATTATTACCCATATAATGCAGTTATTATCGCCAGAACTGTAATAATTATACTTATTACTTACATTATTCTCAATATAACATGCATTATTACCCATATTATGCAGTTATTATCGCTAGAACTGTAATAATTGTACTCATTACTTATATTATTAGCAATATAACGTGCATTATTACCCATATTATGCAGTTATTATCGCTAGAACTGTAATAATTATACTTATTACTTATATCATTATCAATATAACATGCATTATTACCCATATAATAGAGGTATTATCGCTAGAACTGTAATAATTATACTTATTACTTATACTATTAGCAATATAACGTGCATTTTTACCCATATAATGCAGTTATTATCGCTAGAACTGTAATAATTATACTTATTACTTATATTGTTAGCAATATAACGTGCATTATTACCCACATTATGCAGTTATTATCGCTAGAACTATAATAAATATACGTATTACTTTCATTATCATCAATATAACATGCATTATTACCCATATAATAGAGGTATTATCGCTAGAACTGTAATAATTATACTTATTACTTATACTATTAGCAATAAAACGTGCATTGTTACCCATATAATGCAGTTATTATCGCTAGAACTATAATAATTATACTTATTACTCCCGATATTATCAATATAACATGCATTATTACCCATATAATGCAGTTATTATCGCTAGAACTGTAATAATTATACTTATTACTTATATTATTAGCAATATAACGTGCATTATTACCCATATAATGCAGTTATTATCGCTAGAACTGTAATAATTATACTTATTACTTATATTGTTAGCAATATAACGTGCATTATTACCCATATAATGCAGTTATTATCGCTCGAACTGTAATAATTATACTTATTACTCATATTATTATCAATATAACATGCATTATTACCCATATTATGCAGTTATTATCGCTAGAACTATAATAAATATACGTATTACTTTTATTATCATCAATATAACATGCATTATTACCCATATTATGCAGTTATTATCGATAGAACTGTAATAAATGTACTTATTACTTTTATTATTATCAATATAACATGCACTATTTGCCATATTTTACTATTATTATCGCTAGAACTATAATAATTATACTTATTACTCCCGATATTATCAATATAACATGCATTATTACCCATATAATGCAGTTATTATCGCTAGAACTGTAATAATTATACTTATTACTTATATTATTATCAATATAACATGCATTACTACCCATATAATGCAGTTATTATCGCTAGAACTGTAATAATTGTACTCATTACTTATATTATTAGCAATATAACGTGCATTATTACCCATATTATGCAGTTATTATCGCTAGAACTGTAATAATTATACTTATTACTTATATCATTATCAATATAACATGCATTATTACCCATATAATAGAGGTATTATCGCTAGAACTGTAATAATTATACTTATTACTTATACTATTAGCAATATAACGTGCATTTTTACCCATATAATGCAGTTATTATCGCTAGAACTGTAATAATTATACTTATTACTTATTTTGTTAGCAATATAACATGCATTATTAGCCATATTATGCAGTTATTATCGCTAGAACTGTAATATTTATACTTATTACTTATATTATTATCAATATAACATGCATTATTACCCATATAATGGAGGTATTATCGCAAGAACTGTAATAATTATACTTATTACTTATACTATTAGCAATATAACGTGCATTATTACCCATATAATGCAGTTATTATCGCCAGAACTGTAATAATTATACTTATCACTTATATTATTCTCAATATAACATGCATTATTACCCACATTATGCAGTTATTATCGCTAGAACTATAATAAATATACGTATTACTTTCATTATCATCAATATAACATGCATTATTACCCATATAATGGAGGTATTATCGCTAGAACTGTAATAATTATACTCATTGCTTATATTATTAGCAATATAACGTGCATTATTACCCATATTATGCAGTTATTGTCGCCAGAACTGTAATAATTATACTTATTACTTATATTATTCTCAATATAACATGCATTATTACCCATATAATGCAGTTATTATCGCTAGAACTATAATAATTATACTTATTACTCCCGATATTATCAATATAACATGCATTATTACCCATATAATGCAGTTATTATCGCCAGAACTGTAATAATTATACTTATTACTTATATTATTCTCAATATAACATGCATTATTACCCATATTATGCAGTTTTTATCGCTAGAACTGTAATAATTGTACTCATTACTTATATTATTAGCAATATAACGTGCATTATTACCCATATTATGCAGTTATTATCGCTAGAACTGTAATAATTATACTTATTACTTCTATCATTATCAATATAACATGCATTATTACCCATATAATAGAGGTATTATCGCTAGAACTGTAATAATTATACTTATTACTTATACTATTAGCAATATAACGTGCATTTTTACCCATATAATGCAGTTATTATCGCTAGAACTGTAATAATTATACTTATTACTTATATTGTTAGCAATATAACGTGCATTATTACCCATATTATGCAGTTATTATCGCTAGAACTGTAATAATTGTACTCATTACTTATATTATTAGCAATATAACGTGCATTATTACCCATATTATGCAGTTATTATCGCTAGAACTGTAATAATTATACTTATTACTTATATTATTCTCAATATAACATGCATTATTACCCATATTATGCAGTTATTATCGCTAGAACTGTAATAATTGTACTCATTACTTATATTATTAGCAATATAACGTGCATTATTACCCATATTATGCAGTTATTATCGCTAGAACTGTAATAATTATACTTATTACTTATATCATTATCAATATAACATGCATTATTACACATATAATAGAGGTATTATCGCTAGAACTGTAATAATTATACTTATTACTTATACTATTAGCAATATAACGTGCATTTTTACCCATATAATGCAGTTATTGTCGCTAGAACTGTAATAATTATACTTATTACTTATATTGTTAGCAATATAACGTGCATTATTACCCATATAATGCAGTTATTATCGCTAGAACTGTAATAATTATACTTATTACTTATATTATTCTCAATATAACATGCATTATTACCCACATTATGCAGTTATTATCGCTAGAACTATAATAAATATACGTATAACTTTCATTATCATCAATATAACATGCATTATTACCCATATAATAGAGGTATTATCGCTAGAACTGTAATAATTATACTTATTACTTATACTATTAGCAATAAAACGTGCATTGTTACCCATATAATGCAGTTATTATCGCTAGAACTATAATAATTATACTTATTACTCCCGATATTATCAATATAACATGCATTATTACCCATATAATGCAGTTATTATCGCTAGAACTGTAATAATTATACATATTACTTATATCATTATCAATATAACATGCATTATTACCCATATAATAGAGGTATTATCGCTAGAACTGTTATAATTATACTTATTACTTATACTATTAGCAATATAACGTGCATTTTTACCCATATAATGCAGTTATTATCGCTAGAACTGTAATAATTATACTTATTACTTATATTGTTAGCAATATAACGTGCATTATTACCCATATTATGCAGTTATTATCGCTAGAACTGTAATAATTATACATATTACTTATATCATTATCAATATAACATGCATTATTACCCATATAATAGAGGTATTATCGCTAGAACTGTTATAATTATACTTATTACTTATACTATTAGCAATATAACGTGCATTATTACCCATATAATGCAGTTATTATCGCCAGAACTGTAATAATTATACTTATTACTTATATTATTCTCAATATAACATGCATTATTACCCATATAATGCAGTTATTATCGCTAGAACTGTAATAATTATACTTATTACTTATATTATTATCAACATAACATGCATTATTACCCATATAATACAGGTATTATTGCTAGAACTGTAAGAATTATACTTATTACTTACACTATTAGCAATATAACGTGCATTGTTACCCATATAATGCAGTTATTATCGCCAGAACTGTAATAATTATACTTATAACTTATATTATTCTCAATATAACATGCATTATTACCCATATTATGCAGTTATTATCGCAAGAACTATAATAAATATACATATTACTTTCATTATTATCAATATAACATGCATTATTACCCATATTATGCAGGTATTATCGCTAGAACTATAATAAATATACGTATTACTTTTATTATCATCAATATAACTTGCATTATTACCCATATTATGCAGTTATTATCGATAGAACTGTAATAAATATATTTATTAGTTTTATTATTATCAATATAACATGCACTATTAGCCATATTTTACTATTATTATCGCTAGAACTATAATAATTATACTTATTACTCCCGATGTTATCAATATAACATGCCTTATTACCCATATAATGCAGTTATTATCGCTAGAACTGTAATAATTATACTTATTACTTATATTATTCTCAATATAACATGCATTATTACCCATATTATGCAGTTATTATCGCTAGAACTATAATAAATATACGTATTACTTTCATTATCATCAATATAACATGCAATATTACCCATATAATGGAGGTATTATCGCTAGAACTGTAATAATTATACTTATTACTTATATTATTATCAATATAACATGCATTATTACCCATATTATGCAGTTATTATCACTAGAACCATAATAAATATACTCATTACTCCCAATATTATCAATATAACATGCATTTTTACCCATATAATGCAGTTATTATCGCTAGAACTGTAATAATTATACTTATTACTTATACTATTAGCAATATAACGTGCATTTTTACCCATATAATGCAATTATTATCGCTAGAACTGTAATAATTATACTTATTACTTATATTGTTAGCAATATAACGTGCATTATTACCCATATTATGCAGTTATTATCGCTAGAACTGTAATAATTGTACTCATTACTTATATTATTAACAATATAACGTGCATTATTACCCATATTATGCAGTTATTATCGCTAGAACTGTAATAATTATACTTATTACTTATATTATTCTCAATATAACATGCATTATTACCCATATTATGCAGTTATTATCGCAAGAACTATAATAAATATACGTATTACTTTCATTATTATCAATATAACATGCATTATTACCCATATTATGCAGGTATTATCGCTAGAACTATAATAAATATACGTATTACTTTTATTATCATCAAGATAACTTGCATTATTACCCATATAATTCAGTTATTATCGCTAGAACTGTAATAATTATACTTATTACTTATATTATTAACAACATAACATGCATTATTACCCATATAATAGAGGTATTATCGCTAGAACTGTAATAATTATACTTATTGCTTATACTATTAGCTATATAACGTGCATTTTTACCCATATAATGCAGTTATTATCGCTAGAACTGTAATAATTATACTTATTACTTATATTATTCTCAATATAACATGCATTATTACCCACATTATGCAGTTATTATCGCTAGAACTATAATAAATATACGTATAACTTTCATTATCATCAATATAACATGTATTATTACCCATATAATAGAGGTATTATCGCTAGAACTGTAATAATTATACTTAGTACTTATACTATTAGCAATATAACGTGCATTGTTACCCATATAATGCAGTTATTATCGCTGGAACTGTAATAATTATACTTATTACTTATATTATTATCAATATAACATGCATTATTACCCATATAATGGAGGTATTATCGCAAGAACTGTAATAATTATACTTATTACTTATACTATTAGCAATATAACGTGCATTATTACCCATATAATGCAGTTATTATCGCCAGAACTGTAATAATTATACTTATCACTTATATTATTCTCAATATAACATGCATTATTACCCACATTATGCAGTTATTATCGCTAGAACTATAATAAATATACGTATTACTTTCATTATCATCAATATAACATGCATTATTACCCATATAATGGAGGTATTATCGCTAGAACTGTAATAATTATACTTATTACTTATATTATTATCAATATAACATGCATTATTACCCATATAATGCAGTTATTATCGCTAGAACTGTAATAATTGTACTCATTGCTTATATTATTAGCAATATAACGTGCATTATTACCCATATTATGCAGTTATTATCGCCAGAACTGTAATAATTATACTTATTACTTATATTATTCTCAATATAACATGCATTATTACCCATATAATGCAGTTATTATCGCTAGAACTATAATAAATATACGTATTACTTTCATTATCATCAATATAACATGCATTATTACCCATATAATGGAGGTATTATCGCTAGAACTGTAATAATTATACTTATTACTTATATTATTATCAATATAACATGCATTATTACCCATATAATGCAGTTATTATCGCTAGAACTGTAATAATTGTACTCATTGCTTATATTATTAGCAATATAACGTGCATTATTACCCATATTATGCAGTTATTATCGCCTGAACTGTAATAATTATACTTATTACTTATATTATTCTCAATATAACATGCATTATTACCCATATAATGCAGTTATTATCGCTAGAACTATAATAATTATACTTATTACTCCCGATATTATCAATATAACATGCATTATTACCCATATAATGCAGTTATTATCGCCAGAACTGTAATAATTATACTTATTACTTATATTATTCTCAATATAACATGCATTATTACCCATATAATGCAGTTATTATCGCTAGAACTGTAATAATTCTACTTATTACTTATATTATTATCAACATAACATGCATTATTACCCATATAATAGAGGTATTATTGCTAGAACTGTAATAATTATACTTATTACTTACACTATTAGCAATATAACGTGCATTGTTACCTATATAATGCAGTTATTATCGCTGGAACTGTAATAATTATACTTATTACTTATATTATTCTCAATATAACATGCATTATTACCCATATTATGCAGTTATTATCGCAAGAACTATAATAAATATACGTATTACTTTCACTATTATCAATATAACATGCATTATTACCCATATTATGCAGGTATTATCGCTAGAACTATAATAAATATACGTATTACTTTTATTATCATCAAGATAACTTGCATTATTACCCATATTATGCAGTTATTATCGATAGAACTGTAATATATATATTTATTAGTTTTATCATTATCAATATAACATGCACTATTTGCCATATTTTACTATTATTATCGCTAGAACTATAATAATTATACTTATTACTCCCGATATTATCAATATAACATGCATTATTACCCATATAATGCAGTTGTTATCGCCAGAACTGTAATAATTATACTTATTACTTATATTATTCTCAATATAACATGCATTATTACCCATATTATGCAGTTATTATCGCTAGAACTGTAATAATTGTACTCATTACTTATATTATTAGCAATATAACGTGCATTATTACCCATATTATGCAGTTATTATCGCAAGAACTATAATAAATATACGTATTACTTTCATTATTATCAATATAACATGCATTATTACCCATATTATGCAGGTACTATCGCTAGAACTATAATAAATATACGTATTACTTTCATTATCATCAATATAACATGCATTATTACCCATATAATGGAGGTATTATCGCTAGAACTGTAATAATTATACTTATTACTTATATTATTCTCAATATAACATGCATTATTACCCATATTATGCAGTTATTATCGCAAGAACTATAATAAATATACGTATTACTTTCATTATTATCAATATAACATGCATTATTACCCATATTATGCAGGTACTATCGCTAGAACTATAATAAATATACGTATTACTTTCATTATCATCAATATAACATGCATTATTACCCATATAATGGAGGTATTATCGCTAGAACTGTAATAATTATACTTATTACTTATATTATTCTCAATATAACATGCATTATTACCCATATTATGCAGTTATTATCGCTAGAACTATAATAAATATACGTATTACTTTCATTATCATCAATATAACATGCATTATTACCCATATAATGGAGGTATTATCGCTAGAACTGTAATAATTATACTTATTACTTATATTATTATCAATATAACATGCATTATTACCCATATTATGCAGTTATTATCTCTAGAACCATAATAAATATACTCATTACTCCCAATATTATCAATATAACATGCATTTTTACCCATATAATGCAGTTATTATCGCTAGAACTGTAATAATTATACTTATTACTTATATTGTTAGCAATATAACGTGCATTATTACCCATATAATGCAGTTATTATCGCTAGAGCTGTAATAATTATACTTATTACTTATACTATTAGCAATATAACGTGCATTATTACCCATATAATGCAGTTATTATCGCCAGAACTGTAATAATTATACTTATCACTTATATTATTCTCAATATAACATGCATTATTACCCACATTATGCAGTTATTATCGCTAGAACTATAATAAATATACGTATTACTTTCATTATCATCAATATAACATGCATTATTACCCATATAATAGAGGTATTATCGCTAGAACTGTAATAATTATACTTATTACTTATACTATTAGCAATAAAACGTGCATTGTTACCCATATAATGCAGTTATTATCGCTAGAACTATAATAATTATACTTATTACTCCCGATATTATCAATATAACATGCATTATTACCCATATAATGCAGTTATTATCGCTAGAACTGTAATAATTATACATATTACTTATATTATTAGCAATATAACGTGCATTGTTACCCATATAATGCAGTTATTATCGCTAGAACTGTAATAATTATACTTATTACTTATATTATTATCAATATAACATGCATTATTACCCATATAATGGAGGTATTATCGCAAGAACTGTAATAATTATACTTATTACTTATACTATTAGCAATATAACGTGCATTATTACCCATATAATGCAGTTATTATCGCCAGAACTGTAATAATTATACTTATCACTTATATTATTCTCAATATAACATGCATTATTACCCACATTATGCAGTTATTATCGCTAGAACTATAATAAATATACGTATTACTTTCATTATCATCAATATAACATGCATTATTACCCATATAATGGAGGTATTATCGCTAGAACTGTAATAATTATACTTATTACTTATATTATTATCAATATAACATGCATTATTACCCATATAATGCAGTTATTATCGCTAGAACTGTAATAATTGTACTCATTGCTTATATTATTAGCAATATAACGTGCATTATTACCCACATTATGCAGTTATTGTCGCCAGAACTGTAATAATTATACTTATTACTTATATTATTCTCAATATGACATGCATTATTACCCACATTATGCAGTTATTATCGCTAGAACTATAATAAATATACGTATAACTTTCATTATCATCAATATAACATGCATTATTACCCATATAATAGAGGTACTATCGCTAGAACGGTAATAATTATACTTATTACTTATACTATTAGCAATAAAACGTGCATTGTTACCCATATAATGCAGTTATTATTGCTAGAACTATAATAATTATACTTATTACTCCCGATATTATCAATATAACATGCATTATTACCCATATAATGCAGTTATTATCGCTAGAACTGTAATAATTATACATATTACTTATATTATTAGCAATATAACGTGCATTGTTACCCATATAATGCAGTTATTATCGCTAGAACTGTAATAATTATACTTATTACTTATACTATTAGCAATATAACGTGCATTATTACCCATATAATGCAGTTATTATCGCCAGAACTGTAATAATTATACTTATCACTTATATTATTCTCAATATAACATGCATTATTACCCACATTATGCAGTTATTATCGCTAGAACTATAATAAATATACGTATTACTTTCATTATCATCAATATAACATGCATTATTACCCATATAATGGAGGTATTATCGCTAGAACTGTAATAATTATACTTATTACTCCCGATATTATCAATATAACATGCATTATTACCCATATAATGCAGTTATTATCGCTAGAACTGTAACAATTATACATATTACTTATATTATTAGCAATATAACGTGCATTGTTACCCATATAATGCAGTTATTATCGCTAGAACTGTAATAATTATACTTATTACTTATATTATTATCAATATAACATGCATTAATACCCATATAATGGAGGTATTATCGCAAGAACTGTAATAATTATACTTATTACTTATACTATAGCAATATAACGTGCATTATTACCCATATAATGCAGTTATTATCGCCAGAACTGTAATAATTATACTTATCACTTATATTATTCTCAATATAACATGCATTATTACCCACATTATGCAGTTATTATCGCTAGAACTATAATAAATATACGTATTACTTTCATTATCATCAATATAACATGCATTATTACCCATATAATGGAGGTATTATCGCTAGAACTGTAATAATTATACTTATTACTTATATTATTATCAATATAACATGCATTATTACCCATATAATGCAGTTATTATCGCTAGAACTGTAATAATTGTACTCATTGCTTATATTATTAGCAATATAACGTGCATTATTACCCATATTATGCAGTTATTATCGCCAGAACTGTAATAGTTATACTTATTACTTATATTATTCTCAATATAACATGCATTATTACCCATATAATGCAGTTATTATCGCTAGAACTATAATAATTATACTTATTACTCCCGATATTATCAATATAACATGCATTATTACCCATATAATGCAGTTATTATCGCCAGAACTGTAATAATTATACTTATTACTTATATTATTAGCAATATAACGTGCATTGTTACCCATATAATGCAGTTATTATCGCTAGAACTGTAATAATTATACTTATTACTTATATTATTATCAATATAACATGCATTATTACCCATATACTGGAGGTATTATCGCAAGAACTGTAATAATTATACTTATTACTTATACTATAGCAATATAACGTGCATTATTACCCATATAATGCAGTTATTATCGCCAGAACTGTAATAATTATACTTATCACTTATATTATTCTCAATATAACATGCATTATTACCCACATTATGCAGTTATTATCGCTAGAACTATAATAAATATACGTATTACTTTCATTATCATCAATATAACATGCATTATTACCCATATAATGGAGGTATTATCGCTAGAACTGTAATAATTATACTTATTACTTATATTATTCTCAATATAACATGCATTATTACCCATATTATGCAGTTATTATCGCTAGAACTGTAATAATTGTACTCATTACTTATATTGTTAGCAATATAACGTGCATTATTACCCATATAATGCAGTTATTATCGCTAGAACTGTAATAATTGTACTCATTGCTTATATTATTAGCAATATAACGTGCATTATTACCCATATTATGCAGTTATTATCGCCAGAACTGTAATAATTATACTTATTACTTATATTATTCTCAATATAACATGCATTATTACCCACATTATGCAGTTATTATCGCTAGAACTATAATAAATATACGTATAACTTTCATTATCATCAATATAACATGCATTATTACCCATATAATAGAGGTATTATCGCTAGAACTGTAATAATTATACTTATTACTTATACTATTAGCAATAAAACGTGCATTGTTACCCATATAATGCAGTTATTATCGCTAGAACTATAATAATTATACTTATTACTCCCGATATTATCAATATAACATGCATTATTACCCATATAATGCAGTTATTATCACTAGAACTGTAATAATTATACATATTACTTATATTATTAGCAATATAACGTGCATTGTTACCCATATAATGCAGTTATTATCGCTAGAACTGTAATAATTATACTTATTACTTATATTATTAGCAATATAACGTGCATTATTACCCATATAATGCAGTTATTATCGCTAGAACTGTAATAATTATACTTATTACTTATATTATTATCAATATAACATGCATTATTACCCATATAATGGAGGTATTATCGCAAGAACTGTAATAATTATACTTATTACTTATACTATTAGCAATATAACGTGCATTATTACCCATATAATGCAGTTATTATCGCCTGAACTATAATAAATATACGTATTACTTTTATTATCATCAATATAACATGCATTATTACCCATATTATGCAGTTATTATCGATAGACCTGTAATAATTATACTTATTACTTATATTATTCTCAATATAACATGCATTATTACCCACATTATGCAGTTATGATCGCCGGAACTATAATAAATATACTTATTACTCCCAATATTATCAATGTAACATGCGTTATTACCCATATAATGCAGTTATTATCGCTAGAACTGTAATAATTATACTTATTACTCCCGATATTATCAATATAACATGCATTATTACCCATATAATGCAGTTATTATCGCTAGAACTGTAACAATTATACATATTACTTATATTATTAGCAATATAACGTGCATTGTTACCCATATAATGCAGTTATTATCGCTAGAACTGTAATAATTATACTTATTACTTATATTATTATCAATATAACATGCATTATTACCCATATAATGGAGGTATTATCGCAAGAACTGTAATAATTATACTTATTACTTATACTATAGCAATATAACGTGCATTATTACCCATATAATGCAGTTATTATCGCCAGAACTGTAATAATTATACTTATCACTTATATTATTCTCAATATAACATGCATTATTACCCACATTATGCAGTTATTATCGCTAGAACTATAATAAATATACGTATTACTTTCATTATCATCAATATAACATGCATTATTACCCATATAATGGAGGTATTATCGCTAGAACTGTAATAATTATACTTATTACTTATATTATTATCAATATAACATGCATTATTACCCATATAATGCAGTTATTATCGCTAGAACTGTAATAATTGTACTCATTGCTTATATTATTAGCAATATAACGTGCATTATTACCCATATTATGCAGTTATTATCGCCAGAACTGTAATAGTTATACTCATTACTTATATTATTCTCAATATAACATGCATTATTACCCATATAATGCAGTTATTATCGCTAGAACTATAATAATTATACTTATTACTCCCGATATTATCAATATAACATGCATTATTACCCATATAATGCAGTTATTATCGCCAGAACTGTAATAATTATACTTATTACTTATATTATTCTCAATATAACATGCATTATTACCCATTTTATGCAGTTATTATCGCTAGAACTGTAATAATTGTACTCATTACTTATATTGTTAGCAATATAACGTGCATTATTACCCATATAATGCAGTTATTATCGCTAGAACTGTAATAATTGTACTCATTGCTTATATTATTAGCAATATAACGTGCATTATTACCCATATTATGCAGTTATTATCGCCAGAACTGTAATAATTATACTTATTACTTATATTATTCTCAATATAACATGCATTATTACCCACATTATGCAGTTATTATCGCTAGAACTATAATAAATATACGTATAACTTTCATTATCATCAATATAACATGCATTATTACCCATATAATAGAGGTATTATCGCTAGAACTGTAATAATTATACTTATTACTTATACTATTAGCAATAAAACGTGCATTGTTACCCATATAATGCAGTTATTATCGCTAGAACTATAATAATTATACTTATTACTCCCGATATTATCAATATAACATGCATTATTACCCATATAATGCAGTTATTATCACTAGAACTGTAATAATTATACATATTACTTATATTATTAGCAATATAACGTGCATTGTTACCCATATAATGCAGTTATTATCGCTAGAACTGTAATAATTATACTTATTACTTATATTATTATCAATATAACATGCATTATTACCCATATAATGGAGGTATTATCGCAAGAACTGTAATAATTATACTTATTACTTATACTATTAGCAATATAACGTGCATTATTACCCATATAATGCAGTTATTATCGCCAGAACTGTAATAATTATACTTATTACTTATATTATTCTCAATACAACATGCATTATTACCCACATTATGCAGTTATTATCGCTAGAACTATAATAAATATACGTATTACTTTCATTATCATCAATATAACATGCATTATTACCCATATAATAGAGGTATTATCGCTAGAACTGTAATAATTATACTTATTACTTATACTATTAGCAATAAAACGTGCATTGGTACCCATATAATGCAGTTATTATCGCTAGAACTATAATAATTATACTTATTACTCCCGATATTATCAATATAACATGCATTATTACCCATATAATGCAGTTATTATCGCTAGAACTGTAATAATTATACTTATTACTTATATTATTAGCAATATAACGTGCATTATTACCCATATAATGCAGTTATTATCGCTAGAACTGTAATAATTATACTTATTACTTATATTATTATCAATATAACATGCATTATTACCCATATAATGGAGGTATTATCGCAAGAACTGTAATAATTATACTTATTACTTATACTATTAGCAATATAACGTGCATTATTACCCATATAATGCAGTTATTATCGCCAGAACTATAATAAATATACGTATTACTTTCATTATTATCAATATAACATGCATTATTACCCATATTATGCAGGTACTATCGCTAGAACTATAATAAATATACGTATTACTTTCATTATCATCAATATAACATGCATTATTACCCATATAATGGAGGTATTATCGCTAGAACTGTAATAATTATACTTATTACTTATATTATTCTCAATATAACATGCATTATTACCCATATTATGCAGTTATTATCGCTAGAACTATAATAAATATACGTATTACTTTCATTATCATCAATATAACATGCATTATTACCCATATAATGGAGGTATTATCGCTAGAACTGTAATAATTATACTTATTACTTATATTATTATCAATATAACATGCATTATTACCCATATTATGCAGTTATTATCTCTAGAACCATAATAAATATACTCATTACTCCCAATATTATCAATATAACATGCATTTTTACCCATATAATGCAGTTATTATCGCTAGAACTGTAATAATTATACTTATTACTTATATTGTTAGCAATATAACGTGCATTATTACCCATATAATGCAGTTATTATCGCTAGAGCTGTAATAATTATACTTATTACTTATACTATTAGCAATATAACGTGCATTATTACCCATATAATGCAGTTATTATCGCCAGAACTGTAATAATTATACTTATCACTTATATTATTCTCAATATAACATGCATTATTACCCACATTATGCAGTTATTATCGCTAGAACTATAATAAATATACGTATTACTTTCATTATCATCAATATAACATGCATTATTACCCATATAATAGAGGTATTATCGCTAGAACTGTAATAATTATACTTATTACTTATACTATTAGCAATAAAACGTGCATTGTTACCCATATAATGCAGTTATTATCGCTAGAACTATAATAATTATACTTATTACTCCCGATATTATCAATATAACATGCATTATTACCCATATAATGCAGTTATTATCGCTAGAACTGTAATAATTATACATATTACTTATATTATTAGCAATATAACGTGCATTGTTACCCATATAATGCAGTTATTATCGCTAGAACTGTAATAATTATACTTATTACTTATATTATTATCAATATAACATGCATTATTACCCATATAATGGAGGTATTATCGCAAGAACTGTAATAATTATACTTATTACTTATACTATTAGCAATATAACGTGCATTATTACCCATATAATGCAGTTATTATCGCCAGAACTGTAATAATTATACTTATCACTTATATTATTCTCAATATAACATGCATTATTACCCACATTATGCAGTTATTATCGCTAGAACTATAATAAATATACGTATTACTTTCATTATCATCAATATAACATGCATTATTACCCATATAATGGAGGTATTATCGCTAGAACTGTAATAATTATACTTATTACTTATATTATTATCAATATAACATGCATTATTACCCATATAATGCAGTTATTATCGCTAGAACTGTAATAATTGTACTCATTGCTTATATTATTAGCAATATAACGTGCATTATTACCCACATTATGCAGTTATTGTCGCCAGAACTGTAATAATTATACTTATTACTTATATTATTCTCAATATAACATGCATTATTACCCACATTATGCAGTTATTATCGCTAGAACTATAATAAATATACGTATAACTTTCATTATCATCAATATAACATGCATTATTACCCATATAATAGAGGTACTATCGCTAGAACGGTAATAATTATACTTATTACTTATACTATTAGCAATAAAACGTGCATTGTTACCCATATAATGCAGTTATTATTGCTAGAACTATAATAATTATACTTATTACTCCCGATATTATCAATATAACATGCATTATTACCCATATAATGCAGTTATTATCGCTAGAACTGTAATAATTATACATATTACTTATATTATTAGCAATATAACGTGCATTGTTACCCATATAATGCAGTTATTATCGCTAGAACTGTAATAATTATACTTATTACTTATACTATTAGCAATATAACGTGCATTATTACCCATATAATGCAGTTATTATCGCCAGAACTGTAATAATTATACTTATCACTTATATTATTCTCAATATAACATGCATTATTACCCACATTATGCAGTTATTATCGCTAGAACTATAATAAA
This sequence comes from Megachile leachella, assembly GCA_963576845.1. Taxonomy (NCBI): domain Eukaryota; kingdom Metazoa; phylum Arthropoda; class Insecta; order Hymenoptera; family Megachilidae; genus Megachile; species Megachile leachella. The sequence goes on from CAUYWW010000067.1 coordinate 1,712,285, forward strand.
TATACGTATTACTTTCATTATCATCAATATAACATGCATTATTACCCATATAATAGAGGTATTATCGCTAGAACTGTAATAATTATACTTATTACTTATACTATTAGCAATAAAACGTGCATTGTTACCCATATAATGCAGTTATTATCGCTAGAACTATAATAATTATACTTATTACTCCCGATATTATCAATATAACATGCATTATTACCCATATAATGCAGTTATTATCGCTAGAACTGTAATAATTATACATATTACTTATATTATTAGCAATATAACGTGCATTGTTACCCATATAATGCAGTTATTATCGCTAGAACTGTAATAATTATACTTATTACTTATATTATTATCAATATAACATGCATTATTACCCATATAATGGAGGTATTATCGCAAGAACTGTAATAATTATACTTATTACTTATACTATTAGCAATATAACGTGCATTATTACCCATATAATGCAGTTATTATCGCCAGAACTGTAATAATTATACTTATCACTTATATTATTCTCAATATAACATGCATTATTACCCACATTATGCAGTTATTATCGCTAGAACTATAATAAATATACGTATTACTTTCATTATCATCAATATAACATGCATTATTACCCATATAATGGAGGTATTATCGCTAGAACTGTAATAATTATACTTATTACTTATATTATTATCAATATAACATGCATTATTACCCATATAATGCAGTTATTATCGCTAGAACTGTAATAATTGTACTCATTGCTTATATTATTAGCAATATAACGTGCATTATTACCCACATTATGCAGTTATTGTCGCCAGAACTGTAATAATTATACTTATTACTTATATTATTCTCAATATAACATGCATTATTACCCACATTATGCAGTTATTATCGCTAGAACTATAATAAATATACGTATAACTTTCATTATCATCAATATAACATGCATTATTACCCATATAATAGAGGTACTATCGCTAGAACGGTAATAATTATACTTATTACTTATACTATTAGCAATAAAACGTGCATTGTTACCCATATAATGCAGTTATTATTGCTAGAACTATAATAATTATACTTATTACTCCCGATATTATCAATATAACATGCATTATTACCCATATAATGCAGTTATTATCGCTAGAACTGTAATAATTATACATATTACTTATATTATTAGCAATATAACGTGCATTGTTACCCATATAATGCAGTTATTATCGCTAGAACTGTAATAATTATACTTATTACTTATACTATTAGCAATATAACGTGCATTATTACCCATATAATGCAGTTATTATCGCCAGAACTGTAATAATTATACTTATCACTTATATTATTCTCAATATAACATGCATTATTACCCACATTATGCAGTTATTATCGCTAGAACTATAATAAATATACGTATTACTTTCATTATCATCAATATAACATGCATTATTACCCATATAATGGAGGTATTATCGCTAGAACTGTAATAATTATACTTATTACTCCCGATATTATCAATATAACATGCATTATTACCCATATAATGCAGTTATTATCGCTAGAACTGTAACAATTATACATATTACTTATATTATTAGCAATATAACGTGCATTGTTACCCATATAATGCAGTTATTATCGCTAGAACTGTAATAATTATACTTATTACTTATATTATTATCAATATAACATGCATTAATACCCATATAATGGAGGTATTATCGCAAGAACTGTAATAATTATACTTATTACTTATACTATAGCAATATAACGTGCATTATTACCCATATAATGCAGTTATTATCGCCAGAACTGTAATAATTATACTTATCACTTATATTATTCTCAATATAACATGCATTATTACCCACATTATGCAGTTATTATCGCTAGAACTATAATAAATATACGTATTACTTTCATTATCATCAATATAACATGCATTATTACCCATATAATGGAGGTATTATCGCTAGAACTGTAATAATTGTACTCATTACTTATATTGTTAGCAATATAACGTGCATTATTACCCATATAATGCAGTTATTATCGCTAGAACTGTAATAATTGTACTCATTGCTTATATTATTAGCAATATAACGTGCATTATTACCCATATTATGCAGTTATTATCGCCAGAACTGTAATAATTATACTTATTACTTATATTATTCTCAATATAACATGCATTATTACCCACATTATGCAGTTATTATCGCTAGAACTATAATAAATATACGTATAACTTTCATTATCATCAATATAACATGCATTATTACCCATATAATAGAGGTATTATCGCTAGAACTGTAATAATTATACTTATTACTTATACTATTAGCAATAAAACGTGCATTGTTACCCATATAATGCAGTTATTATCGCTAGAACTATAATAATTATACTTATTACTCCCGATATTATCAATATAACATGCATTATTACCCATATAATGCAGTTATTATCACTAGAACTGTAATAATTATACATATTACTTATATTATTAGCAATATAACGTGCATTGTTACCCATATAATGCAGTTATTATCGCTAGAACTGTAATAATTATACTTATTACTTATATTATTAGCAATATAACGTGCATTATTACCCATATAATGCAGTTATTATCGCTAGAACTGTAATAATTATACTTATTACTTATATTATTATCAATATAACATGCATTATTACCCATATAATGGAGGTATTATCGCAAGAACTGTAATAATTATACTTATTACTTATACTATTAGCAATATAACGTGCATTATTACCCATATAATGCAGTTATTATCGCCTGAACTATAATAAATATACGTATTACTTTTATTATCATCAATATAACATGCATTATTACCCATATTATGCAGTTATTATCGATAGACCTGTAATAATTATACTTATTACTTATATTATTCTCAATATAACATGCATTATTACCCACATTATGCAGTTATGATCGCCGGAACTATAATAAATATACTTATTACTCCCAATATTATCAATGTAACATGCATTATTACCCATATAATGCAGTTATTATCGCTAGAACTGTAATAATTATACTTATTACTCCCGATATTATCAATATAACATGCATTATTACCCATATAATGCAGTTATTATCGCTAGAACTGTAACAATTATACATATTACTTATATTATTAGCAATATAACGTGCATTGTTACCCATATAATGCAGTTATTATCGCTAGAACTGTAATAATTATACTTATTACTTATATTATTATCAATATAACATGCATTATTACCCATATAATGGAGGTATTATCGCAAGAACTGTAATAATTATACTTATTACTTATACTATAGCAATATAACGTGCATTATTACCCATATAATGCAGTTATTATCGCCAGAACTGTAATAATTATACTTATCACTTATATTATTCTCAATATAACATGCATTATTACCCACATTATGCAGTTATTATCGCTAGAACTATAATAAATATACGTATTACTTTCATTATCATCAATATAACATGCATTATTACCCATATAATGGAGGTATTATCGCTAGAACTGTAATAATTATACTTATTACTTATATTATTATCAATATAACATGCATTATTACCCATATAATGCAGTTATTATCGCTAGAACTGTAATAATTGTACTCATTGCTTATATTATTAGCAATATAACGTGCATTATTACCCATATTATGCAGTTATTATCGCCAGAACTGTAATAGTTATACTCATTACTTATATTATTCTCAATATAACATGCATTATTACCCATATAATGCAGTTATTATCGCTAGAACTATAATAATTATACTTATTACTCCCGATATTATCAATATAACATGCATTATTACCCATATAATGCAGTTATTATCGCCAGAACTGTAATAATTGTACTCATTGCTTATATTATTAGCAATATAACGTGCATTATTACCCATATTATGCAGTTATTATCGCCAGAACTATAATAATTATACTTATTACTCCCGATATTATCAATATAACATGCATTATTACCCATATAATGCAGTTATTATCACTAGAACTGTAATAATTATACATATTACTTATATTATTAGCAATATAACGTGCATTGTTACCCATATAATGCAGTTATTATCGCTAGAACTGTAATAATTATACTTATTACTTATATTATTATCAATATAACATGCATTATTACCCATATAATGGAGGTATTATCGCAAGAACTGTAATAATTATACTTATTACTTATACTATTAGCAATATAACGTGCATTATTACCCATATAATGCAGTTATTATCGCCAGAACTGTAATAATTATACTTATTACTTATATTATTCTCAATACAACATGCATTATTACCCACATTATGCAGTTATTATCGCTAGAACTATAATAAATATACGTATTACTTTCATTATCATCAATATAACATGCATTATTACCCATATAATAGAGGTATTATCGCTAGAACTGTAATAATTATACTTATTACTTATACTATTAGCAATAAAACGTGCATTGGTACCCATATAATGCAGTTATTATCGCTAGAACTATAATAATTATACTTATTACTCCCGATATTATCAATATAACATGCATTATTACCCATATAATGCAGTTATTATCGCTAGAACTGTAATAATTATACTTATTACTTATATTATTAGCAATATAACGTGCATTATTACCCATATAATGCAGTTATTATCGCTAGAACTGTAATAATTATACTTATTACTTATATTATTATCAATATAACATGCATTATTACCCATATAATGGAGGTATTATCGCAAGAACTGTAATAATTATACTTATTACTTATACTATTAGCAATATAACGTGCATTATTACCCATATAATGCAGTTATTATCGCCAGAACTATAATAAATATACGTATTACTTTTATTATCATCAATATAACATGCATTATTACCCATATTATGCAGTTATTATCGATAGACCTGTAATAATTATACTTATTACTTATATTATTCTCAATATAACATGCATTATTACCCACATTATGCAGTTATGATCGCCGGAACTATAATAAATATACTTATTACTCCCAATATTATCAATGTAACATGCATTATTACCGATATAATGCAGTTATTATCGCTAGAACTGTAATAATTATACTTATTACTTATATTATTATCAATATAACAAGCATTATTACCCATATAATGGAGGTATTATCGCAAGAACTGTAATAATTATACTTATTACTTATACTATTAGCAATATAACGTGCATTATTACCCATATAATGCAGTTATTATCGCCAGAACTATAATAAATATACGTATTACTTTTATTATCATCAATATAACATGCATTATTACCCATATTATGCAGTTATTATCGATAGACCTGTAATAATTATACTTATTACTTATATTATTCTCAATATAACATGCATTATTACCCACATTATGCAGTTATGATCGCCGGAACTGTAATAAATATACTTATTACTCCCAATATTATCAATGTAACATGCATTATTACCCATATAATGCAGTTATTATCGCTAGAACTGTAATAATTATACTTATTACTCATATTATCATCAATATAACTTGCATTATTACCCATATAATGCAGTTATTATCGCTAGAACTGTAATAATTATACTTATTACTTCTATTATTCTCAATATAACATGCATTATTACCCACATTATGCAGTTATGATCGCCGGAACTGTAATAAATATACTTATTACTCCCAATATTATCAATGTAACATGCATTATTACCCATATAATGCAGTTATTAGCGCTAGAACTGTAATAATTATACTTATTACTTATATTGTTAGCAATATAACGTGCATTATTACCCATATAATGCAGTTATTATCGCTAGAACTGTAATAATTATACTTATTACTTATATTATTCTCAATATAACATGCATTATTACCCACATTATGCAGTTATGATCGCCGGAACTATAATAAATATACTTATTACTCCCAATATTATCAATGTAACATGCATTATTACCCATATAATGCAGTTATTATCGCTAGAACTGTAATAATTATACTTATTACTTATACTATTAGCAATATAACGTGCATTATTACCCATATAATGCAGTTATTATCGCCAGAACTATAATAAATGTACGTATTACTTTTATTATCATCAATATAACATGCATTATTACCCATATTATGCAGTTATTATCGATAGACCTGTAATAATTATACTTATTACTTATATTATTCTCAATATAACATGCATTATTACCCACATTATGCAGTTATGATCGCCGGAACTATAATAAATATACTTATTACTCCCAATATTATCAATGTAACATGCATTATTACCCATATAATGCAGTTATTATCGCTAGAACTGTAATAATTATACTTATTACTTATATTATTAGCAATATAACGTGCATTATTACCCATATAATGCAGTTATTATCGCTAGAACTGTAATAATTATACTTATTACTTATATTATTATCAATATAACATGCATTATTACCCATATAATGGAGGTATTATCGCAAGAACTGTAATAATTATACTTATTACTTATACTATTAGCAATATAACGTGCATTATTACCCATATAATGCAGTTATTATCGCCAGAACTATAATAAATATACGTATTACTTTTATTATCATCAATATAACATGCATTATTACCCATATTATGCAGTTATTATCGATAGACCTGTAATAATTATACTTATTACTTATATTATTCTCAATATAACATGCATTATTACCCACATTATGCAGTTATGATCGCCGGAACTATAATAAATATACTTATTACTCCCAATATTATCAATGTAACATGCATTATTACCCATATAATGCAGTTATTATCGCTAGAACTGTAATAATTATACTTATTACTTATATTGTTAGCAATATAACGTGCATTATTACCCATATAATGCAGTTATTATCGCTAGAACTGTAATAATTATTCTTATTACTTATATTATTCTCAATATAACATGCATTATTACCCACATTATGCAGTTATGATCGCCGGAACTATAATAAATATACTTATTACTCCCAATATTATCAATGTAACATGCATTATTACCCATATAATGCAGTTATTATCGCTAGAACTGTAATAATTATAATTATTACTCATATTATCATCAATATAACTTGCATTATTACCCATATAATGCAGTTATTATCGCTAGAACTGTAATAATTATACCTATTACTTATATTATTCTCAATATAACATGCATTATTACCCACATTATGCAGTTATTATCGCTAGAACTATAATAAATATACGTATTACTTTCATTATCATCAATATAACATGCATTATTACCCATATAATAGAGGTATTATCGCTAGAACTGTAATAATTATACTTATTACTTATACTATTAGCAATATAACGTGCATTTTTACCCATATAATGCAGTTATTATCGCTAGAACTGTAATAATTATACTTATTACTTATATTATTATCAATATAACATGCATTAATACCCATATAATGCAGTTATTATCGCTAGAACTGTAATAATTATACCTATTACTTATATTATTCTCAATATAACATGCATTATTACCCACATTATGCAGTTATTATCGCTAGAACTATAATAAATATACGTATTACTTTCATTATCATCAGTATAACATGCATTATTACCCATATAATAGAGGTATTATCGCTAGAACTGTAATAATTATACTTATTACTTATACTATTAGCAATAAAACGTGCATTGTTACCCATATAATGCAGTTATGATCGCCGGAACTATAATAAATATACTTATTACTCCCAATATTATCAATGTAACATGCATTATTACCCATATAATGCAGTTATTATCGCTAGAACTGTAATAATTATACTTATTACTTATATTATTAGCAATATAACGTGCATTATTACCCATATAATGCAGTTATTATCGCTAGAACTGTAATAATTATACTTATTACTTATATTATTATCAATATAACATGCATTATTACCCATATAATGGAGGTATTATCGCAAGAACTGTAATAATTATACTTATTACTTATACTATTAGCAATATAACGTGCATTATTACCCATATAATGCAGTTATTATCGCCAGAACTATAATAAATATACGTATTACTTTTATTATCATCAATATAACATGCATTATTACCCATATTATGCAGTTATTATCGATAGACCTGTAATAATTATACTTATTACTTATATTATTCTCAATATAACATGCATTATTATCCACATTATGCAGTTATGATCGCCGGAACTATAATAAATATACTTATTACTCCCAATATTATCAATGTAACATGCATTATTACCCATATAATGCAGTTATTATCGCTAGAACTGTAATAATTATACTTATTACTTATATTATTATCAATATAACAAGCATTATTACCCATATAATGGAGGTATTATCGCAAGAACTGTAATAATTATACTTATTACTTATACTATTAGCAATATAACGTGCATTATTACCCATATAATGCAGTTATTATCGCCAGAACTATAATAAATATACGTATTACTTTTATTATCATCAATATAACATGCATTATTACCCATATTATGCAGTTATTATCGATAGACCTGTAATAATTATACTTATTACTTATATTATTCTCAATATAACATGCATTATTACCCACATTATGCAGTTATGATCGCCGGAACTATAATAAATATACTTATTACTCCCAATATTATCAATGTAACATGCATTATTACCCATATAATGCAGTTATTATCGCTAGAACTGTAATAATTATACTTATTACTCATATTATCATCAATATAACTTGCATTATTACCCATATAATGCAGTTATTATCGCTAGAACTGTAATAATTATACCTATTACTTATATTATTCTCAATATAACATGCATTATTACCCACATTATGCAGTTATTATCGCTGGAACTATAATAAATATACGTATTACTTTCATTATCATCAATATAACATGCATTATTACCCATATAATAGAGGTATTATCGCTAGAACTGTAATAATTATACTTATTACTTATACTATTAGCAATATAACGTGCATTTTTACCCATATAATGCAGTTATTATCGCTAGAACTGTAATAATTATACTTATTACTTATATTATTATCAATATAACATGCATTATTACCCATATAATGCAGTTATTATCGCTAGAACTGTAATAATTATACCTATTACTTATATTATTCTCAATATAACATGCATTATTACCCACATTATGCAGTTATTATCGCTAGAACTATAATAAATATACGTATTACTTTCATTATCATCAATATAACATGCATTATTACCCATATAATAGAGGTATTATCGCTAGAACTGTAATAATTATACTTATTACTTATACTATTAGCAATAAAACGTGCATTGTTACCCATATAATGCAGTTATTATCGCTAGAATTATAATAATTATACTTATTACTCCCGATATTATCAATATAACATGCATTATTACCCATATTATGCAGTTATTATCGATAGACCTGTAATAATTATACTTATTACTTATATTATTCTCAATATAACATGCATTATTACCCACATTATGCAGTTATGATCGCCGGAACTATAATAAATATACTTATTACTCCCAATATTATCAATGTAACATGCATTATTACCCATATAATGCAGTTATTATCGCTAGAACTATAATAATTATACTTATTACTCCCGATATTATCAATATAACATGCATTATTACCCATATAATGCAGTTATTATCGCCAGAACTGTAATAATTATACTTATTACTTATATTATTCTCAATATAACATGCATTATTACCCATATTATGCAGTTATTATCGCTAGAACTGTAATAATTGTACTCACTACTTATATTATTAGCAATATAACGTGCATTATTACCCATATTATGCAGTTATTATCGCTAGAACTGTAATAATTATACTTATTACTTATATCATTATCAATATAACATGCATTATTACCCATGTAATAGAGGTATTATCGCTAGAACTGTAATAATTATACTTATTACTTATATTGTTAGCAATATAACGTGCATTATTACCCATATAATGCAGTTATTATCGCTAGAACTGTAATAATTATACCTATTACTTATATTATTCTCAATATAACATGCATTATTACCCACATTATGCAGTTATTATCGCTAGAACTATAATAAATATACGTATTACTTTCATTATCATCAATATAACATGCATTATTACCCATATAATAGAGGTATTATCGCTAGAACTGTAATTATTATACTTATTACTTATACTATTAGCAATAAAACGTGCATTGTTACCCATATAATGCAGTTATTATCGCCAGAACTATAATAATTATACGTATTACTCCCGATATTATCAATATAACATGCATTATTACCCATATAATGCAGTTATTATCGCTAGAACTGTAATAATTATGCTTATTACTTATATTATTAGCAATATAACGTGCATTATTACCCATATAATGCAGTTATTATCGCTAGAACTGTAATAATTATACTTATTACTTATATTGTTAGCAATATAACGTGCATTATTACCCATATAATGCAGTTATTATCGCTAGAACTGTAATAATTATACTTATTACTTATATTATTATCAATATAACATGCATTATTACCCATATAATGGAGGTATTATCGCAAGAACTGTAATAATTATACTTATTACTTATACTATTAGCAATATAACGTGCATTATTACCCATATAATGCAGTTATTATCGCCAGAACTGTAATAATTACACTTATCACTTATATTATTCTCAATATAACATGCATTATTACCCACATTATGCAGTTATTATCGATAGAACTATAATAAATATACGTATTACTTTCATTATCATCAATATAACATGCATTATTACCCATATAATGGAGGTATTATCGCTAGAACTGTAATAATTATACTTATTACTTATATTATTATCAATATAACATACATTATTACGCATATTATGCAGTTATTATCGATAGAACTGTAATAAATACACTTATTACTTTTACTATTATCAATATATCATGCACTATCAGCCATATTTTACTATTATTATCGCTAGAACTATAATAATTATACTTATTACTCCCGATGTTATCAATATAACATGCCTTATTACCCATATAATGCAGTTATTATCGCTAGAACTGTAATAATTATACTCATTACTTATATTATTAGCAATGTAACGTGCATTATTACCCATATTATGCAGTTATTATCGCTAGAACTGTAATATTTATACTTATTACTTATATTATTATCAATATAACATGCATTATTACCCATATAATGGAGGTATTATCGCTAGAACTGTAATAATTATACTTATTACTTATATTATTATCAATATAACATGCATTATTACCCATATAATGGAGGTATTATCGCTAGAACTGTAATAATTATACTTATTACTTATACTATTAGCAATATAACGTGCATTATTACCCATATAATGCAGTTATTATCGCTAGAACTGTAATAATTATACCTATTACTTATATTATTCTCAATATAACATGCATTATTACCCACATTATGCAGTTATTATCGCTAGAACTATAATAAATATACGTATTACTTTCATTATCATCAATATAACATGCATTATTACCCATATAATAGAGGTATTATCGCTAGAACTGTAATAATTATACTTATTACTTATACTATTAGCAATATAACGTGCATTTTTACCCATATAATGCAGTTATTATCGCTAGAACTGTAATAATTATACTTATTACTTATATTATTATCAATATAACATGCATTATTACCCATATAATGCAGTTATTATCGCTAGAACTGTAATAATTATACCTATTACTTATATTATTCTCAATATAACATGCATTATTACCCACATTATGCAGTTATTATCGCTAGAACTATAATAAATATACGTATTACTTTCATTATCATCAATATAACATGCATTATTACCCATATAATAGAGGTATTATCGCTAGAACTGTAATAATTATACTTATTACCTATACTATTAGCAATAAAACGTGCATTGTTACCCATATAATGCAGTTATTATCGCTAGAATTATAATAATTATACTTATTACTCCCGATATTATCAATATAACATGCATTATTACCCATATTATGCAGTTATTATCGATAGACCTGTAATAATTATACTTATTACTTATATTATTCTCAATATAACATGCATTATTACCCACATTATGCAGTTATGATCGCCGGAACTATAATAAATATACTTATTACTCCCAATATTATCAATGTAACATGCATTATTACCCATATAATGCAGTTATTATCGCTAGAACTGTAATAATTATACTTATTACTTATATTGTTAGCAATATAACGTGCATTATTACTCATATAATGCAGTTATTATCGCTAGAACTGTAATAATTATACTTATTACTCATATTATTATCAATATAACATGCATTATTACCCATATAATGGAGGTATTATCGCAAGAACTGTAATAATTATACTTATTACTTATACTATTAGCAATATAACGTGCATTATTACCCATATAATGCAGTTATTATCGCCAGAACTATAATAAATATACGTATTACTTTTATTATCATCAATATAACATGCATTATTACCCATATTATGCAGTTATTATCGATAGACCTGTAATAATTATACTTATTACTTATATTATTCTCAATATAACATGCATTATTATCCACATTATGCAGTTATGATCGCCGGAACTATAATAAATATACTTATTACTCCCAATATTATCAATGTAACATGCATTATTACCCATATAATGCAGTTATTATCGCTAGAACTGTAATAATTATACTTATTACTTATATTATTATCAATATAACAAGCATTATTACCCATATAATGGAGGTATTATCGCAAGAACTGTAATAATTATACTTATTACTTATACTATTAGCAATATAACGTGCATTATTACCCATATAATGCAGTTATTATCGCCAGAACTATAATAAATATACGTATTACTTTTATTATCATCAATATAACATGCATTATTACCCATATTATGCAGTTATTATCGATAGACCTGTAATAATTATACTTATTACTTATATTATTCTCAATATAACATGCATTATTACCCACATTATGCAGTTATGATCGCCGGAACTATAATAAATATACTTATTACTCCCAATATTATCAATGTAACATGCATTATTACCCATATAATGCAGTTATTATCGCTAGAACTGTAATAATTATACTTATTACTTATATTATTCTCAATATAACATGCATTATTACCCACATTATGCAGTTATGATCGCCGGAACTATAATAAATATACTTATTACTCCCAATATTATCAATGTAACATGCATTATTACCCATATAATGCAGTTATTATCGCTAGAACTGTAATAATTATACTTATTACTCATATTATCATCAATATAACTTGCATTATTACCCATATAATGCAGTTATTATCGCTAGAACTGTAATAATTATACCTATTACTTATATTATTCTCAATATAACATGCATTATTACCCACATTATGCAGTTATTATCGCTAGAACTATAATAAATATACGTATTACTTTCATTATCATCAATATAACATGCATTATTACCCATATAATAGAGGTATTATCGCTAGAACTGTAATAATTATACTTATTACTTATACTATTAGCAATATAACGTGCATTTTTACCCATATAATGCAGTTATTATCGCTAGAACTGTAATAATTATACTTATTACTTATATTATTATCAATATAACATGCATTATTACCCATATAATGCAGTTATTATCGCTAGAACTGTAATAATTATACCTATTACTTATATTATTCTCAATATAACATGCATTATTACCCACATTATGCAGTTATTATCGCTAGAACTATAATAAATATACGTATTACTTTCATTATCATCAATATAACATGCATTATTACCCATATAATAGAGGTATTATCGCTAGAACTGTAATAATTATACTTATTACCTATACTATTAGCAATAAAACGTGCATTGTTACCCATATAATGCAGTTATTATCGCTAGAATTATAATAATTATACTTATTACTCCCGATATTATCAATATAACATGCATTATTACCCATATTATGCAGTTATTATCGATAGACCTGTAATAATTATACTTATTACTTATATTATTCTCAATATAACATGCATTATTACCCACATTATGCAGTTATGATCGCCGGAACTATAATAAATATACTTATTACTCCCAATATTATCAATGTAACATGCATTATTACCCATATAATGCAGTTATTATCGCTAGAACTGTAATAATTATACTTATTACTTATATTGTTAGCAATATAACGTGCATTATTACTCATATAATGCAGTTATTATCGCTAGAACTGTAATAATTATACTTATTACTCATATTATTATCAATATAACATGCATTATTACCCATATTATGCAGTTATTATCGCAAGAACTATAATAAATATACGTATTACTTTAATTATTATCAATATAACATGCATTATTACCCATATTATGCAGGTATTATCGCTAGAACTATAATAAATATACGTATTACTTCTATTATCATCAATATAACTTGCATTATTACCCATATAATGCAGTTATTATCGATAGAACTGTAATAAATATATTTGTTAGTTTTATTATTATCAATATGACATGCACTATTTGCCATATTTTACTATTATTATCGCTAGAACTATAATAATTATACTTATTACTCCCGATATTATCAATATAACATGCATTATTACCCATATAATGCAGTTATTATCGCCAGAACTGTAATAATTATACTTATTACTTATATTATTAGCAATATAACGTGCATTATTACCCATATTATGCAGTTATTATCGCTAGAACTGTGATAATTATACTTATTACTTATATCATTATCAATATAACATGCATTATTACCCATATAATGGAGGTATTATCGCTAGAACTGTAATAATTATACTTATTACTTATACTATTAGCAATATAACGTGCATTTTTACCCATATAATGCAGTTATTATCGCTAGAACTGTAATAATTATACTTATTACTTATATTGTTAGCAATATAACGTGCATTATTACCCATATAATGCAGTTATTATCGCTAGAACTGTAATAATTATACATATTACTTATATTATTCTCAATATAACATGCATTATTACCCACATTATGCAGTTATTATCGCTAGAACTATAATAAATATACGTATTACTTTCATTATCATCAATATAACATGCATTATTACCCATATAATAGAGGTATTATCGCTAGAACTGTAATAAGTATACTTATTACTTATACTATTAGCAATAAAATGTGCATTGTTACCCATATAATGCAGTTATTATCGCTAGAACTGTAATAATTATACTTATTACTTATATTGTTCGCAATATAACGTGCATTATTACCCATATAATGCAGTTATTATCGCTAGAACTGTAATAATTATACTTATTACTTATATTGTTCGCAATATAACGTGCATTATTACCCATATAATGCAGTTATTATCGCTAGAACTGTAATAATTATACTTATTACTCATATTATTATCAATATAACATGCATTATTACCCATATTATGCAGTTATTATCGCTAGAACTATAATAAATATACGTATTACTTTTATTATCATCAATATAACATGCATTATTACCCATATTATGCAGTTATTATCGATAGAACTGTAATAAATGTACTTATTACTTTTATTATTATCAATATAACATGCATTATTACCCACATTATGCAGTTATGATCGCCGGAACTATAATAAATATACTTATTACTCCCAATATTATCAATGTAACATGCATTATTACCCATATAATGCAGTTATTATCGCTAGAACTGTAATAATTATACTTATTACTTATATTATTATCAATATAACAAGCATTATTACCCATATAATGGAGGTATTATCGCAAGAACTGTAATAATTATACTTATTACTTATATTATTAGCAATATAACGTGCATTATTACCCATATAATGCAGTTATTATCGCTAGAACTGTAATAATTATACTTATTACTTATATTATTATCAATATAACATGCATTATTACCCATATAATGGAGGTATTATCGCAAGAAATGTAATAATTATACTTATTACTTATACTATTAGCAATATAACGTGCATTATTACCCATATAATGGAGGTATTATCGCAAGAAATGTAATAATTATACTTATTACTTATACTATTAGCAATATAACGTGCATTATTACCCATATAATGCAGTTATTATCGCCAGAACTATAATAAATATACGTATTACTTTTATTATCATCAATATAACATGCATTATTACCCATATTATGCAGTTATTATCGATAGACCTGTAATAATTATACTTATTACTTATATTATTCTCAATATAACATGCATTATTACCCACATTATGCAGTTATGATCGCCGGAACTATAATAAATATACTTATTACTCCCAATATTATCAATGTAACATGCATTATTACCCATATAATGCAGTTATTATCGCTAGAACTGTAATAATTATACTTATTACTCATATTATCATCAATATAACTTGCATTATTACCCATATAATGCAGTTATTATCGCTAGAACTGTAATAATTATACCTATTACTTATATTATTCTCAATATAACATGCATTATTACCCACATTATGCAGTTATTATCGCTAGAACTATAATAAATATACGTATTACTTTCATTATCATCAATATAACATGCATTATTACCCATATAATAGAGGTATTATCGCTAGAACTGTAATAATTATACTTATTACTTATACTATTAGCAATATAACGTGCATTTTTACCCATATAATGCAGTTATTATCGCTAGAACTGTAATAATTATACTTATTACTTATATTATTATCAATATAACATGCATTATTACCCATATAATGCAGTTATTATCGCTAGAACTGTAATAATTATACCTATTACTTATATTATTCTCAATATAACATGCATTATTACCCACATTATGCAGTTATTATCGCTAGAACTATAATAAATATACGTATTACTTTCATTATCATCAATATAACATGCATTATTACCCATATAATAGAGGTATTATCGCTAGAACTGTAATAATTATACTTATTACTTATACTATTAGCAATAAAACGTGCATTGTTACCCATATAATGCAGTTATTATCGCTAGAATTATAATAATTATACTTATTACTCCCGATATTATCAATATAACATGCATTATTACCCATATTATGCAGTTATTATCGATAGACCTGTAATAATTATACTTATTACTTATATTATTCTCAATATAACATGCATTATTACCCACATTATGCAGTTATGATCGCCGGAACTATAATAAATATACTTATTACTCCCAATATTATCAATGTAACATGCATTATTACCCATATAATGCAGTTATTATCGCTAGAACTGTAATAATTATACTTATTACTTATATTGTTAGCAATATAACGTGCATTATTACTCATATAATGCAGTTATTATCGCTAGAACTGTAATAATTATACTTATTACTCATATTATTATCAATATAACATGCATTATTACCCATATTATGCAGTTATTATCGCAAGAACTATAATAAATATACGTATTACTTTAATTATTATCAATATAACATGCATTATTACCCATATTATGCAGGTATTATCGCTAGAACTATAATAAATATACGTATTACTTCTATTATCATCAATATAACTTGCATTATTACCCATATAATGCAGTTATTATCGATAGAACTGTAATAAATATATTTATTAGTTTTATTATTATCAATATGACATGCACTATTTGCCATATTTTACTATTATTATCGCTAGAACTATAATAATTATACTTATTACTCCCGATATTATCAATATAACATGCATTATTACCCATATAATGCAGTTATTATCGCCAGAACTGTAATAATTATACTTATTACTTATATTATTCTCAATATAACATGCATTATTACCCATATTATGCAGTTATTATCGCTAGAACTGTAATAATTATACTTATTACTTATACTATTAGCAATAAAACGTGCATTGTTACCCATATAATGCAGTTATTATCGCTAGAATTATAATAATTATACTTATTACTCCCGATATTATCAATATAACATGCATTATTACCCATATTATGCAGTTATTATCGATAGACCTGTAATAATTATACTTATTACTTATATTATTCTCAATATAACATGCATTATTACCCACATTATGCAGTTATGATCGCCGGAACTATAATAAATATACTTATTACTCCCAATATTATCAATGTAACATGCATTATTACCCATATTATGCAGTTATTATCGCTAGAACTGTAATAATTGTACTCATTACTTATATTATTAGCAATATAACGTGCATTATTACCCATATAATGCAGTTATTATCGCTAGAACTGTAATAATTATACCTATTACTTATATTATTCTCAATATAACATGCATTATTACCCACATTATGCAGTTATTATCGCTAGAACTATAATAAATATACGTATTACTTTCATTATCATCAATATAACATGCATTATTACCCATATAATAGAGGTATTATCGCTAGAACTGTAATAATTATACTTATTACTTATACTATTAGCAATAAAACGTGCATTGTTACCCATATAATGCAGTTATTATCGCTAGAACTATAATAATTATACGTATTACTCCCGATATTATCAATATAACATGCATTATTACCCATATAATGCAGTTATTATCGCTAGAACTGTAATAATTATACTTATTACTTATATTATTAGCAATATAACGTGCATTATTACCCATATAATGCAGTTATTATCGCTAGAACTGTAATAATTATACTTATTACTTATATTGTTAGCAATATAACGTGCATTATTACCCATATAATGCAGTTATTATCGCTAGAACTGTAATAATTATACTTATTACTTATATTATTCTCAATATAACATGCATTATTACCCACATTATGCAGTTATTATCGCTAGAACTATAATAAATATACGTATTACTTTCATTATCATCAATATAACATGCATTATTACCCATATAATAGAGGTATTATCGCTAGAACTGTAATAAGTATACTTATTACTTATACTATTCTCAATATAACATGCATTATTACCCACATTATGCAGTTATTATCGCTAGAACTATAATAAATATACGTATTACTTTCATTATCATCAATATAACATGCATTATTACCCATATAATAGAGGTATTATCGCTAGAACTGTAATAAGTATACTTATTACTTATACTATTAGCAATAAAACGTGCATTATTACCCATATAATGCAGTTATTATCGCTAGAACTGTAATAATTATACTTATTACTTATATTGTTCGCAATATAACGTGCATTATTACCCATATAATGCAGTTATTATCGCTAGAACTGTAATAATTATACTTATTACTCATATTATTATCAATATAACATGCATTATTACCCATATTATGCAGTTATTATCGCTAGAACTATAATAAATATACGTATTACTTTTATTATCATCAATATAACATGCATTATTACCCATATAATGCAGTTATTATCGCTAGAACTGTAATAATTATACCTATTACTTATATTATTCTCAATATAACATGCATTATTACCCACATTATGCAGTTATTATCGCTAGAACTATAATAAATATACGTATTACTTTCATTATCATCAATATAACATGCATTATTACCCATATAATAGAGGTATTATCGCTAGAACTGTAATAATTATACTTATTACTTATACTATTAGCAATATAACGTGCATTTTTACCCATATAATGCAGTTATTATCGCTAGAACTGTAATAATTATACTTATTACTTATATTATTATCAATATAACATGCATTATTACCCATATAATGCAGTTATTATCGCTAGAACTGTAATAATTATACCTATTACTTATATTATTCTCAATATAACATGCATTATTACCCACATTATGCAGTTATTATCGCTAGAACTATAATAAATATACGTATTACTTTCATTATCATCAATATAACATGCATTATTACCCATATAATAGAGGTATTATCGCTAGAACTGTAATAATTATACTTATTACTTATACTATTAGCAATAAAACGTGCATTGTTACCCATATAATGCAGTTATTATCGCTAGAATTATAATAATTATACTTATTACTCCCGATATTATCAATATAACATGCATTATTACCCATATTATGCAGTTATTATCGATAGACCTGTAATAATTATACTTATTACTTATATTATTCTCAATATAACATGCATTATTACCCACATTATGCAGTTATGATCGCCGGAACTATAATAAATATACTTATTACTCCCAATATTATCAATGTAACATGCATTATTACCCATATAATGCAGTTATTATCGCTAGAACTGTAATAATTATACTTATTACTTATATTGTTAGCAATATAACGTGCATTATTACTCATATAATGAAGTTATTATCGCTAGAACTGTAATAATTATACTTATTACTCATATTATTATCAATATAACATGCATTATTACCCATATTATGCAGTTATTATCGCAAGAACTATAATAAATATACGTATTACTTTAATTATTATCAATATAACATGCATTATTACCCATATTATGCAGGTATTATCGCTAGAACTATAATAAATATACGTATTACTTCTATTATCATCAATATAACTTGCATTATTACCCATATAATGCAGTTATTATCGATAGAACTGTAATAAATATATTTATTAGTTTTATTATTATCAATATGACATGCACTATTTGCCATATTTTACTATTATTATCGCTAGAACTATAATAATTATACTTATTACTCCCGATATTATCAATATAACATGCATTATTACCCATATAATGCAGTTATTATCGCCAGAACTGTAATAATTATACTTATTACTTATATTATTCTCAATATAACATGCATTATTACCCATATTATGCAGTTATTATCGCTAGAACTGTAATAATTATACTTATTACTTATACTATTAGCAATAAAACGTGCATTGTTACCCATATAATGCAGTTATTATCGCTAGAATTATAATAATTATACTTATTACTCCCGATATTATCAATATAACATGCATTATTACCCATATTATGCAGTTATTATCGATAGACCTGTAATAATTATACTTATTACTTATATTATTCTCAATATAACATGCATTATTACCCACATTATGCAGTTATGATCGCCGGAACTATAATAAATATACTTATTACTCCCAATATTATCAATGTAACATGCATTATTACCCATATAATGCAGTTATTATCGCTAGAACTATAATAATTATACTTATTACTCCCGATATTATCAATATAACATGCATTATTACCCATATAATGCAGTTATTATCGCCAGAACTGTAATAATTATACTTATTACTTATATTATTCTCAATATAACATGCATTATTACCCATAGTATGCAGTTATTATCGCTAGAACTGTAATAATTGTACTCATTACTTATATTATTAGCAATATAACGTGCATTATTACCCATATTATGCAGTTATTATCGCTAGAACTGTAATAATTATACTTATTACTTATATCATTATCAATATAACATGCATTATTACCCATATAATAGAGGTATTATCGCTAGAACTGTAATAATTATACTTATTACTTATATTGTTAGCAATATAACGTGCATTATTACCCATATAATGCAGTTATTATCGCTAGAACTGTAATAATTATACCTATTACTTATATTATTCTCAATATAACATGCATTATTACCCACATTATGCAGTTATTATCGCTAGAACTATAATAAATATACGTATTACTTTCATTATCATCAATATAACATGCATTATTACCCATATAATAGAGGTATTATCGCTAGAACTGTAATAATTATACTTATTACTTATACTATTAGCAATAAAACGTGCATTGTTACCCATATAATGCAGTTATTATCGCTAGAACTATAATAATTATACGTATTACTCCCGATATTATCAATATAACATGCATTATTACCCATATAATGCAGTTATTATCGCTAGAACTGTAATAATTATACTTATTACTTATATTATTAGCAATATAACGTGCATTATTACCCATATAATGCAGTTATTATCGCTAGAACTGTAATAATTATACTTATTACTTATATTGTTAGCAATATAACGTGCATTATTACCCATATAATGCAGTTATTATCGCTAGAACTGTAATAATTATACTTATTACTTATATTATTATCAATATAACATGCATTATTACCCATATAATGGAGGTATTATCGCAAGAACTGTAATAATTATACTTATTACTTATACTATTAGCAATATAACGTGCATTATTACCCATATAATGCAGTTATTATCGCCAGAACTGTAATAATTATACTTATCACTTATATTATTCTCAATATAACATGCATTATTACCCACATTATGCAGTTATTATCGATAGAACTATAATAAATATACGTATTACTTTCATTATCATCAATATAACATGCATTATTACCCATATAATGGAGGTATTATCGCTAGAACTGTAATAATTATACTTATTACTTATATTATTATCAATATAACATACATTATTACGCATATTATGCAGTTATTATCGATAGAACTGTAATAAATACACTTATTACTTTTACTATTATCAATATATCATGCACTATCAGCCATATTTTACTATTATTATCGCTAGAACTATAATAATTATACTTATTACTCCCGATGTTATCAATATAACATGCCTTATTACCCATATAATGCAGTTATTATCGCTAGAACTGTAATAATTATACTCATTACTTATATTATTAGCAATGTAACGTGCATTATTACCCATATTATGCAGTTATTATCGCTAGAACTGTAATATTTATACTTATTACTTATATTATTATCAATATAACATGCATTATTACCCATATAATGGAGGTACTATCGCTAGAACTGTAATAATTATACTTATTACTTATACTATTAGCAATATAACGTGCATTATTACCCATATAATGCAGTTATTATCGCCAGAACTGTAATAATTATACTTATTACTTATATTATTCTCAATATAACATGCATTATTACCCATATAATGCAGTTATTATCGCTAGAACTGTAATAATTATACTTATTACTTATATTATTATCAACATAACATGCATTATTACCCATATAATGGAGGTATTATTGCTAGAACTGTAATAATTATACTTATTACTTACACTATTAGCAATATAACGTGCATTGTTACCCATATAATGCAGTTATTATCGAGAGAACTGTAATAATTATACTTATTACTTATATTATTCTCAATATAACATGCATTATTACCCATATTATGCAGTTATTATCGCAAGAACTATAATAAATATACGTATTACTTTCATTATTATCAATATAACATGCATTATTACCCATATTATGCAGGTATTATCGCTAGAGCTATAATAAATATACGTATTACTTTTATTATCATCAATATAACTTGCATTATTACCCATATAATGCAGTTATTATCGATAGAACTGTAATAAATATATTTATTAGTTTTATTATTATCAATATAACATGCACTATTTGCCATATTTTACTATTATTATCGCTAGAACTATAATAATTATACTTATTACTCCCGATATTATCAATATAACATGCATTATTACCCATATAATGCAGTTATTATCGCCAGAACTGTAATAATTATACTTATTACTTATATTATTCTCAATATAACATGCATTATTACCCATATTATGCAGTTATTATCGCTAGAACTGTAATAATTGTACTCATTACTTATATTATTAGCAATATAACGTGCATTATTACCCATATTATGCAGTTATTATCGCTAGAACTGTAATAATTATACTTATTACTTATATCATTATCAATATAACATGCATTATTACCCAT
Source organism: Megachile leachella (assembly GCA_963576845.1). NCBI lineage: Eukaryota > Metazoa > Arthropoda > Insecta > Hymenoptera > Megachilidae > Megachile > Megachile leachella. Next base: position 1,736,319 of record CAUYWW010000067.1, read on the forward strand.
ATAATAGAGGTATTATCGCTAGAACTGTAATAATTATACTTATTACTTATACTATTAGCAATATAACGTGCATTTTTACCCATATAATGCAGTTATTATCGCTAGAACTGTAATAATTATACTTATTACTTATATTGTTAGCAATATAACGTGCATTATTACCCATATAATGCAGTTATTATCGCTAGAACTGTAATAATTATACTTATTACTTATATTATTCTCAATATAACATGCATTATTACCCACATTATGCAGTTATTATCGCTAGAACTATAATAAATATACGTATTACTTTCATTATCATCAATATAACATGCATTATTACCCATATAATAGAGGTATTATCGCTAGAACTGTAATAAGTATACTTATTACTTATACTATTAGCAATAAAACGTGCATTGTTACCCATATAATGCAGTTATTATCGCTAGAACTATAATAATTATACTTATTACTCCCGATATTATCAATATAACATGCATTATTTCCCATATAATGCAGTTATTATCGCTAGAACTGTAATAATTATACTTATTACTTATATTATTAGCCTTATAACGTGCATTATTACCCATATAATGCAGTTATTATCGCTAGAACTGTAATAATTATACTTATTACTTATATTGTTCGCAATATAACGTGCATTATTACCCATATAATGCAGTTATTATCGCTAGAACTGTAATAATTATACTTATTACTCATATTATTATCAATATAACATGCATTATTACCCATATTATGCAGTTATTATCGCTAGAACTATAATAAATATAGGTATTACTTTTATTATCATCAATATAACATGCATTATTACCCATATTATGCAGTTATTATCGATAGAACTGTAATAAATGTACTTATTACTTTTATTATTATCAATATAACATGCATTATTACCCACATTATGCAGTTATGATCGCCGGAACTATAATAAATATACTTATTACTCCCAATATTATCAATGTAACATGCATTATTACCCATATAATGCAGTTATTATCGCTAGAACTGTAATAATTATACTTATTACTTATATTATTATCAATATAACAAGCATTATTACCCATATAATGGAGGTATTATCGCAAGAACTGTAATAATTATACTTATTACTTATATTATTAGCAATATAACGTGCATTATTACCCATATAATGCAGTTATTATCGCTAGAACTGTAATAATTATACTTATTACTTATATTATTATCAATATAACATGCATTATTACCCATATAATGGAGGTATTATCGCAAGAAATGTAATAATTATACTTATTACTTATACTATTAGCAATATAACGTGCATTATTACCCATATAATGGAGGTATTATCGCAAGAAATGTAATAATTATACTTATTACTTATACTATTAGCAATATAACGTGCATTATTACCCATATAATGCAGTTATTATCGCCAGAACTATAATAAATATATACGTATTACTTTTATTATCATCAATATAACATGCATTATTACCCATATTATGCAGTTATTATCGATAGACCTGTAATAATTATACTTATTACTTATATTATTCTCAATATAACGTGCATTATTACCCACATTATGCAGTTATGATCGCCGGAACTATAATAAATATATACGTATTACTTTTATTATCATCAATATAACATGCATTATTACCCATATTATGCAGTTATTATCGATAGACCTGTAATAATTATACTTATTACTTATATTATTCTCAATATAACATGCATTATTACCCACATTATGCAGTTATGATCGCCGGAACTATAATAAATATACTTATTACTCCCAATATTATCAATGTAACATGCATTATTACCCATATAATGCAGTTATTATCGCTAGAACTGTAATAATTATACTTATTACTCATATTATCATCAATATAACTTGCATTATTACCCATATAATGCAGTTATTATCGCTAGAACTGTAATAATTATACCTATTACTTATATTATTCTCAATATAAAATGCATTATTACCCACATTATGCAGTTATTATCGCTAGAACTATAATAAATATACGTATTACTTTCATTATCATCAATATAACATGCATTATTACCCATATAATAGAGGTATTATCGCTAGAACTGTAATAATTATACTTATTACTTATACTATTAGCAATAAAACGTGCATTGTTACCCATATAATGCAGTTATTATCGCTAGAATTATAATAATTATACTTATTACTCCCGATATTATCAATATAACATGCATTATTACCCATATTATGCAGTTATTATCGATAGACCTGTAATAATTATACTTATTACTTATATTATTCTCAATATAACATGCATTATTACCCACATTATGCAGTTATGATCGCCGGAACTATAATAAATATACTTATTACTCCCAATATTATCAATGTAACATGCATTATTACCCATATAATGCAGTTATTATCGCTAGAACTGTAATAATTATACTTATTACTTATATTGTTAGCAATATAACGTGCATTATTACTCATATAATGCAGTTATTATCGCTAGAACTGTAATAATTATACTTATTACTCATATTATTATCAATATAACATGCATTATTACCCATATTATGCAGTTATTATCGCAAGAACTATAATAAATATACGTATTACTTTAATTATTATCAATATAACATGCATTATTACCCATATTATGCAGGTATTATCGCTAGAACTATAATAAATATACGTATTACTTCTATTATCATCAATATAACTTGCATTATTACCCATATAATGCAGTTATTATCGATAGAACTGTAATAAATATATTTATTAGTTTTATTATTATCAATATGACATGCACTATTTGCCATATTTTACTATTATTATCGCTAGAACTATAATAATTATACTTATTACTCCCGATATTATCAATATAACATGCATTATTACCCATATAATGCAGTTATTATCGCCAGAACTGTAATAATTATACTTATTACTTATATTATTCTCAATATAACATGCATTATTACCCATATTATGCAGTTATTATCGCTAGAACTGTAATAATTATACTTATTACTTATACTATTAGCAATAAAACGTGCATTGTTACCCATATAATGCAGTTATTATCGCTAGAATTATAATAATTATACTTATTACTCCCGATATTATCAATATAACATGCATTATTACCCATATTATGCAGTTATTATCGATAGACCTGTAATAATTATACTTATTACTTATATTATTCTCAATATAACATGCATTATTACCCACATTATGCAGTTATGATCGCCGGAACTATAATAAATATACTTATTACTCCCAATATTATCAATGTAACATGCATTATTACCCATATTATGCAGTTATTATCGCTAGAACTGTAATAATTGTACTCATTACTTATATTATTAGCAATATAACGTGCATTATTACCCATATAATGCAGTTATTATCGCTAGAACTGTAATAATTATACCTATTACTTATATTATTCTCAATATAACATGCATTATTACCCACATTATGCAGTTATTATCGCTAGAACTATAATAAATATACGTATTACTTTCATTATCATCAATATAACATGCATTATTACCCATATAATAGAGGTATTATCGCTAGAACTGTAATAATTATACTTATTACTTATACTATTAGCAATAAAACGTGCATTGTTACCCATATAATGCAGTTATTATCGCTAGAACTATAATAATTATACGTATTACTCCCGATATTATCAATATAACATGCATTATTACCCATATAATGCAGTTATTATCGCTAGAACTGTAATAATTATACTTATTACTTATATTATTAGCAATATAACGTGCATTATTACCCATATAATGCAGTTATTATCGCTAGAACTGTAATAATTATACTTATTACTTATATTATTAGCAATATAACGTGCATTGTTACCCATATAATGCAGTTATTATCGCTAGAACTGTAATAATTATACTTATTACTTATATTATTATCAATATAACATGCATTATTACCCATATAATGGAGGTATTATCGCAAGAACTGTAATAATTATACTTATTACTTATACTATTAGCAATATAACGTGCATTATTACCCATATAATGCAGTTATTATCGCCAGAACTGTAATAATTATACTTATTACTTATATTATTCTCAATACAACATGCATTATTACCCACATTATGCAGTTATTATCGCTAGAACTATAATAAATATACGTATTACTTTCATTATCATCAATATAACATGCATTATTACCCATATAATAGAGGTATTATCGCTAGAACTGTAATAATTATACTTATTACTTATACTATTAGCAATAAAACGTGCATTGGTACCCATATAATGCAGTTATTATCGCTAGAACTATAATAATTATACTTATTACTCCCGATATTATCAATATAACATGCATTATTACCCATATAATGCAGTTATTATCGCTAGAACTGTAATAATTATACTTATTACTTATATTATTAGCAATATAACGTGCATTATTACCCATATAATGCAGTTATTATCGCCAGAACTATAATAAATATACGTATTACTTTTATTATCATCAATATAACATGCATTATTACCCATATTATGCAGTTATTATCGATAGACCTGTAATAATTATACTTATTACTTATATTATTCTCAATATAACATGCATTATTACCCACATTATGCAGTTATGATCGCCGGAACTATAATAAATATACTTATTACTCCCAATATTATCAATGTAACATGCATTATTACCGATATAATGCAGTTATTATCGCTAGAACTGTAATAATTATACTTATTACTTATATTATTATCAATATAACAAGCATTATTACCCATATAATGGAGGTATTATCGCAAGAACTGTAATAATTATACTTATTACTTATACTATTAGCAATATAACGTGCATTATTACCCATATAATGCAGTTATTATCGCCAGAACTATAATAAATATACGTATTACTTTTATTATCATCAATATAACATGCATTATTACCCATATTATGCAGTTATTATCGATAGACCTGTAATAATTATACTTATTACTTATATTATTCTCAATATAACATGCATTATTACCCACATTATGCAGTTATGATCGCCGGAACTGTAATAAATATACTTATTACTCCCAATATTATCAATGTAACATGCATTATTACCCATATAATGCAGTTATTATCGCTAGAACTGTAATAATTATACTTATTACTCATATTATCATCAATATAACTTGCATTATTACCCATATAATGCAGTTATTATCGCTAGAACTGTAATAATTATACTTATTACTTCTATTATTCTCAATATAACATGCATTATTACCCACATTATGCAGTTATGATCGCCGGAACTGTAATAAATATACTTATTACTCCCAATATTATCAATGTAACATGCATTATTACCCATATAATGCAGTTATTAGCGCTAGAACTGTAATAATTATACTTATTACTTATATTGTTAGCAATATAACGTGCATTATTACCCATATAATGCAGTTATTATCGCTAGAACTGTAATAATTATACTTATTACTTATATTATTCTCAATATAACATGCATTATTACCCACATTATGCAGTTATGATCGCCGGAACTATAATAAATATACTTATTACTCCCAATATTATCAATGTAACATGCATTATTACCCATATAATGCAGTTATTATCGCTAGAACTGTAATAATTATACTTATTACTTATACTATTAGCAATATAACGTGCATTATTACCCATATAATGCAGTTATTATCGCCAGAACTATAATAAATGTACGTATTACTTTTATTATCATCAATATAACATGCATTATTACCCATATTATGCAGTTATTATCGATAGACCTGTAATAATTATACTTATTACTTATATTATTCTCAATATAACATGCATTATTACCCACATTATGCAGTTATGATCGCCGGAACTATAATAAATATACTTATTACTCCCAATATTATCAATGTAACATGCATTATTACCCATATAATGCAGTTATTATCGCTAGAACTGTAATAATTATACTTATTACTTATATTGTTAGCAATATAACGTGCATTATTACCCATATAATGCAGTTATTATCGCTAGAACTGTAATAATTATTCTTATTACTTATATTATTCTCAATATAACATGCATTATTACCCACATTATGCAGTTATGATCGCCGGAACTATAATAAATATACTTATTACTCCCAATATTATCAATGTAACATGCATTATTACCCATATAATGCAGTTATTATCGCTAGAACTGTAATAATTATAATTATTACTCATATTATCATCAATATAACTTGCATTATTACCCATATAATGCAGTTATTATCGCTAGAACTGTAATAATTATACCTATTACTTATATTATTCTCAATATAACATGCATTATTACCCACATTATGCAGTTATTATCGCTAGAACTATAATAAATATACGTATTACTTTCATTATCATCAATATAACATGCATTATTACCCATATAATAGAGGTATTATCGCTAGAACTGTAATAATTATACTTATTACTTATACTATTAGCAATATAACGTGCATTTTTACCCATATAATGCAGTTATTATCGCTAGAACTGTAATAATTATACTTATTACTTATATTATTATCAATATAACATGCATTAATACCCATATAATGCAGTTATTATCGCTAGAACTGTAATAATTATACCTATTACTTATATTATTCTCAATATAACATGCATTATTACCCACATTATGCAGTTATTATCGCTAGAACTATAATAAATATACGTATTACTTTCATTATCATCAGTATAACATGCATTATTACCCATATAATAGAGGTATTATCGCTAGAACTGTAATAATTATACTTATTACTTATACTATTAGCAATAAAACGTGCATTGTTACCCATATAATGCAGTTATGATCGCCGGAACTATAATAAATATACTTATTACTCCCAATATTATCAATGTAACATGCATTATTACCCATATAATGCAGTTATTATCGCTAGAACTGTAATAATTATACTTATTACTTATATTATTAGCAATATAACGTGCATTATTACCCATATAATGCAGTTATTATCGCTAGAACTGTAATAATTATACTTATTACTTATATTATTATCAATATAACATGCATTATTACCCATATAATGGAGGTATTATCGCAAGAACTGTAATAATTATACTTATTACTTATACTATTAGCAATATAACGTGCATTATTACCCATATAATGCAGTTATTATCGCCAGAACTATAATAAATATACGTATTACTTTTATTATCATCAATATAACATGCATTATTACCCATATTATGCAGTTATTATCGATAGACCTGTAATAATTATACTTATTACTTATATTATTCTCAATATAACATGCATTATTATCCACATTATGCAGTTATGATCGCCGGAACTATAATAAATATACTTATTACTCCCAATATTATCAATGTAACATGCATTATTACCCATATAATGCAGTTATTATCGCTAGAACTGTAATAATTATACTTATTACTTATATTATTATCAATATAACAAGCATTATTACCCATATAATGGAGGTATTATCGCAAGAACTGTAATAATTATACTTATTACTTATACTATTAGCAATATAACGTGCATTATTACCCATATAATGCAGTTATTATCGCCAGAACTATAATAAATATACGTATTACTTTTATTATCATCAATATAACATGCATTATTACCCATATTATGCAGTTATTATCGATAGACCTGTAATAATTATACTTATTACTTATATTATTCTCAATATAACATGCATTATTACCCACATTATGCAGTTATGATCGCCGGAACTATAATAAATATACTTATTACTCCCAATATTATCAATGTAACATGCATTATTACCCATATAATGCAGTTATTATCGCTAGAACTGTAATAATTATACTTATTACTCATATTATCATCAATATAACTTGCATTATTACCCATATAATGCAGTTATTATCGCTAGAACTGTAATAATTATACCTATTACTTATATTATTCTCAATATAACATGCATTATTACCCACATTATGCAGTTATTATCGCTAGAACTATAATAAATATACGTATTACTTTCATTATCATCAATATAACATGCATTATTACCCATATAATAGAGGTATTATCGCTAGAACTGTAATAATTATACTTATTACTTATACTATTAGCAATATAACGTGCATTTTTACCCATATAATGCAGTTATTATCGCTAGAACTGTAATAATTATACTTATTACTTATATTATTATCAATATAACATGCATTATTACCCATATAATGCAGTTATTATCGCTAGAACTGTAATAATTATACCTATTACTTATATTATTCTCAATATAACATGCATTATTACCCACATTATGCAGTTATTATCGCTAGAACTATAATAAATATACGTATTACTTTCATTATCATCAATATAACATGCATTATTACCCATATAATAGAGGTATTATCGCTAGAACTGTAATAATTATACTTATTACTTATACTATTAGCAATAAAACGTGCATTGTTACCCATATAATGCAGTTATTATCGCTAGAATTATAATAATTATACTTATTACTCCCGATATTATCAATATAACATGCATTATTACCCATATTATGCAGTTATTATCGATAGACCTGTAATAATTATACTTATTACTTATATTATTCTCAATATAACATGCATTATTACCCACATTATGCAGTTATGATCGCCGGAACTATAATAAATATACTTATTACTCCCAATATTATCAATGTAACATGCATTATTACCCATATAATGCAGTTATTATCGCTAGAACTGTAATAATTATACTTATTACTTATATTGTTAGCAATATATCGTGCATTATTACTCATATAATGCAGTTATTATCGCTAGAACTGTAATAATTATACTTATTACTCATATTATTATCAATATAACATGCATTATTACCCATATTATGCAGTTATTATCGCAAGAACTATAATAAATATACGTATTACTTTAATTATTATCGATATAACATGCATTATTACCCATATTATGCAGGTATTATCGCTAGAACTATAATAAATATACGTATTACTTCTATTATCATCAATATAACTTGCATTATTACCCATATAATGCAGTTATTATCGATAGAACTGTAATAAATATATTTGTTAGTTTTATTATTATCAATATGACATGCACTATTTGCCATATTTTACTATTATTATCGCTAGAACTATAATAATTATACTTATTACTCCCGATATTATCAATATAACATGCATTATTACACATATAATGCAGTTATTATCGCCAGAACTGTAATAATTATACTTATTACTTATATTATTCTCAATATAACATGCATTATTACCCATATTATGCAGTTATTATCGCTAGAACTGTAATAATTATACTTATTACTTATACTATTAGCAATAAAACGTGCATTGTTACCCATATAATGCAGTTATTATCGCTAGAATTATAATAATTATACTTATTACTCCCGATATTATCAATATAACATGCATTATTACCCATATTATGCAGTTATTATCGATAGACCTGTAATAATTATACTTATTACTTATATTATTCTCAATATAACATGCATTATTACCCACATTATGCAGTTATGATCGCCGGAACTATAATAAATATACTTATTACTCCCAATATTATCAATGTAACATGCATTATTACCCATATAATGCAGTTATTATCGCTAGAACTATAATAATTATACTTATTACTCCCGATATTATCAATATAACATGCATTATTACCCATATAATGCAGTTATTATCGCCAGAACTGTAATAATTATACTTATTACTTATATTATTCTCAATATAACATGCATTATTACCCATATTATGCAGTTATTATCGCTAGAACTGTAATAATTGTACTCACTACTTATATTATTAGCAATATAACGTGCATTATTACCCATATTATGCAGTTATTATCGCTAGAACTGTAATAATTATACTTATTACTTATATCATTATCAATATAACATGCATTATTACCCATGTAATAGAGGTATTATCGCTAGAACTGTAATAATTATACTTATTACTTATATTGTTAGCAATATAACGTGCATTATTACCCATATAATGCAGTTATTATCGCTAGAACTGTAATAATTATACCTATTACTTATATTATTCTCAATATAACATGCATTATTACCCACATTATGCAGTTATTATCGCTAGAACTATAATAAATATACGTATTACTTTCATTATCATCAATATAACATGCATTATTACCCATATAATAGAGGTATTATCGCTAGAACTGTAATTATTATACTTATTACTTATACTATTAGCAATAAAACGTGCATTGTTACCCATATAATGCAGTTATTATCGCCAGAACTATAATAATTATACGTATTACTCCCGATATTATCAATATAACATGCATTATTACCCATATAATGCAGTTATTATCGCTAGAACTGTAATAATTATGCTTATTACTTATATTATTAGCAATATAACGTGCATTATTACCCATATAATGCAGTTATTATCGCTAGAACTGTAATAATTATACTTATTACTTATATTGTTAGCAATATAACGTGCATTATTACCCATATAATGCAGTTATTATCGCTAGAACTGTAATAATTATACTTATTACTTATATTATTATCAATATAACATGCATTATTACCCATATAATGGAGGTATTATCGCAAGAACTGTAATAATTATACTTATTACTTATACTATTAGCAATATAACGTGCATTATTACCCATATAATGCAGTTATTATCGCCAGAACTGTAATAATTACACTTATCACTTATATTATTCTCAATATAACATGCATTATTACCCACATTATGCAGTTATTATCGATAGAACTATAATAAATATACGTATTACTTTCATTATCATCAATATAACATGCATTATTACCCATATAATGGAGGTATTATCGCTAGAACTGTAATAATTATACTTATTACTTATATTATTATCAATATAACATACATTATTACGCATATTATGCAGTTATTATCGATAGAACTGTAATAAATACACTTATTACTTTTACTATTATCAATATATCATGCACTATCAGCCATATTTTACTATTATTATCGCTAGAACTATAATAATTATACTTATTACTCCCGATGTTATCAATATAACATGCCTTATTACCCATATAATGCAGTTATTATCGCTAGAACTGTAATAATTATACTCATTACTTATATTATTAGCAATGTAACGTGCATTATTACCCATATTATGCAGTTATTATCGCTAGAACTGTAATATTTATACTTATTACTTATATTATTATCAATATAACATGCATTATTACCCATATAATGGAGGTATTATCGCTAGAACTGTAATAATTATACTTATTACTTATATTATTATCAATATAACATGCATTATTACCCATATAATGGAGGTATTATCGCTAGAACTGTAATAATTATACTTATTACTTATACTATTAGCAATATAACGTGCATTATTACCCATATAATGCAGTTATTATCGCTAGAACTGTAATAATTATACCTATTACTTATATTATTCTCAATATAACATGCATTATTACCCACATTATGCAGTTATTATCGCTAGAACTATAATAAATATACGTATTACTTTCATTATCATCAATATAACATGCATTATTACCCATATAATAGAGGTATTATCGCTAGAACTGTAATAATTATACTTATTACTTATACTATTAGCAATATAACGTGCATTTTTACCCATATAATGCAGTTATTATCGCTAGAACTGTAATAATTATACTTATTACTTATATTATTATCAATATAACATGCATTATTACCCATATAATGCAGTTATTATCGCTAGAACTGTAATAATTATACCTATTACTTATATTATTCTCAATATAACATGCATTATTACCCACATTATGCAGTTATTATCGCTAGAACTATAATAAATATACGTATTACTTTCATTATCATCAATATAACATGCATTATTACCCATATAATAGAGGTATTATCGCTAGAACTGTAATAATTATACTTATTACCTATACTATTAGCAATAAAACGTGCATTGTTACCCATATAATGCAGTTATTATCGCTAGAATTATAATAATTATACTTATTACTCCCGATATTATCAATATAACATGCATTATTACCCATATTATGCAGTTATTATCGATAGACCTGTAATAATTATACTTATTACTTATATTATTCTCAATATAACATGCATTATTACCCACATTATGCAGTTATGATCGCCGGAACTATAATAAATATACTTATTACTCCCAATATTATCAATGTAACATGCATTATTACCCATATAATGCAGTTATTATCGCTAGAACTGTAATAATTATACTTATTACTTATATTGTTAGCAATATAACGTGCATTATTACTCATATAATGCAGTTATTATCGCTAGAACTGTAATAATTATACTTATTACTCATATTATTATCAATATAACATGCATTATTACCCATATAATGGAGGTATTATCGCAAGAACTGTAATAATTATACTTATTACTTATACTATTAGCAATATAACGTGCATTATTACCCATATAATGCAGTTATTATCGCCAGAACTATAATAAATATACGTATTACTTTTATTATCATCAATATAACATGCATTATTACCCATATTATGCAGTTATTATCGATAGACCTGTAATAATTATACTTATTACTTATATTATTCTCAATATAACATGCATTATTATCCACATTATGCAGTTATGATCGCCGGAACTATAATAAATATACTTATTACTCCCAATATTATCAATGTAACATGCATTATTACCCATATAATGCAGTTATTATCGCTAGAACTGTAATAATTATACTTATTACTTATATTATTATCAATATAACAAGCATTATTACCCATATAATGGAGGTATTATCGCAAGAACTGTAATAATTATACTTATTACTTATACTATTAGCAATATAACGTGCATTATTACCCATATAATGCAGTTATTATCGCCAGAACTATAATAAATATACGTATTACTTTTATTATCATCAATATAACATGCATCATTACCCATATTATGCAGTTATTATCGATAGACCTGTAATAATTATACTTATTACTTATATTATTCTCAATATAACATGCATTATTACCCACATTATGCAGTTATGATCGCCGGAACTATAATAAATATACTTATTACTCCCAATATTATCAATGTAACATGCATTATTACCCATATAATGCAGTTATTATCGCTAGAACTGTAATAATTATACTTATTACTTATATTATTCTCAATATAACATGCATTATTACCCACATTATGCAGTTATGATCGCCGGAACTATAATAAATATACTTATTACTCCCAATATTATCAATGTAACATGCATTATTACCCATATAATGCAGTTATTATCGCTAGAACTGTAATAATTATACTTATTACTCATATTATCATCAATATAACTTGCATTATTACCCATATAATGCAGTTATTATCGCTAGAACTGTAATAATTATACCTATTACTTATATTATTCTCAATATAACATGCATTATTACCCACATTATGCAGTTATTATCGCTAGAACTATAATAAATATACGTATTACTTTCATTATCATCAATATAACATGCATTATTACCCATATAATAGAGGTATTATCGCTAGAACTGTAATAATTATACTTATTACTTATACTATTAGCAATATAACGTGCATTTTTACCCATATAATGCAGTTATTATCGCTAGAACTGTAATAATTATACTTATTACTTATATTATTATCAATATAACATGCATTATTACCCATATAATGCAGTTATTATCGCTAGAACTGTAATAATTATACCTATTACTTATATTATTCTCAATATAACATGCATTATTACCCACATTATGCAGTTATTATCGCTAGAACTATAATAAATATACGTATTACTTTCATTATCATCAATATAACATGCATTATTACCCATATAATAGAGGTATTATCGCTAGAACTGTAATAATTATACTTATTACCTATACTATTAGCAATAAAACGTGCATTGTTACCCATATAATGCAGTTATTATCGCTAGAATTATAATAATTATACTTATTACTCCCGATATTATCAATATAACATGCATTATTACCCATATTATGCAGTTATTATCGATAGACCTGTAATAATTATACTTATTACTTATATTATTCTCAATATAACATGCATTATTACCCACATTATGCAGTTATGATCGCCGGAACTATAATAAATATACTTATTACTCCCAATATTATCAATGTAACATGCATTATTACCCATATAATGCAGTTATTATCGCTAGAACTGTAATAATTATACTTATTACTTATATTGTTAGCAATATAACGTGCATTATTACTCATATAATGCAGTTATTATCGCTAGAACTGTAATAATTATACTTATTACTCATATTATTATCAATATAACATGCATTATTACCCATATTATGCAGTTATTATCGCAAGAACTATAATAAATATACGTATTACTTTAATTATTATCAATATAACATGCATTATTACCCATATTATGCAGGTATTATCGCTAGAACTATAATAAATATACGTATTACTTCTATTATCATCAATATAACTTGCATTATTACCCATATAATGCAGTTATTATCGATAGAACTGTAATAAATATATTTGTTAGTTTTATTATTATCAATATGACATGCACTATTTGCCATATTTTGCTATTATTATCGCTAGAACTATAATAATTATACTTATTACTCCCGATATTATCAATATAACATGCATTATTACCCATATAATGCAGTTATTATCGCCAGAACTGTAATAATTATACTTATTACTTATATTATTAGCAATATAACGTGCATTATTACCCATATTATGCAGTTATTATCGCTAGAACTGTGATAATTATACTTATTACTTATATCATTATCAATATAACATGCATTATTACCCATATAATGGAGGTATTATCGCTAGAACTGTAATAATTATACTTATTACTTATACTATTAGCAATATAACGTGCATTTTTACCCATATAATGCAGTTATTATCGCTAGAACTGTAATAATTATACTTATTACTTATATTGTTAGCAATATAACGTGCATTATTACCCATATAATGCAGTTATTATCGCTAGAACTGTAATAATTATACATATTACTTATATTATTCTCAATATAACATGCATTATTACCCACATTATGCAGTTATTATCGCTAGAACTATAATAAATATACGTATTACTTTCATTATCATCAATATAACATGCATTATTACCCATATAATAGAGGTATTATCGCTAGAACTGTAATAAGTATACTTATTACTTATACTATTAGCAATAAAATGTGCATTGTTACCCATATAATGCAGTTATTATCGCTAGAACTGTAATAATTATACTTATTACTTATATTGTTCGCAATATAACGTGCATTATTACCCATATAATGCAGTTATTATCGCTAGAACTGTAATAATTATACTTATTACTTATATTGTTCGCAATATAACGTGCATTATTACCCATATAATGCAGTTATTATCGCTAGAACTGTAATAATTATACTTATTACTCATATTATTATCAATATAACATGCATTATTACCCATATTATGCAGTTATTATCGCTAGAACTATAATAAATATACGTATTACTTTTATTATCATCAATATAACATGCATTATTACCCATATTATGCAGTTATTATCGATAGAACTGTAATAAATGTACTTATTACTTTTATTATTATCAATATAACATGCATTATTACCCACATTATGCAGTTATGATCGCCGGAACTATAATAAATATACTTATTACTCCCAATATTATCAATGTAACATGCATTATTACCCATATAATGCAGTTATTATCGCTAGAACTGTAATAATTATACTTATTACTTATATTATTATCAATATAACAAGCATTATTACCCATATAATGGAGGTATTATCGCAAGAACTGTAATAATTATACTTATTACTTATATTATTAGCAATATAACGTGCATTATTACCCATATAATGCAGTTATTATCGCTAGAACTGTAATAATTATACTTATTACTTATATTATTATCAATATAACATGCATTATTACCCATATAATGGAGGTATTATCGCAAGAAATGTAATAATTATACTTATTACTTATACTATTAGCAATATAACGTGCATTATTACCCATATAATGGAGGTATTATCGCAAGAAATGTAATAATTATACTTATTACTTATACTATTAGCAATATAACGTGCATTATTACCCATATAATGCAGTTATTATCGCCAGAACTATAATAAATATACGTATTACTTTTATTATCATCAATATAACATGCATTATTACCCATATTATGCAGTTATTATCGATAGACCTGTAATAATTATACTTATTACTTATATTATTCTCAATATAACATGCATTATTACCCACATTATGCAGTTATGATCGCCGGAACTATAATAAATATACTTATTACTCCCAATATTATCAATGTAACATGCATTATTACCCATATAATGCAGTTATTATCGCTAGAACTGTAATAATTATACTTATTACTCATATTATCATCAATATAACTTGCATTATTACCCATATAATGCAGTTATTATCGCTAGAACTGTAATAATTATACCTATTACTTATATTATTCTCAATATAACATGCATTATTACCCACATTATGCAGTTATTATCGCTAGAACTATAATAAATATACGTATTACTTTCATTATCATCAATATAACATGCATTATTACCCATATAATAGAGGTATTATCGCTAGAACTGTAATAATTATACTTATTACTTATACTATTAGCAATATAACGTGCATTTTTACCCATATAATGCAGTTATTATCGCTAGAACTGTAATAATTATACTTATTACTTATATTATTATCAATATAACATGCATTATTACCCATATAATGCAGTTATTATCGCTAGAACTGTAATAATTATACCTATTACTTATATTATTCTCAATATAACATGCATTATTACCCACATTATGCAGTTATTATCGCTAGAACTATAATAAATATACGTATTACTTTCATTATCATCAATATAACATGCATTATTACCCATATAATAGAGGTATTATCGCTAGAACTGTAATAATTATACTTATTACTTATACTATTAGCAATAAAACGTGCATTGTTACCCATATAATGCAGTTATTATCGCTAGAATTATAATAATTATACTTATTACTCCCGATATTATCAATATAACATGCATTATTACCCATATTATGCAGTTATTATCGATAGACCTGTAATAATTATACTTATTACTTATATTATTCTCAATATAACATGCATTATTACCCACATTATGCAGTTATGATCGCCGGAACTATAATAAATATACTTATTACTCCCAATATTATCAATGTAACATGCATTATTACCCATATAATGCAGTTATTATCGCTAGAACTGTAATAATTATACTTATTACTTATATTGTTAGCAATATAACGTGCATTATTACTCATATAATGCAGTTATTATCGCTAGAACTGTAATAATTATACTTATTACTCATATTATTATCAATATAACATGCATTATTACCCATATTATGCAGTTATTATCGCAAGAACTATAATAAATATACGTATTACTTTAATTATTATCAATATAACATGCATTATTACCCATATTATGCAGGTATTATCGCTAGAACTATAATAAATATACGTATTACTTCTATTATCATCAATATAACTTGCATTATTACCCATATAATGCAGTTATTATCGATAGAACTGTAATAAATATATTTATTAGTTTTATTATTATCAATATGACATGCACTATTTGCCATATTTTACTATTATTATCGCTAGAACTATAATAATTATACTTATTACTCCCGATATTATCAATATAACATGCATTATTACCCATATAATGCAGTTATTATCGCCAGAACTGTAATAATTATACTTATTACTTATATTATTCTCAATATAACATGCATTATTACCCATATTATGCAGTTATTATCGCTAGAACTGTAATAATTATACTTATTACTTATACTATTAGCAATAAAACGTGCATTGTTACCCATATAATGCAGTTATTATCGCTAGAATTATAATAATTATACTTATTACTCCCGATATTATCAATATAACATGCATTATTACCCATATTATGCAGTTATTATCGATAGACCTGTAATAATTATACTTATTACTTATATTATTCTCAATATAACATGCATTATTACCCACATTATGCAGTTATGATCGCCGGAACTATAATAAATATACTTATTACTCCCAATATTATCAATGTAACATGCATTATTACCCATATTATGCAGTTATTATCGCTAGAACTGTAATAATTGTACTCATTACTTATATTATTAGCAATATAACGTGCATTATTACCCATATAATGCAGTTATTATCGCTAGAACTGTAATAATTATACCTATTACTTATATTATTCTCAATATAACATGCATTATTACCCACATTATGCAGTTATTATCGCTAGAACTATAATAAATATACGTATTACTTTCATTATCATCAATATAACATGCATTATTACCCATATAATAGAGGTATTATCGCTAGAACTGTAATAATTATACTTATTACTTATACTATTAGCAATAAAACGTGCATTGTTACCCATATAATGCAGTTATTATCGCTAGAACTATAATAATTATACGTATTACTCCCGATATTATCAATATAACATGCATTATTACCCATATAATGCAGTTATTATCGCTAGAACTGTAATAATTATACTTATTACTTATATTATTAGCAATATAACGTGCATTATTACCCATATAATGCAGTTATTATCGCTAGAACTGTAATAATTATACTTATTACTTATATTGTTAGCAATATAACGTGCATTATTACCCATATAATGCAGTTATTATCGCTAGAACTGTAATAATTATACTTATTACTTATATTATTATCAATATAACATGCATTATTACCCATATAATGGAGGTATTATCGCAAGAACTGTAATAATTATACTTATTACTTATACTATTAGCAATATAACGTGCATTATTACCCATATAATGCAGTTATTATCGCCAGAACTGTAATAATTATACTTATCACTTATATTATTCTCAATATAACATGCATTATTACCCACATTATGCAGTTATTATCGATAGAACTATAATAAATATACGTATTACTTTCATTATCATCAATATAACATGCATTATTACCCATATAATGGAGGTATTATCGCTAGAACTGTAATAATTATACTTATTACTTATATTATTATCAATATAACATACATTATTACGCATATTATGCAGTTATTATCGATAGAACTGTAATAAATACACTTATTACTTTTACTATTATCAATATATCATGCACTATCAGCCATATTTTACTATTATTATCGCTAGAACTATAATAATTATACTTATTACTCCCGATGTTATCAATATAACATGCCTTATTACCCATATAATGCAGTTATTATCGCTAGAACTGTAATAATTATACTCATTACTTATATTATTAGCAATGTAACGTGCATTATTACCCATATTATGCAGTTATTATCGCTAGAACTGTAATATTTATACTTATTACTTATATTATTATCAATATAACATGCATTATTACCCATATAATGGAGGTATTATCGCTAGAACTGTAATAATTATACTTATTACTTATACTATTAGCAATATAACGTGCATTATTACCCATATAATGCAGTTATTATCGCCAGAACTGTAATAATTATACTTATTACTTATATTATTCTCAATGTAACATGCATTATTACCCATATAATGCAGTTATTATCGCTAGAACTGTAATAATTATACTTATTACTTATATTATTATCAACATAACATGCATTATTACCCATATAATGGAGGTATTATTGCTAGAACTGTAATAATTATACTTATTACTTACACTATTAGCAATATAACGTGCATTGTTACCCATATAATGCAGTTATTATCGAGAGAACTGTAATAATTATACTTATTACTTATATTATTCTCAATATAACATGCATTATTACCCATATTATGCAGTTATTATCGCTAGAACTGTAATAATTGTACTCATTACTTATATTATTAGCAATATAACGTGCATTATTACCCATATTATGCAGTTATTATCGCTAGAACTGTAATAATTATACTTATTACTTATATCATTATCAATATAACATGCATTATTACCCATATAATAGAGGTATTATCGCTAGAACTGTAATAATTATACTTATTACTTATACTATTAGCAATATAACGTGCATTTTTACCCATATAATGCAGTTATTATCGCTAGAACTGTAATAATTATACTTATTACTTATATTGTTAGCAATATAACGTGCATTATTACCCATATAATGCAGTTATTATCGCTAGAACTGTAATAATTATACTTATTACTTATATTATTCTCAATATAACATGCATTATTACCCACATTATGCAGTTATTATCGCTAGAACTATAATAAATATACGTATTACTTTCATTATCATCAATATAACATGCATTATTACCCATATAATAGAGGTATTATCGCTAGAACTGTAATAAGTATACTTATTACTTATACTATTCTCAATATAACATGCATTATTACCCACATTATGCAGTTATTATCGCTAGAACTATAATAAATATACGTATTACTTTCATTATCATCAATATAACATGCATTATTACCCATATAATAGAGGTATTATCGCTAGAACTGTAATAAGTATACTTATTACTTATACTATTAGCAATAAAACGTGCATTATTACCCATATAATGCAGTTATTATCGCTAGAACTGTAATAATTATACTTATTACTTATATTGTTCGCAATATAACGTGCATTATTACCCATATAATGCAGTTATTATCGCTAGAACTGTAATAATTATACTTATTACTCATATTATTATCAATATAACATGCATTATTACCCATATTATGCAGTTATTATCGCTAGAACTATAATAAATATACGTATTACTTTTATTATCATCAATATAACATGCATTATTACCCATATAATGCAGTTATTATCGCTAGAACTGTAATAATTATACCTATTACTTATATTATTCTCAATATAACATGCATTATTACCCACATTATGCAGTTATTATCGCTAGAACTATAATAAATATACGTATTACTTTCATTATCATCAATATAACATGCATTATTACCCATATAATAGAGGTATTATCGCTAGAACTGTAATAATTATACTTATTACTTATACTATTAGCAATATAACGTGCATTTTTACCCATATAATGCAGTTATTATCGCTAGAACTGTAATAATTATACTTATTACTTATATTATTATCAATATAACATGCATTATTACCCATATAATGCAGTTATTATCGCTAGAACTGTAATAATTATACCTATTACTTATATTATTCTCAATATAACATGCATTATTACCCACATTATGCAGTTATTATCGCTAGAACTATAATAAATATACGTATTACTTTCATTATCATCAATATAACATGCATTATTACCCATATAATAGAGGTATTATCGCTAGAACTGTAATAATTATACTTATTACTTATACTATTAGCAATAAAACGTGCATTGTTACCCATATAATGCAGTTATTATCGCTAGAATTATAATAATTATACTTATTACTCCCGATATTATCAATATAACATGCATTATTACCCATATTATGCAGTTATTATCGATAGACCTGTAATAATTATACTTATTACTTATATTATTCTCAATATAACATGCATTATTACCCACATTATGCAGTTATGATCGCCGGAACTATAATAAATATACTTATTACTCCCAATATTATCAATGTAACATGCATTATTACCCATATAATGCAGTTATTATCGCTAGAACTGTAATAATTATACTTATTACTTATATTGTTAGCAATATAACGTGCATTATTACTCATATAATGAAGTTATTATCGCTAGAACTGTAATAATTATACTTATTACTCATATTATTATCAATATAACATGCATTATTACCCATATTATGCAGTTATTATCGCAAGAACTATAATAAATATACGTATTACTTTAATTATTATCAATATAACATGCATTATTACCCATATTATGCAGGTATTATCGCTAGAACTATAATAAATATACGTATTACTTCTATTATCATCAATATAACTTGCATTATTACCCATATAATGCAGTTATTATCGATAGAACTGTAATAAATATATTTATTAGTTTTATTATTATCAATATGACATGCACTATTTGCCATATTTTACTATTATTATCGCTAGAACTATAATAATTATACTTATTACTCCCGATATTATCAATATAACATGCATTATTACCCATATAATGCAGTTATTATCGCCAGAACTGTAATAATTATACTTATTACTTATATTATTCTCAATATAACATGCATTATTACCCATATTATGCAGTTATTATCGCTAGAACTGTAATAATTATACTTATTACTTATACTATTAGCAATAAAACGTGCATTGTTACCCATATAATGCAGTTATTATCGCTAGAATTATAATAATTATACTTATTACTCCCGATATTATCAATATAACATGCATTATTACCCATATTATGCAGTTATTATCGATAGACCTGTAATAATTATACTTATTACTTATATTATTCTCAATATAACATGCATTATTACCCACATTATGCAGTTATGATCGCCGGAACTATAATAAATATACTTATTACTCCCAATATTATCAATGTAACATGCATTATTACCCATATAATGCAGTTATTATCGCTAGAACTATAATAATTATACTTATTACTCCCGATATTATCAATATAACATGCATTATTACCCATATAATGCAGTTATTATCGCCAGAACTGTAATAATTATACTTATTACTTATATTATTCTCAATATAACATGCATTATTACCCATAGTATGCAGTTATTATCGCTAGAACTGTAATAATTGTACTCATTACTTATATTATTAGCAATATAACGTGCATTATTACCCATATTATGCAGTTATTATCGCTAGAACTGTAATAATTATACTTATTACTTATATCATTATCAATATAACATGCATTATTACCCATATAATAGAGGTATTATCGCTAGAACTGTAATAATTATACTTATTACTTATATTGTTAGCAATATAACGTGCATTATTACCCATATAATGCAGTTATTATCGCTAGAACTGTAATAATTATACCTATTACTTATATTATTCTCAATATAACATGCATTATTACCCACATTATGCAGTTATTATCGCTAGAACTATAATAAATATACGTATTACTTTCATTATCATCAATATAACATGCATTATTACCCATATAATAGAGGTATTATCGCTAGAACTGTAATAATTATACTTATTACTTATACTATTAGCAATAAAACGTGCATTGTTACCCATATAATGCAGTTATTATCGCTAGAACTATAATAATTATACGTATTACTCCCGATATTATCAATATAACATGCATTATTACCCATATAATGCAGTTATTATCGCTAGAACTGTAATAATTATACTTATTACTTATATTATTAGCAATATAACGTGCATTATTACCCATATAATGCAGTTATTATCGCTAGAACTGTAATAATTATACTTATTACTTATATTGTTAGCAATATAACGTGCATTATTACCCATATAATGCAGTTATTATCGCTAGAACTGTAATAATTATACTTATTACTTATATTATTATCAATATAACATGCATTATTACCCATATAATGGAGGTATTATCGCAAGAACTGTAATAATTATACTTATTACTTATACTATTAGCAATATAACGTGCATTATTACCCATATAATGCAGTTATTATCGCCAGAACTGTAATAATTATACTTATCACTTATATTATTCTCAATATAACATGCATTATTACCCACATTATGCAGTTATTATCGATAGAACTATAATAAATATACGTATTACTTTCATTATCATCAATATAACATGCATTATTACCCATATAATGGAGGTATTATCGCTAGAACTGTAATAATTATACTTATTACTTATATTATTATCAATATAACATACATTATTACGCATATTATGCAGTTATTATCGATAGAACTGTAATAAATACACTTATTACTTTTACTATTATCAATATATCATGCACTATCAGCCATATTTTACTATTATTATCGCTAGAACTATAATAATTATACTTATTACTCCCGATGTTATCAATATAACATGCCTTATTACCCATATAATGCAGTTATTATCGCTAGAACTGTAATAATTATACTCATTACTTATATTATTAGCAATGTAACGTGCATTATTACCCATATTATGCAGTTATTATCGCTAGAACTGTAATATTTATACTTATTACTTATATTATTATCAATATAACATGCATTATTACCCATATAATGGAGGTACTATCGCTAGAACTGTAATAATTATACTTATTACTTATACTATTAGCAATATAACGTGCATTATTACCCATATAATGCAGTTATTATCGCCAGAACTGTAATAATTATACTTATTACTTATATTATTCTCAATATAACATGCATTATTACCCATATAATGCAGTTATTATCGCTAGAACTGTAATAATTATACTTATTACTTATATTATTATCAACATAACATGCATTATTACCCATATAATGGAGGTATTATTGCTAGAACTGTAATAATTATACTTATTACTTACACTATTAGCAATATAACGTGCATTGTTACCCATATAATGCAGTTATTATCGAGAGAACTGTAATAATTATACTTATTACTTATATTATTCTCAATATAACATGCATTATTACCCATATTATGCAGTTATTATCGCAAGAACTATAATAAATATACGTATTACTTTCATTATTATCAATATAACATGCATTATTACCCATATTATGCAGGTATTATCGCTAGAGCTATAATAAATATACGTATTACTTTTATTATCATCAATATAACTTGCATTATTACCCATATAATGCAGTTATTATCGATAGAACTGTAATAAATATATTTATTAGTTTTATTATTATCAATATAACATGCACTATTTGCCATATTTTACTATTATTATCGCTAGAACTATAATAATTATACTTATTACTCCCGATATTATCAATATAACATGCATTATTACCCATATAATGCAGTTATTATCGCCAGAACTGTAATAATTATACTTATTACTTATATTATTCTCAATATAACATGCATTATTACCCATATTATGCAGTTATTATCGCTAGAACTGTAATAATTGTACTCATTACTTATATTATTAGCAATATAACGTGCATTATTACCCATATTATGCAGTTATTATCGCTAGAACTGTAATAATTATACTTATTACTTATATCATTATCAATATAACATGCATTATTACCCATATAATAGAGGTATTATCGCTAGAACTGTAATAATTATACTTATTACTTATACTATTAGCAATATAACGTGCATTTTTACCCATATAATGCAGTTATTATCGCTAGAACTGTAATAATTATACTTATTACTTATATTGTTAGCAATATAACGTGCATTATTACCCATATAATGCAGTTATTATCGCTAGAACTGTAATAATTATACTTATTACTTATATTATTCTCAATATAACATGCATTATTACCCACATTATGCAGTTATTATCGCTAGAACTATAATAAATATACGTATTACTTTCATTATCATCAATATAACATGCATTATTACCCATATAATAGAGGTATTATCGCTAGAACTGTAATAAGTATACTTATTACTTATACTATTAGCAATAAAACGTGCATTGTTACCCATATAATGCAGTTATTATCGCTAGAACTATAATAATTATACTTATTACTCCCGATATTATCAATATAACATGCATTATTTCCCATATAATGCAGTTATTATCGCTAGAACTGTAATAATTATACTTATTACTTATATTATTAGCCTTATAACGTGCATTATTACCCATATAATGCAGTTATTATCGCTAGAACTGTAATAATTATACTTATTACTTATATTGTTCGCAATATAACGTGCATTATTACCCATATAATGCAGTTATTATCGCTAGAACTGTAATAATTATACTTATTACTCATATTATTATCAATATAACATGCATTATTACCCATATTATGCAGTTATTATCGCTAGAACTATAATAAATATAGGTATTACTTTTATTATCATCAATATAACATGCATTATTACCCATATTATGCAGTTATTATCGATAGAACTGTAATAAATGTACTTATTACTTTTATTATTATCAATATAACATGCATTATTACCCACATTATGCAGTTATGATCGCCGGAACTATAATAAATATACTTATTACTCCCAATATTATCAATGTAACATGCATTATTACCCATATAATGCAGTTATTATCGCTAGAACTGTAATAATTATACTTATTACTTATATTATTATCAATATAACAAGCATTATTACCCATATAATGGAGGTATTATCGCAAGAACTGTAATAATTATACTTATTACTTATATTATTAGCAATATAACGTGCATTATTACCCATATAATGCAGTTATTATCGCTAGAACTGTAATAATTATACTTATTACTTATATTATTATCAATATAACATGCATTATTACCCATATAATGGAGGTATTATCGCAAGAAATGTAATAATTATACTTATTACTTATACTATTAGCAATATAACGTGCATTATTACCCATATAATGGAGGTATTATCGCAAGAAATGTAATAATTATACTTATTACTTATACTATTAGCAATATAACGTGCATTATTACCCATATAATGCAGTTATTATCGCCAGAACTATAATAAATATATACGTATTACTTTTATTATCATCAATATAACATGCATTATTACCCATATTATGCAGTTATTATCGATAGACCTGTAATAATTATACTTATTACTTATATTATTCTCAATATAACGTGCATTATTACCCACATTATGCAGTTATGATCGCCGGAACTATAATAAATATATACGTATTACTTTTATTATCATCAATATAACATGCATTATTACCCATATTATGCAGTTATTATCGATAGACCTGTAATAATTATACTTATTACTTATATTATTCTCAATATAACATGCATTATTACCCACATTATGCAGTTATGATCGCCGGAACTATAATAAATATACTTATTACTCCCAATATTATCAATGTAACATGCATTATTACCCATATAATGCAGTTATTATCGCTAGAACTGTAATAATTATACTTATTACTCATATTATCATCAATATAACTTGCATTATTACCCATATAATGCAGTTATTATCGCTAGAACTGTAATAATTATACCTATTACTTATATTATTCTCAATATAACATGCATTATTACCCACATTATGCAGTTATTATCGCTAGAACTATAATAAATATACGTATTACTTTCATTATCATCAATATAACATGCATTATTACCCATATAATAGAGGTATTATCGCTAGAACTGTAATAATTATACTTATTACTTATACTATTAGCAATAAAACGTGCATTGTTACCCATATAATGCAGTTATTATCGCTAGAATTATAATAATTATACTTATTACTCCCGATATTATCAATATAACATGCATTATTACCCATATTATGCAGTTATTATCGATAGACCTGTAATAATTATACTTATTACTTATATTATTCTCAATATAACATGCATTATTACCCACATTATGCAGTTATGATCGCCGGAACTATAATAAATATACTTATTACTCCCAATATTATCAATGTAACATGCATTATTACCCATATAATGCAGTTATTATCGCTAGAACTGTAATAATTATACTTATTACTTATATTGTTAGCAATATAACGTGCATTATTACTCATATAATGCAGTTATTATCGCTAGAACTGTAATAATTATACTTATTACTCATATTATTATCAATATAACATGCATTATTACCCATATTATGCAGTTATTATCGCAAGAACTATAATAAATATACGTATTACTTTAATTATTATCAATATAACATGCATTATTACCCATATTATGCAGGTATTATCGCTAGAACTATAATAAATATACGTATTACTTCTATTATCATCAATATAACTTGCATTATTACCCATATAATGCAGTTATTATCGATAGAACTGTAATAAATATATTTATTAGTTTTATTATTATCAATATGACATGCACTATTTGCCATATTTTACTATTATTATCGCTAGAACTATAATAATTATACTTATTACTCCCGATATTATCAATATAACATGCATTATTACCCATATAATGCAGTTATTATCGCCAGAACTGTAATAATTATACTTATTACTTATATTATTCTCAATATAACATGCATTATTACCCATATTATGCAGTTATTATCGCTAGAACTGTAATAATTATACTTATTACTTATACTATTAGCAATAAAACGTGCATTGTTACCCATATAATGCAGTTATTATCGCTAGAATTATAATAATTATACTTATTACTCCCGATATTATCAATATAACATGCATTATTACCCATATTATGCAGTTATTATCGATAGACCTGTAATAATTATACTTATTACTTATATTATTCTCAATATAACATGCATTATTACCCACATTATGCAGTTATGATCGCCGGAACTATAATAAATATACTTATTACTCCCAATATTATCAATGTAACATGCATTATTACCCATATTATGCAGTTATTATCGCTAGAACTGTAATAATTGTACTCATTACTTATATTATTAGCAATATAACGTGCATTATTACCCATATAATGCAGTTATTATCGCTAGAACTGTAATAATTATACCTATTACTTATATTATTCTCAATATAACATGCATTATTACCCACATTATGCAGTTATTATCGCTAGAACTATAATAAATATACGTATTACTTTCATTATCATCAATATAACATGCATTATTACCCATATAATAGAGGTATTATCGCTAGAACTGTAATAATTATACTTATTACTTATACTATTAGCAATAAAACGTGCATTGTTACCCATATAATGCAGTTATTATCGCTAGAACTATAATAATTATACGTATTACTCCCGATATTATCAATATAACATGCATTATTACCCATATAATGCAGTTATTATCGCTAGAACTGTAATAATTATACTTATTACTTATATTATTAGCAATATAACGTGCATTATTACCCATATAATGCAGTTATTATCGCTAGAACTGTAATAATTATACTTATTACTTATATTGTTAGCAATATAACGTGCATTATTACCCATATAATGCAGTTATTATCGCTAGAACTGTAATAATTATACTTATTACTTATATTATTATCAATATAACATGCATTATTACCCATATAATGGAGGTATTATCGCAAGAACTGTAATAATTATACTTATTACTTATACTATTAGCAATATAACGTGCATTATTACCCATATAATGCAGTTATTATCGCCAGAACTGTAATAATTATACTTATCACTTATATTATTCTCAATATAACATGCATTATTACCCACATTATGCAGTTATTATCGATAGAACTATAATAAATATACGTATTACTTTCATTATCATCAATATAACATGCATTATTACCCATATAATGGAGGTATTATCGCTAGAACTGTAATAATTATACTTATTACTTATATTATTATCAATATAACATACATTATTACGCATATTATGCAGTTATTATCGATAGAACTGTAATAAATACACTTATTACTTTTACTATTATCAATATATCATGCACTATCAGCCATATTTTACTATTATTATCGCTAGAACTATAATAATTATACTTATTACTCCCGATGTTATCAATATAACATGCCTTATTACCCATATAATGCAGTTATTATCGCTAGAACTGTAATAATTATACTCATTACTTATATTATTAGCAATGTAACGTGCATTATTACCCATATTATGCAGTTATTATCGCTAGAACTGTAATATTTATACTTATTACTTATATTATTATCAATATAACATGCATTATTACCCATATAATGGAGGTATTATCGCTAGAACTGTAATAATTATACTTATTACTTATACTATTAGCAATATAACGTGCATTATTACCCATATAATGCAGTTATTATCGCCAGAACTGTAATAATTATACTTATTACTTATATTATTCTCAATGTAACATGCATTATTACCCATATAATGCAGTTATTATCGCTAGAACTGTAATAATTATACTTATTACTTATATTATTATCAACATAACATGCATTATTACCCATATAATGGAGGTATTATTGCTAGAACTGTAATAATTATACTTATTACTTACACTATTAGCAATATAACGTGCATTGTTACCCATATAATGCAGTTATTATCGAGAGAACTGTAATAATTATACTTATTACTTATATTATTCTCAATATAACATGCATTATTACCCATATTATGCAGTTATTATCGCAAGAACTCTAATAATTATACTTATTACTTATATTATTCTCAATATAACATGCATTATTACCCATATTATGCAGTTATTATCGCTAGAACTGTAATAATTGTACTCATTACTTATATTATTAGCAATATAACGTGCATTATTACCCATATTATGCAGTTATTATCGCTAGAACTGTAATAATTATACTTATTACTTATATCATTATCAATATAACATGCATTATTACCCATATAATAGAGGTATTATCGCTAGAACTGTAATAATTATACTTATTACTTATACTATTAGCAATATAACGTGCATTTTTACCCATATAATGCAGTTATTATCGCTAGAACTGTAATAATTATACTTATTACTTATATTGTTAGCAATATAACGTGCATTATTACCCATATAATGCAGTTATTATCGCTAGAACTGTAATAATTATACTTATTACTTATATTATTCTCAATATAACATGCATTATTACCCACATTATGCAGTTATTATCGCTAGAACTATAATAAATATACGTATTACTTTCATTATCATCAATATAACATGCATTATTACCCATATAATAGAGGTATTATCGCTAGAACTGTAATAAGTATACTTATTACTTATACTATTAGCAATAAAACGTGCATTGTTACCCATATAATGCAGTTATTATCGCTAGAACTATAATAATTATACTTATTACTCCCGATATTATCAATATAACATGCATTATTTCCCATATAATGCAGTTATTATCGCTAGAACTGTAATAATTATACTTATTACTTATATTATTAGCCTTATAACGTGCATTATTACCCATATAATGCAGTTATTATCGCTAGAACTGTAATAATTATACTTATTACTTATATTGTTCGCAATATAACGTGCATTATTACCCATATAATGCAGTTATTATCGCTAGAACTGTAATAATTATACTTATTACTCATATTATTATCAATATAACATGCATTATTACCCATATTATGCAGTTATTATCGCTAGAACTATAATAAATATACGTATTACTTTTATTATCATCAATATAACATGCATTATTACCCATATAATGCAGTTATTATCGCTAGAACTGTAATAATTATACCTATTACTTATATTATTCTCAATATAACATGCATTATTACCCACATTATGCAGTTATTATCGCTAGAACTATAATAAATATACGTATTACTTTCATTATCATCAATATAACATGCATTATTACCCATATAATAGAGGTATTATCGCTAGAACTGTAATAATTATACTTATTACTTATACTATTAGCAATATAACGTGCATTTTTACCCATATAATGCAGTTATTATCGCTAGAACTGTAATAATTATACTTATTACTTATATTATTATCAATATAACATGCATTATTACCCATATAATGCAGTTATTATCGCTAGAACTGTAATAATTATACCTATTACTTATATTATTCTCAATATAACATGCATTGTTACCCACATTATGCAGTTATTATCGCTAGAACTATAATAAATATACGTATTACTTTCATTATCATCAATATAACATGCATTATTACCCATATAATAGAGGTATTATCGCTAGAACTGTAATAATTATACTTATTACTTATACTATTAGCAATAAAACGTGCATTGTTACCCATATAATGCAGTTATTATCGCTAGAATTATAATAATTATACTTATTACTCCCGATATTATCAATATAACATGCATTATTACCCATATTATGCAGTTATTATCGATAGACCTGTAATAATTATACTTATTACTTATATTATTCTCAATATAACATGCATTATTACCCACATTATGCAGTTATGATCGCCGGAACTATAATAAATATACTTATTACTCCCAATATTATCAATGTAACATGCATTATTACCCATATAATGCAGTTATTATCGCTAGAACTGTAATAATTATACTTATTACTTATATTGTTAGCAATATAACGTGCATTATTACTCATATAATGAAGTTATTATCGCTAGAACTGTAATAATTATACTTATTACTCATATTATTATCAATATAACATGCATTATTACCCATATTATGCAGTTATTATCGCAAGAACTATAATAAATATACGTATTACTTTAATTATTATCATTATAACATGCATTATTACCCATATTATGCAGGTATTATCGCTAGAACTATAATAAATATACGTATTACTTCTATTATCATCAATATAACTTGCATTATTACCCATATAATGCAGTTATTATCGATAGAACTGTAATAAATATATTTATTAGTTTTATTATTATCAATATGACATGCACTATTTGCCATATTTTACTATTATTATCGCTAGAACTATAATAATTATACTTATTACTCCCGATATTATCAATATAACATGCATTATTACCCATATAATGCAGTTATTATCGCCAGAACTGTAATAATTATACTTATTACTTATATTATTCTCAATATAACATGC
Organism: Megachile leachella; assembly: GCA_963576845.1. Classification (NCBI taxonomy): domain Eukaryota; kingdom Metazoa; phylum Arthropoda; class Insecta; order Hymenoptera; family Megachilidae; genus Megachile; species Megachile leachella. Next base: position 1,769,432 of record CAUYWW010000067.1, read on the forward strand.
ATTATTACCCATATTATGCAGTTATTATCGCTAGAACTGTAATAATTATACTTATTACTTATACTATTAGCAATAAAACGTGCATTGTTACCCATATAATGCAGTTATTATCGCTAGAATTATAATAATTATACTTATTACTCCCGATATTATCAATATAACATGCATTATTACCCATATTATGCAGTTATTATCGATAGACCTGTAATAATTATACTTATTACTTATATTATTCTCAATATAACATGCATTATTACCCACATTATGCAGTTATGATCGCCGGAACTATAATAAATATACTTATTACTCCCAATATTATCAATGTAACATGCATTATTACCCATATAATGCAGTTATTATCGCTAGAACTATAATAATTATACTTATTACTCCCGATATTATCAATATAACATGCATTATTACCCATATAATGCAGTTATTATCGCCAGAACTGTAATAATTATACTTATTACTTATATTATTCTCAATATAACATGCATTATTACCCATATTATGCAGTTATTATCGCTAGAACTGTAATAATTGTACTCATTACTTATATTATTAGCAATATAACGTGCATTATTACCCATATTATGCAGTTATTATCGCTAGAACTGTAATAATTATACTTATTACTTATATCATTATCAATATAACATGCATTATTACCCATATAATAGAGGTATTATCGCTAGAACTGTAATAATTATACTTATTACTTATATTGTTAGCAATATAACGTGCATTATTACCCATATAATGCAGTTATTATCGCTAGAACTGTAATAATTATACCTATTACTTATATTATTCTCAATATAACATGCATTATTACCCACATTATGCAGTTATTATCGCTAGAACTATAATAAATATACGTATTACTTTCATTATCATCAATATAACATGCATTATTACCCATATAATAGAGGTATTATCGCTAGAACTGTAATAATTATACTTATTACTTATACTATTAGCAATAAAACGTGCATTGTTACCCATATAATGCAGTTATTATCGCTAGAACTATAATAATTATACGTATTACTCCCGATATTATCAATATAACATGCATTATTACCCATATAATGCAGTTATTATCGCTAGAACTGTAATAATTATACTTATTACTTATATTATTAGCAATATAACGTGCATTATTACCCATATAATGCAGTTATTATCGCTAGAACTGTAATAATTATACTTATTACTTATATTGTTAGCAATATAACGTGCATTATTACCCATATAATGCAGTTATTATCGCTAGAACTGTAATAATTATACTTATTACTTATATTATTATCAATATAACATGCATTATTACCCATATAATGGAGGTATTATCGCAAGAACTGTAATAATTATACTTATTACTTATACTATTAGCAATATAACGTGCATTATTACCCATATAATGCAGTTATTATCGCCAGAACTGTAATAATTATACTTATCACTTATATTATTCTCAATATAACATGCATTATTACCCACATTATGCAGTTATTATCGATAGAACTATAATAAATATACGTATTACTTTCATTATCATCAATATAACATGCATTATTACCCATATAATGGAGGTATTATCGCTAGAACTGTAATAATTATACTTATTACTTATATTATTATCAATATAACATACATTATTACGCATATTATGCAGTTATTATCGATAGAACTGTAATAAATACACTTATTACTTTTACTATTATCAATATATCATGCACTATCAGCCATATTTTACTATTATTATCGCTACAACTATAATAATTATACTTATTACTCCCGATGTTATCAATATAACATGCCTTATTACCCATATAATGCAGTTATTATCGCTAGAACTGTAATAATTATACTCATTACTTATATTATTAGCAATGTAACGTGCATTATTACCCATATTATGCAGTTATTATCGCTAGAACTGTAATATTTATACTTATTACTTATATTATTATCAATATAACATGCATTATTACCCATATAATGGAGGTACTATCGCTAGAACTGTAATAATTATACTTATTACTTATACTATTAGCAATATAACGTGCATTATTACCCATATAATGCAGTTATTATCGCCAGAACTGTAATAATTATACTTATTACTTATATTATTCTCAATATAACATGCATTATTACCCATATAATGCAGTTATTATCGCTAGAACTGTAATAATTATACTTATTACTTATATTATTATCAACATAACATGCATTATTACCCATATAATGGAGGTATTATTGCTAGAACTGTAATAATTATACTTATTACTTACACTATTAGCAATATAACGTGCATTGTTACCCATATAATGCAGTTATTATCGAGAGAACTGTAATAATTATACTTATTACTTATATTATTCTCAATATAACATGCATTATTACCCATATTATGCAGTTATTATCGCAAGAACTATAATAAATATACGTATTACTTTCATTATTATCAATATAACATGCATTATTACCCATATTATGCAGGTATTATCGCTAGAGCTATAATAAATATACGTATTACTTTTATTATCATCAATATAACTTGCATTATTACCCATATAATGCAGTTATTATCGATAGAACTGTAATAAATATATTTATTAGTTTTATTATTATCAATATAACATGCACTATTTGCCATATTTTACTATTATTATCGCTAGAACTATAATAATTATACTTATTACTCCCGATATTATCAATATAACATGCATTATTACCCATATAATGCAGTTATTATCGCCAGAACTGTAATAATTATACTTATTACTTATATTATTCTCAATATAACATGCATTATTACCCATATTATGCAGTTATTATCGCTAGAACTGTAATAATTGTACTCATTACTTATATTATTAGCAATATAACGTGCATTATTACCCATATTATGCAGTTATTATCGCTAGAACTGTAATAATTATACTTATTACTTATATCATTATCAATATAACATGCATTATTACCCATATAATAGAGGTATTATCGCTAGAACTGTAATAATTATACTTATTACTTATACTATTAGCAATATAACGTGCATTTTTACCCATATAATGCAGTTATTATCGCTAGAACTGTAATAATTATACTTATTACTTATATTGTTAGCAATATAACGTGCATTATTACCCATATAATGCAGTTATTATCGCTAGAACTGTAATAATTATACTTATTACTTATATTATTCTCAATATAACATGCATTATTACCCACATTATGCAGTTATTATCGCTAGAACTATAATAAATATACGTATTACTTTCATTATCATCAATATAACATGCATTATTACCCATATAATAGAGGTATTATCGCTAGAACTGTAATAAGTATACTTATTACTTATACTATTAGCAATAAAACGTGCATTGTTACCCATATAATGCAGTTATTATCGCTAGAACTATAATAATTATACTTATTACTCCCGATATTATCAATATAACATGCATTATTTCCCATATAATGCAGTTATTATCGCTAGAACTGTAATAATTATACTTATTACTTATATTATTAGCCTTATAACGTGCATTATTACCCATATAATGCAGTTATTATCGCTAGAACTGTAATAATTATACTTATTACTTATATTGTTCGCAATATAACGTGCATTATTACCCATATAATGCAGTTATTATCGCTAGAACTGTAATAATTATACTTATTACTCATATTATTATCAATATAACATGCATTATTACCCATATTATGCAGTTATTATCGCTAGAACTATAATAAATATAGGTATTACTTTTATTATCATCAATATAACATGCATTATTACCCATATTATGCAGTTATTATCGATAGAACTGTAATAAATGTACTTATTACTTTTATTATTATCAATATAACATGCATTATTACCCACATTATGCAGTTATGATCGCCGGAACTATAATAAATATACTTATTACTCCCAATATTATCAATGTAACATGCATTATTACCCATATAATGCAGTTATTATCGCTAGAACTGTAATAATTATACTTATTACTTATATTATTATCAATATAACAAGCATTATTACCCATATAATGGAGGTATTATCGCAAGAACTGTAATAATTATACTTATTACTTATATTATTAGCAATATAACGTGCATTATTACCCATATAATGCAGTTATTATCGCTAGAACTGTAATAATTATACTTATTACTTATATTATTATCAATATAACATGCATTATTACCCATATAATGGAGGTATTATCGCAAGAAATGTAATAATTATACTTATTACTTATACTATTAGCAATATAACGTGCATTATTACCCATATAATGGAGGTATTATCGCAAGAAATGTAATAATTATACTTATTACTTATACTATTAGCAATATAACGTGCATTATTACCCATATAATGCAGTTATTATCGCCAGAACTATAATAAATATATACGTATTACTTTTATTATCATCAATATAACATGCATTATTACCCATATTATGCAGTTATTATCGATAGACCTGTAATAATTATACTTATTACTTATATTATTCTCAATATTACATGCATTATTACCCACATTATGCAGTTATGATCGCCGGAACTATAATAAATATACTTATTACTCCCAATATTATCAATGTAACATGCATTATTACCCATATAATGCAGTTATTATCGCTAGAACTGTAATAATTATACTTATTACTTATATTATTATCAATATAACAAGCATTATTACCCATATAATGGAGGTATTATCGCAAGAGCTGTAATAATTATACTTATTACTTATACTATTAGCAATATGACGTGCATTATTACCCATATAATGCAGTTATTATCGCCAGAACTATAATAAATATACGTATTACTTTTATTATCATCAATATAACATGCATTATTACCCATATTATGCAGTTATTATCGATAGACCTGTAATAATTATACTTATTACTTATATTATTCTCAATATAACATGCATTATTACCCACATTATGCAGTTATGATCGCCGGAACTATAATAAATATACTTATTACTCCCAATATTATCAATGTAACATGCATTATTACCCATATAATGCAGTTATTATCGCTAGAACTGTAATAATTATACTTATTACTTATATTGTTAGCAATATAACGTGCGTTATTACCCATATAATGCAGTTATTATCGCTAGAACTGTAATAATTATACTTATTACTCATATTATTATCAATATACCATGCATTATTACCCATATTATGCAGTTATTATCGCAAGAACTATAATAAATATACGTATTACTTTAATTATTATCAATATAACATGCATTATTACCCATATTATGCAGGTATTATCGCTAGAACTATAATAAATATACGTATTACTTCTATTATCATCAATATAACTTGCATTATTATCCATATAATGCAGTTATTATCGATAGAACTGTAATAAATATATTTATTAGTTTTATTATTATCAATATGACATGCACTATTTGCCATATTTTACTATTATTATCGCTAGAACTATAATAATTATACTTATTACTCCCGATATTATCAATATAACATGCATTATACCCATATAATGCAGTTATTATCGCCAGAACTGTAATAACTATACTTATTACTTATATTATTCTCAATATAACATGCATTATTACCCATATTATGCAGTTATTATCGCTAGAACTGTAATAATTGTTCTCATTACTTATATTATTAGCAATATAACGTGCATTATTACCCATATTATGCAGTTATTATCGCTATAACTGTAATAATTATACTTATTACTTATATTATTATCAATATAACAAGCATTATTACCCATATAATGGAGGTATTATCGCAAGAACTGTAATAATTATACTTATTACTTATACTATTAGCAATATAACGTGCATTATTACCCATATAATGCAGTTATTATCGCTAGAACTGTAATAATTATACTTATTACTCATATTATTATCAATATAACATGCATTATTACCCATATTATGCAGTTATTATCGCAAGAACTATAATAAATATACGTATTACTTTAATTATTATCAATATAACATGCATTATTACCCATATTATGCAGGTATTATCGCTAGAACTATAATAAATATACGTATTACTTCTATTATCATCAATATAACTTGCATTATTATCCATATAATGCAGTTATTATCGATAGAACTGTAATAAATATATTTATTAGTTTTATTATTATCAATATGACATGCACTATTTGCCATATTTTACTATTATTATCGCTAGAACTATAATAATTATACTTATTACTCCCGATATTATCAATATAGCATGCATTATTACCCATATAATGCAGTTATTATCGCCAGAACTGTAATAATTATACTTATTACTTATATTATTCTCAATATAACATGCATTATTACCCATATTATGCAGTTATTATCGCTAGAACTGTAATAATTGTACTCATTACTTATATTATTAGCAATATAACGTGCATTATTACCCATATTATGCAGTTATTATCGCTAGAACTGTAATAATTATACTTATTACTTATATCATTATCAATATAACATGCATTATTACCCATATAATAGAGGTATTATCGCTAGAACTGTAATAATTATACTTATTACTTATACTATTAGCAATATAACGTGCATTTTTACCCATATAATGCAGTTATTATCGCTAGAACTGTAATAATTATACTTATTACTTATATTGTTAGCAATATAACGTGCATTATTACCCATATAATGCAGTTATTATCGCTAGAACTGTAATAATTATACCTATTACTTATATTATTCTCAATATAACATGCATTATTACCCACATTATGCAGTTATTATCGCTAGAACTATAATAAATATACGTATTACTTTCATTATCATCAATATAACATGCATTATTACCCATATAATAGAGGTATTATCGCTAGAACTGTAATAATTACACTTATTACTTATACTATTAGCAATAAAACGTGCATTGTTACCCATATAATGCAGTTATTATCGCTAGAACTGTAATAATTATACTTATTACTTATATTATTAGCAATATAACGTGCATTATTACCCATATAATGCAGTTATTATCGCTAGAACTGTAATAATTATACTTATTACTTATATTGTTAACAATATAACATGCATTATTACCCATATAATGCAGTTATTATCGCTAGAACTGTAATAATTGTACTCATTACTTATATTATTAGCAATATAACGTGCATTATTACCCATATTATGCAGTTATTATCGCTAGAACTGTAATAATTATACTTATTACTTATATCATTATCAATATAACATGCATTATTACCCATATAATAGAGGTATTATCGCAAGAACTGTAATAATTATACTTATTACTTATACTATTAGCAATATAACGTGCATTATTACCCATATAATGCAGTTATTATCGCCAGAACTGTAATAATTATACTTATTACTTATATTATTCTCAATATAACATGCATTATTACCCACATTATGCAGTTATTATCGCTAGAACTATAATAAATATACGTATTACTTTCATTATCATCAATATAACATGCATTATTACCCATATAATAGAGGTATTATCGCTAGAACTGTAATAATTATACTTATTACTTATACTATTAGCAATAAAACGTGCATTGTTACCCATATAATGCAGTTATTATCGCTAGAACTATAATAATTATACTTATTACTCCCGGTATTATCAATATAACATGCATTATTACCCATATAATGCAGTTATTATCGCTAGAACTGTAATAATTATACTTATTACTTATACTATTAGCAATATGACGTGCATTATTACCCATATAATGCAGTTATTATCGCCAGAACTATAATAAATATACGTATTACTTTTATTATCATCAATATAACATGCATTATTACCCATATTATGCAGTTATTATCGATAGAACTGCAATAATTATACTTATTGCTTATATTATTCTCAATATAACATACATTATTACCCACATTATGCAGTTATGATCGCCAGAACTATAATAAATATACTTATTACTCCCAATATTATCAATGTAACACGCATTATTACCCATATAATGCAGTTATTATCGCTAGAACTGTAATAATTATACTTATTACTTATATTGTTAGCAATATAACGTGCATTATTACCCATATAATGCAGTTATTATCGCTAGAACTGTAATAATTATACTTATTACTCATATTATTATCAATATAACATGCATTATTAGCCATATTATGCAGTTATTATCGCTAGAACTGTAATATTTATACTTATTACTTATATTATTATCAATATAACATGCATTATTACCCATATAATGGAGGTATTATCGCTAGAACTGTAATAATTATACTTATTACTTATACTATTAGCAATATAACGTGCATTATTACCCATATAATGCAGTTATTATCGCCAGAACTGTAATAATTATACTTATTACTTATATTATTCTCAATATAACATGCATTATTACCCATATAATGCAGTTATTATCGCTAGAACTGTAATAATTATACTTATTACTTATATTATTATCAACATAACATGCATTATTACCCATATAATAGAGGTATTATTGCTAGAACTGTAATAATTATACTTATTACTTACACTATTAGCAATATAACGTGCATTGTTACCCATATAATGCAGTTATTATCGCCAGAACTGTAATAATTATACTTATTACTTATACTATTAGCAATATAACGTGCATTATTACCCGTATAATGCAGTTATTATCGCCAGAACTATAATAAATATACGTATTACTTTTATTATCATCAATATAACATGCATTATTACCCATATTATGCAGTTATTATCGATAGAACTGTAATAATTATACTTATTGCTTATATTATTCTCAATATAACATACATTATTACCCACATTATGCAGTTATGATCGCCAGAACTATAATAAATATACTTATTACTCCCAATATTATCAATGTAACACGCATTATTACCCATATAATGCAGTTATTATCGCTAGAACTGTAATAATTATACTTATTACTTATATTGTTAGCAATATAACGTGCATTATTACCCATATAATGCAGTTATTATCGCTAGAACTGTAATAATTATACTTATTACTCATATTATTATCAATATAACATGCATTATTAGCCATATTATGCAGTTATTATCGCTAGAACTGTAATATTTATACTTATTACTTATATTATTATCAATATAACATGCATTATTACCCATATAATGGAGGTATTATCGCTAGAACTGTAATAATTATACTTATTACTTATACTATTAGCAATATAACGTGCATTATTACGCATATAATGCAGTTATTATCGCCAGAACTGTAATAATTATACTTATTACTTATATTATTCTCAATATAACATGCATTATTACCCATATTATGCAGTTATTATCGCAAGAACTATAATAAATATACGTATTACTTTCATTATTATCAATATAACTTGCATTATTACCCATATTATGCAGTTATTATCGATAGAACTGTAATAAATATATTTATTAGTTTTATTATTATCAATATAACATGCACTATTAGCCATATTTTACTATTATTATCGCTAGAACTATAATAATTATACTTATTACTCCCGATGTTATCAATATAACATGCCTTATTACCCATATAATGCAGTTATTATCGCTAGAACTATAATAAATATACGTATTACTTTCATTATCATCAATATAACATGCATTATTACCCATATTATGCAGTTATTATCGCTAGAACTATAATAATTATACTTATTACTCCCGATATTATCAATATAACATGCATTATTACCCATATAATGGAGGTATTATCGCTAGAACTGTAATAATTATACTTATTACTTATATTATTCTCAATATAACATGCATTATTACCCATATTTTGCAGTTATTATCTCTAGAACCATAATAAATATACTCATTACTCCCAATATTATCAATATAACATGCATTTTTACCCATATAATGCAGTTATTATCGCTAGAACTGTAATAATTATACTTATTACTTATATTGTTAGCAATATAACGTGCATTATTACCCATATAATGCAGTTATTATCGCTAGAACTGTAATAATTATACTTATTACTTATAATATTATCAATATAACATGCATTATTACCCATATTATGCAGTTATGATCGCCAGAACTATAATAAATATACTTATTACTCCCAATATTATCAATGTAACATGCATTATTACCCATATAATGCAGTTATTATCGCTAGAACTGTAATAATTATACTTATTACTTATATTGTTAGCAATATAACGTGCATTATTACCCATATAATGCAGTTATTATCGCTAGAACTGTAATAATTATACTTATTACTCATATTATTATCAATATAACATGCATTATTACCCATATTATGCAGTTATTATCGCTAGAACTATAATAAATATACGTATTACTTTTATTATCATCAATATAACATGCATTATTACCCATATTATGCAGTTATTATCGATAGAACTGTAATAAATATACTTATTACTTTTATTATTATCAATATAACATGCACTATTTGCCATATTTTACTATTATTATCGCTAGAACTATAATAATTATACTTATTACTCCCGATATTATCAATATAACATGCATTATTACCCATATAATGCACTTATTATCGCTAGAACTGTAATAATTATACTTATAACTTATATTATTATCAATATAACATGCATTATTACCCATATAATGCAGTTATTATCGCTAGAACTGTAATAATTGTACTCATTACTTATATTATTAGCAATATAACGTGCATTATTACCCATATTATGCAGTTATTATCGCTAGAACTGTAATAATTATACTTATTACTTATATCATTATCAATATAACATGCATTATTACCCATATAATAGAGGTATTATCGCTAGAACTGTAATAATTATACTTATTACTTATACTATTAGCAATATAACGTGCATTTTTACCCATATAATGCAGTTATTATCGCTAGAACTGTAATAATTATACTTATTACTTATATTATTATCAATATAACATGCATTATTACCCATATTATGCAGTTATTATCTCTAGAACCATAATAAATATACTCATTACTCCCAATATTATCAATATAACATGCATTTTTACCCATATAATGCAGTTATTATCGCTAGAACTGTAATAATTATACTTATTACTTATACTATTAGCAATATAACGTATATTATTACCCATATAATGCAGTTATTATCGCCAGAACTGTAATAATTATACTTATTACTTATATTATTCTCAATATAACATGCATTATTACCCATATAATGCAGTTATTATCGCTAGAACTGTAATAATTATACTTATTACTTATATTATTATCAACATAACATGCATTATTACCCATATTATGCAGTTATTATCGCTAGAACTATAATAAATATACGTATTACTTTCATTATCATCAATATAACATGCATTATTACCCATATAATGGAGGTATTATCGCTAGAACTGTAATAATTATACTTATTACTTATATTATTATCAATATAACATGCATTATTACCCATATTATGCAGTTATTATCGATAGAACTGTAATAAATGCACTTACTACATTTACTATTATCAATATATCATGCACTATTAGCCATATTTTACTATTATTATCGCTAGAACTATAATAATTATACCTATTACTCCCGATGTTATGAATATTACATGCCTTATTACCCATATAATGCAGTTATTATCGCTAGAACTGTAATAATTATACTTATTACTTATATTGTTCTCAATATAACATGCATTATTACCCATATTATGCAGTTATTATCTCTAGAACCATAATAAATATACTCATTACTCCCAATATTATCAATATAACATGCATTTTTACCCATATAATGCAGTTATTATCGCTAGAACTGTAATAATTATACTTATTACTTATATTATTAGCAATATAACGTGCATTATTACGCATATTATGCAGTTATTATCGCTAGAACTATAATAAATATACGTAATACTTTTATTATCATCAATATAACATGCATTATTACCCATATTATGCAGTTATTATCGATAGAACTGTAATAAATATACTTATTACTTTTATTATTATGAATATAACATGCACTATTTGCCATATTTTACTATTATTATCGCTAGAACTATAATAATTATACTTATTACTCCCGATATTATCAATATAACATGCATTATTACCCATATAATGCAGTTATTATCGCTAGAACTGTAATAATTATACTTATTACTTATATTGTTATCAATATAACATGCATTATTACCCATATAATGCAGTTATTATCGCTAGAACTGTAATAATTGTACTCATTACTTATATTATTAGCAATATAACGTGCATTATTACCCATATTATGCAGTTATTATCGCTAGAACTGTAATAATTATACTTATTACTTATATCATTATCAATATAACATGCATTATTACCCATATAATAGAGGTATTATCGCTAGAACTGTAATAATTATACTTATTACTTATACTATTAGCAATATAACGTGCATTTTTACCCATATAATGCAGTTATTATCGCTAGAACTGTAATAATTATACTTATTACTTATATTATTATCAATATAACATGCATTATTACCCATATTATGCAGTTATTATCTCTAGAACCATAATAAATATACTCATTACTCCCAATATTATCAATATAACATGCATTTTTACCCATATAATGCAGTTATTATCGCTAGAACTGTAATAATTATACTTATTACTTATATTATTAGCAATATAACGTGCATTATTACCCATATAATGTAGTTATTACCGCTAGAACTGTAATAATTATACTTATTACTTATACTATTAGCAATATAACGTATATTATTACCCATATAATGCAGTTATTATCGCCAGAACTGTAATAATTATACTTATTACTTATATTATTCTCAATATAACATGCATTATTACCCATATTATGCAGTTATTATCGCTAGAACTATAATAAATGTACGTATTACTTTTATTATCATCAATATAACATGCATTATTACCCATATAATGCAGTTATTATCGCTAGAACTGTAATAATTATACTTATTACTTATATTGTTATCAATATAACATGCATTATTACCCATATAATGCAGTTATTATCGCTAGAACTGTAATAATTGTACTCATTACTTATATTATTAGCAATATAACGTGCATTATTACCCATATTATGCAGTTATTATCGCTAGAACTGTAATAATTATACTTATTACTTATATCATTATCAATATAACATGCATTATTACCCATATAATAGAGGTATTATCGCTAGAACTGTAATAATTATACTTATTACTTATACTATTAGCAGTATATCGTGCATCGTTACCCATATAATGCAGTTATTATCGCCAGAACTGTAATAATTATACTTATTACTTATATTATTCTCAATATAACATGCATTATTACCCATATTATGCAGTTATTATCGCTAGAAGTATAATAAATATACGTATTACTTTTATTATCATCAATATAACATGCATTATTACCCATATTATGCAGTTATTATCGCTAGAACTATAATAAATATACGTATTACTTTCATTATCATCAATATAACATGCATTATTACCCATATTATGCAGTTATTATCGATAGAACTGTAATAAATATACTTATTACTTTTATTATTATCAATATAACATGCACTATTTGCCATATTTTACTATTATTATCGCTAGAACTATAATAATTATACTTATTACTCCCGATATTATCAATATAACATGCATTATTACCCATATAATGCACTTATTATCGCTAGAACTGTAATAATTATACTTATTACTTATATTATTATCAATATAACATGCATTATTACCCATATAATGCAGTTATTATCGCTAGAACTGTAATAATTGTACTCATTACTTATATTATTAGCAATATAACATGCATTATTACCCACATTATGCAGTTATGATCGCCGGAACTATAATAAATATACTTATTACTCCCAATATTATCAATGTAACATGCATTATTACCCATATAATGCAGTTATTATCGCTAGAACTATAATAATTATACTTATTACTCCCGATATTATCAATATAACATGCATTATTACCCATATAATGCAGTTATTATCGCCAGAACTGTAATAATTATACTTATTACTTATATTATTCTCAATATAACATGCATTATTACCCATATTATGCAGTTATTATCGCTAGAACTGTAATAATTGTACTCATTACTTATATTATTAGCAATATAACGTGCATTATTACCCATATTATGCAGTTATTATCGCTAGAACTGTAATAATTATACTTATTACTTATATCATTATCAATATAACATGCATTATTACCCATATAATAGAGGTATTATCGCTAGAACTGTAATAATTATACTTATTACTTATATTGTTAGCAATATAACGTGCATTATTACCCATATAATGCAGTTATTATCGCTAGAACTGTAATAATTATACCTATTACTTATATTATTCTCAATATAACATGCATTATTACCCACATTATGCAGTTATTATCGCTAGAACTATAATAAATATACGTATTACTTTCATTATCATCAATATAACATGCATTATTACCCATATAATAGAGGTATTATCGCTAGAACTGTAATAATTATACTTATTACTTATACTATTAGCAATAAAACGTGCATTGTTACCCATATAATGCAGTTATTATCGCTAGAACTATAATAATTATACGTATTACTCCCGATATTATCAATATAACATGCATTATTACCCATATAATGCAGTTATTATCGCTAGAACTGTAATAATTATACTTATTACTTATATTATTAGCAATATAACGTGCATTATTACCCATATAATGCAGTTATTATCGCTAGAACTGTAATAATTATACTTATTACTTATATTGTTAGCAATATAACGTGCATTATTACCCATATAATGCAGTTATTATCGCTAGAACTGTAATAATTATACTTATTACTTATATTATTATCAATATAACATGCATTATTACCCATATAATGGAGGTATTATCGCAAGAACTGTAATAATTATACTTATTACTTATACTATTAGCAATATAACGTGCATTATTACCCATATAATGCAGTTATTATCGCCAGAACTGTAATAATTATACTTATCACTTATATTATTCTCAATATAACATGCATTATTACCCACATTATGCAGTTAGTATCGATAGAACTATAATAAATATACGTATTACTTTCATTATCATCAATATAACATGCATTATTACCCATATAATGGAGGTATTATCGCTAGAACTGTAATAATTATACTTATTACTTATATTATTATCAATATAACATACATTATTACGCATATTATGCAGTTATTATCGATAGAACTGTAATAAATACACTTATTACTTTTACTATTATCAATATATCATGCACTATCAGCCATATTTTACTATTATTATCGCTAGAACTATAATAATTATACTTATTACTCCCGATGTTATCAATATAACATGCCTTATTACCCATATAATGCAGTTATTATCGCTAGAACTGTAATAATTGTACTCATTACTTATATTATTAGCAATATAACGTGCATTATTACCCATATTATGCAGTTATTATCGCTAGAACTGTAATAATTATACTTATTACTTATATCATTATCAATATAACATGCATTATTACCCATATAATAGAGGTATTATCGCTAGAACTGTAATAATTATACTTATTACTTATATTGTTAGCAATATAACGTGCATTATTACCCATATAATGCAGTTATTATCGCTAGAACTGTAATAATTATACCTATTACTTATATTATTCTCAATATAACATGCATTATTACCCACATTATGCAGTTATTATCGCTAGAACTATAATAAATATACGTATTACTTTCATTATCATCAATATAACATGCATTATTACCCATATAATAGAGGTATTATCGCTAGAACTGTAATAATTATACTTATTACTTATACTATTAGCAATAAAACGTGCATTGTTACCCATATAATGCAGTTATTATCGCTAGAACTATAATAATTATACGTATTACTCCCGATATTATCAATATAACATGCATTATTACCCATATAATGCAGTTATTATCGCTAGAACTGTAATAATTATACTTATTACTTATATTATTAGCAATATAACGTGCATTTTTACCCATATAATGCAGTTATTATCGCTAGAACTGTAATAATTATACTTATTACTTATATTGTTCGCAATATAACGTGCATTATTACCCATATAATGCAGTTATTATCGCTAGAACTGTAATAATTATACTTATTACTCATATTATTATCAATATAACATGCATTATTACCCATATTATGCAGTTATTATCGCTAGAACTATAATAAATATACGTATTACTTTTATTATCATCAATATAACATGCATTATTACCCATATTATGCAGTTATTATCGATAGAACTGTAATAAATGTACTTATTACTTTTATTATTATCAATATAACATGCATTATTACCCACATTATGCAGTTATGATCGCCGGAACTATAATAAATATACTTATTACTCCCAATATTATCAATGTAACATGCATTATTACCCATATAATGCAGTTATTATCGCTAGAACTGTAATAATTATACTTATTACTTATATTATTATCAATATAACAAGCATTATTACCCATATAATGGAGGTATTATCGCAAGAACTGTAATAATTATACTTATTACTTATATTATTAGCAATATAACGTGCATTATTACCCATATAATGCAGTTATTATCGCTAGAACTGTAATAATTATACTTATTACTTATATTATTATCAATATAACATGCATTATTACCCATATAATGGAGGTATTATCGCAAGAAATGTAATAATTATACTTATTACTTATACTATTAGCAATATAACGTGCATTAATACCCATATAATGGAGGTATTATCGCAAGAAATGTAATAATTATACTTATTACTTATACTATTAGCAATATAACGTGCATTATTACCCATATAATGCAGTTATTATCGCCAGAACTGTAATAATTATACTTATTACTTATACTATTAGCAATATAACGTGCATTATTACCCATATTATGCAGTTATTATCGCAAGAACTATAATAAATATACGTATTACTTTTATTATCATCAATATAACATGCATTATTACCCATATTATGCAGTTATTATCGATAGAACTGTAATAATTATACTTATTGCTTATATTATTCTCAATATAACATACATTATTACCCACATTATGCAGTTATGATCGCCAGAACTATAATAAATATACTTATTACTCCCAATATTATCAATGTAACACGCATTATTACCCATATAATGCAGTTGTTATCGCTAGAACTGTAATAATTATACTTATTACTTATATTGTTAGCAATATAACGTGCATTATTACCCATATAATGCAGTTATTATCGCTAGAACTGTAATAATTATACTTATTACTCATATTATTATCAATATAACATGCATTATTAGCCATATTATGCAGTTATTATCGCTAGAACTGTAATATTTATACTTATTACTTATATTATTATCAATATAACATGCATTATTACCCATATAATGGAGGTATTATCGCTAGAACTGTAATAATTATACTTATTACTTATACTATTAGCAATATAACGTGCATTATTACCCATATAATGCAGTTATTATCGCCAGAACTGTAATAATTATACTTATTACTTATATTATTCTCAATATAACATGCATTATTACCCATATAATGCAGTTATTATCGCTAGAACTGTAATAATTATACTTATTACTTATATTATTATCAACATAACATGCATTATTACCCATATAATAGAGGTATTATTGCTAGAACTGTAATAATTATACTTATTACTTACACTATTAGCAATATAACGTGCATTGTTACCCATATAATGCAGTTATTATCGCCAGAACTGTAATAATTATACTTATTACTTATACTATTAGCAATATAACGTGCATTATTACCCGTATAATGCAGTTATTATCGCCAGAACTATAATAAATATACGTATTACTTTTATTATCATCAATATAACATGCATTATTACCCATATTATGCAGTTATTATCGATAGAACTGTAATAATTATACTTATTGCTTATATTATTCTCAATATAACATACATTATTACCCACATTATGCAGTTATGATCGCCAGAACTATAATAAATATACTTATTACTCCCAATATTATCAATGTAACACGCATTATTACCCATATAATGCAGTTATTATCGCTAGAACTGTAATAATTATACTTATTACTTATATTGTTAGCAATATAACGTGCATTATTACCCATATAATGCAGTTATTATCGCTAGAACTGTAATAATTATACTTATTACTCATATTATTATCAATATAACATGCATTATTAGCCATATTATGCAGTTATTATCGCTAGAACTGTAATATTTATACTTATTACTTATATTATTATCAATATAACATGCATTATTACCCATATAATGGAGGTATTATCGCTAGAACTGTAATAATTATACTTATTACTTATACTATTAGCAATATAACGTGCATTATTACGCATATAATGCAGTTATTATCGCCAGAACTGTAATAATTATACTTATTACTTATATTATTCTCAATATAACATGCATTATTACCCATATAATGCAGTTATTATCGCTAGAACTGTAATAATTATACTTATTACTTATATTATTATCAACATAACATGCATTATTACCCATATAATAGAGGTATTATTGCTAGAACTGTAATAATTATACTTATTACTTACACTATTAGCAATATAACGTGCATTGTTACCCATATAATGCAGTTATTATCGCCAGAACTGTAATAATTATACTTATTACTTATATTATTCTCAATATAACATGCATTATTACCCATATTAAGCAGTTATTATCGCAAGAACTATAATAAATATACGTATTACTTTCATTATTATCAATATAACTTGCATTATTACCCATATTATGCAGTTATTATCGATAGAACTGTAATAAATATATTTATTAGTTTTATTATTATCAATATAACATGCACTATTAGCCATATTTTACTATTATTATCGCTAGAACTATAATAATTATACTTATTACTCCCGATGTTATCAATATAACATGCCTT
Organism: Megachile leachella; assembly: GCA_963576845.1. NCBI lineage: Eukaryota > Metazoa > Arthropoda > Insecta > Hymenoptera > Megachilidae > Megachile > Megachile leachella. The sequence continues at coordinate 1,788,609 of CAUYWW010000067.1, forward strand.
ATTACCCATATAATGCAGTTATTATCGCTAGAACTGTAATAATTATACTTACTACTTTCAGTATCATCAATATAACATGCATTATTACCCATATTAAGAAGTTATTATCGCTAGAACTGTAATAATTATACTTATTACTTATATTGTTAGCAATATAACGTGCATTATTACCCATATAATGCAGTTATTATCGCTAGAACTGTAATAATTATACTTATTACTTATATTATTATCAATATAACATGCATTATTACCCATATTATGCAGTTATTATCTCTAGAACCATAATAAATATACTCATTACTCCCAATATTATCAATATAACATGCATTTTTACCCATATAATGCAGTTATTATCGCTAGAACTGTAATAATTATACTTATTACTTATACTATTAGCAATATAACGTATATTATTACCCATATAATGCAGTTATTATCGCCAGAACTATAATAAATATACGTATTACTTTTATTATCATCAATATAACATGCATTATTACCCATATTATGCAGTTATTATCGATAGAACTGTAATAAATATACTTATTACTTTTATTATTATCAATATAACATGCACTATTTGCCATATTTTACTATTATTATCGCTAGAACTATAATAATTATACTTATTACTCCCGATATTATCAATATAACATGCATTATTACCCATATAATGCACTTATTATCGCTAGAACTGTAATAATTATACTTATTACTTATATTATTATCAATATAACATGCATTATTACCCATATAATGCAGTTATTATCGCTAGAACTGTAATAATTGTACTCATTACTTATATTATTAGCAATATAACGTGCATTATTACCCATATTATGCAGTTATTATCGCTAGAACTGTAATAATTATACTTATTACTTATATCATTATCAATATAACATGCATTATTACCCATATAATAGAGGTATTATCGCTAGAACTGTAATAATTATACTTATTACTTATACTATTAGCAATATAACGTGCATTTTTACCCATATAATGCAGTTATTATCGCTAGAACTGTAATAATTATACTTATTACTTATATTATTATCAATATAACATGCATTATTACCCATATTATGCAGTTATTATCTCTAGAACCATAATAAATATACTCATTACTCCCAATATTATCAATATAACATGCATTTTTACCCATATAATGCAGTTATTATCGCTAGAACTGTAATAATTATACTTATTACTTATACTATTAGCAATATAACGTATATTATTACCCATATAATGCAGTTATTATCGCCAGAACTGTAATAATTATACTTATTACTTATATTATTCTCAATATAACATGCATTATTACCCATATAATGCAGTTATTATCGCTAGAACTGTAATAATTATACTTATTACTTATATTATTATCAACATAACATGCATTATTACCCATATTATGCAGTTATTATCGCTAGAACTATAATAAATATACGTATTACTTTCATTATCATCAATATAACATGCATTATTACCCATATAATGGAGGTATTATCGCTAGAACTGTAATAATTATACTTATTACTTATATTATTATCAATATAACATGCATTATTACCCATATTATGCAGTTATTATCGATAGAACTGTAATAAATGCACTTACTACATTTACTATTATCAATATATCATGCACTATTAGCCATATTTTACTATTATTATCGCTAGAACTATAATAATTATACCTATTACTCCCGATGTTATGAATATTACATGCCTTATTACCCATATAATGCAGTTATTATCGCTAGAACTGTAATAATTATACTTATTACTTATATTATTCTCAATATAACATGCATTATTACCCATATTATGCAGTTATTATCTCTAGAACCATAATAAATATACTCATTACTCCCAATATTATCAATATAACATGCATTTTTACCCATATAATGCAGTTATTATCGCTAGAACTGTAATAATTATACTTATTACTTATATTATTAGCAATATAACGTGCATTATTACGCATATTATGCAGTTATTATCGCTAGAACTATAATAAATATACGTATTACTTTTATTATCATCAATATAACATGCATTATTACCCATATGATGCAGTTATTATCGATAGAACTGTAATAAATATACTTATTACTTTTATTATTATGAATATAACATGCACTATTTGCCATATTTTACTATTATTATCGCTAGAACTATAATAATTATACTTATTACTCCCGATATTATCAATATAACATGCATTATTACCCATATAATGCAGTTATTATCGCTAGAACTGTAATAATTATACTTATTACTTATATTGTTATCAATATAACATGCATTATTACCCATATAATGCAGTTATTATCGCTAGAACTGTAATAATTGTACTCATTACTTATATTATTAGCAATATAACGTGCATTATTACCCATATTATGCAGTTATTATCGCTAGAACTGTAATAATTATACTTATTACTTATATCATTATCAATATAACATGCATTATTACCCATATAATAGAGGTATTATCGCTAGAACTGTAATAATTATACTTATTACTTATACTATTAGCAATATAACGTGCATTTTTACCCATATAATGCAGTTATTATCGCTAGAACTGTAATAATTATACTTATTACTTATATTATTATCAATATAACATGCATTATTACCCATATTATGCAGTTATTATCTCTAGAACCATAATAAATATACTCATTACTCCCAATATTATCAATATAACATGCATTTTTACCCATATAATGCAGTTATTATCGCTAGAACTGTAATAATTATACTTATTACTTATATTATTAGCAATATAACGTGCATTATTACCCATATAATGTAGTTATTACCGCTAGAACTGTAATAATTATACTTATTACTTATACTATTAGCAATATAACGTATATTATTACCCATATAATGCAGTTATTATCGCCAGAACTGTAATAATTATACTTATTACTTATATTATTCTCAATATAACATGCATTATTACCCATATTATGCAGTTATTATCGCTAGAACTATAATAAATGTTCTCATTACTTATATTATTAGCAATATAACGTGCATTATTACCCATATTATGCAGTTATTATCGCTAGAACTGTAATAATTATACTTATTACTTATATCATTATCAATATAACATGCATTATTACCCATATAATAGAGGTATTATCGCTAGAACTGTAATAATTATACTTATTACTTATACTATTAGCAATAAAACGTGCATTGTTACCCATATAATGCAGTTATTATCGCTAGAACTGTAATAATTGTACTCATTACTTATATTATTAGCAATATAACGTGCATTCTTACCCATATTATGCAGTTATTATCGCTAGAACTGTAATAATTATACTTATTACTTATATCATTATCAATATAACATGCATTATTACCCATATAATAGAGGTATTATCGCTAGAACTGTAATAATTATACTTATTACTTATACTATTAGCAATATAACGTGCATTTTTACCCATATAATGCAGTTATTATCGCTAGAACTGTAATAATTATACCTATTACTTATTTTGTTAGCAATATAACGTGCATTATTACCCATATAATGCAGTTATTATCGCTAGAACTGTAATAATTATACTTATTACTTATATTATTATCAATATAACAAGCATTATTACCCATATAATGGAGGTATTATCGCAAGAACTGTAATAATTATACTTATTACTTATACTATTAGCAATATAACGTGCATTATTACCCATATAATGCAGTTATTATCGCTAGAACTGTAATAATTATACTTATTACTCATATTATTATCAATATAACATGCATTATTACCCATATTATGCAGTTATTATCGCAAGAACTATAATAAATATACGTATTACTTTAATTATTATCAATATAACATGCATTATTACCCATATTATGCAGGTATTATCGCTAGAACTATAATAAATATACGTATTACTTCTATTATCATCAATATAACTTGCATTATTATCCATATAATGCAGTTATTATCGATAGAACTGTAATAAATATATTTATTAGTTTTATTATTATCAATATGACATGCACTATTTGCCATATTTTACTATTATTATCGCTAGAACTATAATAATTATACTTATTACTCCCGATATTATCAATATAGCATGCATTATTACCCATATAATGCAGTTATTATCGCCAGAACTGTAATAATTATACTTATTACTTATATTATTCTCAATATAACATGCATTATTACCCATATTATGCAGTTATTATCGCTAGAACTGTAATAATTGTACTCATTACTTATATTATTAGCAATATAACGTGCATTATTACCCATATTATGCAGTTATTATCGCTAGAACTGTAATAATTATACTTATTACTTATATCATTATCAATATAACATGCATTATTACCCATATAATAGAGGTATTATCGCTAGAACTGTAATAATTATACTTATTACTTATACTATTAGCAATATAACGTGCATTTTTACCCATATAATGCAGTTATTATCGCTAGAACTGTAATAATTATACTTATTACTTATATTGTTAGCAATATAACGTGCATTATTACCCATATAATGCAGTTATTATCGCTAGAACTGTAATAATTATACCTATTACTTATATTATTCTCAATATAACATGCATTATTACCCACATTATGCAGTTATTATCGCTAGAACTATAATAAATATACGTATTACTTTCATTATCATCAATATAACATGCATTATTACCCATATAATAGAGGTATTATCGCTAGAACTGTAATAATTACACTTATTACTTATACTATTAGCAATAAAACGTGCATTGTTACCCATATAATGCAGTTATTATCGCTAGAACTGTAATAATTATACTTATTACTTATATTATTAGCAATATAACGTGCATTATTACCCATATAATGCAGTTATTATCGCTAGAACTGTAATAATTATACTTATTACTTATATTGTTAGCAATATAACATGCATTATTACCCATATAATGCAGTTATTATCGCTAGAACTGTAATAATTGTACTCATTACTTATATTATTAGCAATATAACGTGCATTATTACCCATATTATGCAGTTATTATCGCTAGAACTGTAATAATTATACTTATTACTTATATCATTATCAATATAACATGCATTATTACCCATATAATAGAGGTATTATCGCTAGAACTGTAATAATTATACTTATTACTTATACTATTAGCAATATAACGTGCATTTTTACTCATATAATGCAGTTATTATCGCTAGAACTGTAATAATTATACTTATTACTTATTTTGTTAGCAATATAACGTGCATTATTACCCATATAATGCAGTTATTATCGCTAGAACTGTAATAATTATACTTATTACTTATATTATTATCAATATAACAAGCATTATTACCCATATAATGGAGGTATTATCGCAAGAACTGTAATAATTATACTTATTACTTATACTATTAGCAATATAACGTGCATTATTACCCATATAATGCAGTTATTATCGCCAGAACTGTAATAATAATACTTATTACTTATATTGTTAGCAATATAACGTGCATTATTACCCATATAATGCAGTTATTATCGCTAGAACTGTAATAATTATACTTATTACTTATATTATTATCAATATAACAAGCATTATTACCCATATAATGGAGGTATTATCGCTAGAACTGTAATAATTATACTTATTACTTATACTATTAGCAATATAACGTGCATTTTTACCCATATAATGCAGTTATTATCGCTAGAACTGTAATAATTATACTTATTACTTATATTGTTAGCAATATAACATGCATTATTACCCATATAATGCAGTTATTATCGCTAGAACTGTAATAATTGTACTCATTACTTATATTATTAGCAATATAACGTGCATTATTACCCATATTATGCAGTTATTATCGCTAGAACTGTAATAATTATACTTATTACTTATATCATTATCAATATAACATGCATTATTACCCATATAATAGAGGTATTATCGCTAGAACTGTAATAATTATACTTATTACTTATACTATTAGCAATATAACGTGCATTTTTACCCATATAATGCAGTTATTATCGCTAGAACTGTAATAATTATACTTATTACTTATATTGTTAGCAATATAACGTGCATTATTACCCATATTATGCAGTTATTATCTCTAGAACCATAATAAATATACTCATTACTCCCAATATTATCAATATAACATGCATTTTTACCCATATAATGCAGTTATTATCGCTAGAACTGTAATAATTATACTTATTACTTATATTATTAGCAATATAACGTGCATTATTACGCATATTATGCAGTTATTATCGCTAGAACTATAATAAATATACGTATTACTTTTATTATCATCAATATAACATGCATTATTACCCATATGATGCAGTTATTATCGATAGAACTGTAATAAATATACTTATTACTTTTATTATTATGAATATAACATGCACTATTTGCCATATTTTACTATTATTATCGCTAGAACTATAATAATTATACTTATTACTCCCGATATTATCAATATAACATGCATTATTACCCATATAATGCAGTTATTATCGCTAGAACTGTAATAATTATACTTATTACTTATATTGTTATCAATATAACATGCATTATTACCCATATAATGCAGTTATTATCGCTAGAACTGTAATAATTGTACTCATTACTTATATTATTAGCAATATAACGTGCATTATTACCCATATTATGCAGTTATTATCGCTAGAACTGTAATAATTATACTTATTACTTATATCATTATCAATATAACATGCATTATTACCCATATAATAGAGGTATTATCGCTAGAACTGTAATAATTATACTTATTACTTATACTATTAGCAATATAACGTGCATTTTTACCCATATAATGCAGTTATTATCGCTAGAACTGTAATAATTATACTTATTACTTATATTATTATCAATATAACATGCATTATTACCCATATTATGCAGTTATTATCTCTAGAACCATAATAAATATACTCATTACTCCCAATATTATCAATATAACATGCATTTTTACCCATATAATGCAGTTATTATCGCTAGAACTGTAATAATTATACTTATTACTTATATTATTAGCAATATAACGTGCATTATTACCCATATAATGTAGTTATTACCGCTAGAACTGTAATAATTATACTTATTACTTATACTATTAGCAATATAACGTATATTATTACCCATATAATGCAGTTATTATCGCCAGAACTGTAATAATTATACTTATTACTTATATTATTCTCAATATAACATGCATTATTACCCATATTATGCAGTTATTATCGCTAGAACTATAATAAATGTTCTCATTACTTATATTATTAGCAATATAACGTGCATTATTACCCATATTATGCAGTTATTATCGCTAGAACTGTAATAATTATACTTATTACTTATATCATTATCAATATAACATGCATTATTACCCATATAATAGAGGTATTATCGCTAGAACTGTAATAATTATACTTATTACTTATACTATTAGCAATAAAACGTGCATTGTTACCCATATAATGCAGTTATTATCGCTAGAACTGTAATAATTGTACTCATTACTTATATTATTAGCAATATAACGTGCATTCTTACCCATATTATGCAGTTATTATCGCTAGAACTGTAATAATTATACTTATTACTTATATCATTATCAATATAACATGCATTATTACCCATATAATAGAGGTATTATCGCTAGAACTGTAATAATTATACTTATTACTTATACTATTAGCAATATAACGTGCATTTTTACCCATATAATGCAGTTATTATCGCTAGAACTGTAATAATTATACCTATTACTTATTTTGTTAGCAATATAACGTGCATTATTACCCATATAATGCAGTTATTATCGCTAGAACTGTAATAATTATACTTATTACTTATATTATTATCAATATAACAAGCATTATTACCCATATAATGGAGGTATTATCGCAAGAACTGTAATAATTATACTTATTACTTATACTATTAGCAATATAACGTGCATTATTACCCATATAATGCAGTTATTATCGCTAGAACTGTAATAATTATACTTATTACTCATATTATTATCAATATAACATGCATTATTACCCATATTATGCAGTTATTATCGCAAGAACTATAATAAATATACGTATTACTTTAATTATTATCAATATAACATGCATTATTACCCATATTATGCAGGTATTATCGCTAGAACTATAATAAATATACGTATTACTTCTATTATCATCAATATAACTTGCATTATTATCCATATAATGCAGTTATTATCGATAGAACTGTAATAAATATATTTATTAGTTTTATTATTATCAATATGACATGCACTATTTGCCATATTTTACTATTATTATCGCTAGAACTATAATAATTATACTTATTACTCCCGATATTATCAATATAGCATGCATTATTACCCATATAATGCAGTTATTATCGCCAGAACTGTAATAATTATACTTATTACTTATATTATTCTCAATATAACATGCATTATTACCCATATTATGCAGTTATTATCGCTAGAACTGTAATAATTGTACTCATTACTTATATTATTAGCAATATAACGTGCATTATTACCCATATTATGCAGTTATTATCGCTAGAACTGTAATAATTATACTTATTACTTATATCATTATCAATATAACATGCATTATTACCCATATAATAGAGGTATTATCGCTAGAACTGTAATAATTATACTTATTACTTATACTATTAGCAATATAACGTGCATTTTTACCCATATAATGCAGTTATTATCGCTAGAACTGTAATAATTATACTTATTACTTATATTGTTAGCAATATAACGTGCATTATTACCCATATAATGCAGTTATTATCGCTAGAACTGTAATAATTATACCTATTACTTATATTATTCTCAATATAACATGCATTATTACCCACATTATGCAGTTATTATCGCTAGAACTATAATAAATATACGTATTACTTTCATTATCATCAATATAACATGCATTATTACCCATATAATAGAGGTATTATCGCTAGAACTGTAATAATTACACTTATTACTTATACTATTAGCAATAAAACGTGCATTGTTACCCATATAATGCAGTTATTATCGCTAGAACTGTAATAATTATACTTATTACTTATATTATTAGCAATATAACGTGCATTATTACCCATATAATGCAGTTATTATCGCTAGAACTGTAATAATTATACTTATTACTTATATTGTTAGCAATATAACATGCATTATTACCCATATAATGCAGTTATTATCGCTAGAACTGTAATAATTGTACTCATTACTTATATTATTAGCAATATAACGTGCATTATTACCCATATTATGCAGTTATTATCGCTAGAACTGTAATAATTATACTTATTACTTATATCATTATCAATATAACATGCATTATTACCCATATAATAGAGGTATTATCGCTAGAACTGTAATAATTATACTTATTACTTATACTATTAGCAATATAACGTGCATTTTTACTCATATAATGCAGTTATTATCGCTAGAACTGTAATAATTATACTTATTACTTATTTTGTTAGCAATATAACGTGCATTATTACCCATATAATGCAGTTATTATCGCTAGAACTGTAATAATTATACTTATTACTTATATTATTATCAATATAACAAGCATTATTACCCATATAATGGAGGTATTATCGCAAGAACTGTAATAATTATACTTATTACTTATACTATTAGCAATATAACGTGCATTATTACCCATATAATGCAGTTATTATCGCCAGAACTGTAATAATAATACTTATTACTTATATTGTTAGCAATATAACGTGCATTATTACCCATATAATGCAGTTATTATCGCTAGAACTGTAATAATTATACTTATTACTTATATTATTATCAATATAACAAGCATTATTACCCATATAATGGAGGTATTATCGCTAGAACTGTAATAATTATACTTATTACTTATACTATTAGCAATATAACGTGCATTTTTACCCATATAATGCAGTTATTATCGCTAGAACTGTAATAATTATACTTATTACTTATATTGTTAGCAATATAACATGCATTATTACCCATATAATGCAGTTATTATCGCTAGAACTGTAATAATTGTACTCATTACTTATATTATTAGCAATATAACGTGCATTATTACCCATATTATGCAGTTATTATCGCTAGAACTGTAATAATTATACTTATTACTTATATCATTATCAATATAACATGCATTATTACCCATATAATAGAGGTATTATCGCTAGAACTGTAATAATTATACTTATTACTTATACTATTAGCAATATAACGTGCATTTTTACCCATATAATGCAGTTATTATCGCTAGAACTGTAATAATTATACTTATTACTTATATTGTTAGCAATATAACGTGCATTATTACCCATATAATGCAGTTATTATCGCTAGAACTGTAATAATTATACCTATTACTTATATTATTCTCAATATAACATGCATTATTACCCACATTATGCAGTTATTATCGCTAGAACTATAATAAATATACGTATTACTTTCATTATCATCAATATAACATGCATTATTACCCATATAATATAGGTATTATCGCTAGAACTGTAATAATTACACTTATTACTTATACTATTAGCAATAAAACGTGCATTGTTACCCATATAATGCAGTTATTATCGCTAGAACTATAATAATTATACTTATTACTCCCGGTATTATCAATATAACATGCATTATTACCCATATAATGCAGTTATTATCGCTAGAACTGTAATAATTATACTTATTACTTATACTATTAGCAATATAACGTGCATTATTACCCATATAATGCAGTTATTATCGCCAGAACTATAATAAATATACGTATTACTTTTATTATCATCAATATAACATGCATTATTACCCATATTATGCAGTTATTATCGATAGAACTGTAATAATTATACTTATTGCTTATATTATTCTCAATATAACATACATTATTACCCACATTATGCAGTTATGATCGCCAGAACTATAATAAATATACTTATTACTCCCAATATTATCAATGTAACACGCATTATTACCCATATAATGCAGTTGTTATCGCTAGAACTGTAATAATTATACTTATTACTTATATTGTTAGCAATATAACGTGCATTATTACCCATATAATGCAGTTATTATCGCTAGAACTGTAATAATTATACTTATTACTCATATTATTATCAATATAACATGCATTATTAGCCATATTATGCAGTTATTATCGCTAGAACTGTAATATTTATACTTATTACTTATATTATTATCAATATAACATGCATTATTACCCATATAATGGAGGTATTATCGCTAGAACTGTAATAATTATACTTATTACTTATACTATTAGCAATATAACGTGCATTATTACCCATATAATGCAGTTATTATCGCCAGAACTGTAATAATTATACTTATTACTTATATTATTCTCAATATAACATGCATTATTACCCATATAATGCAGTTATTATCGCTAGAACTGTAATAATTATACTTATTACTTATATTATTATCAACATAACATGCATTATTACCCATATAATAGAGGTATTATTGCTAGAACTGTAATAATTATACTTATTACTTACACTATTAGCAATATAACGTGCATTGTTACCCATATAATGCAGTTATTATCGCCAGAACTGTAATAATTATACTTATTACTTATACTATTAGCAATATAACGTGCATTATTACCCGTATAATGCAGTTATTATCGCCAGAACTATAATAAATATACGTATTACTTTTATTATCATCAATATAACATGCATTATTACCCATATTATGCAGTTATTATCGATAGAACTGTAATAATTATACTTATTGCTTATATTATTCTCAATATAACATACATTATTACCCACATTATGCAGTTATGATCGCCAGAACTATAATAAATATACTTATTACTCCCAATATTATCAATGTAACACGCATTATTACCCATATAATGCAGTTATTATCGCTAGAACTGTAATAATTATACTTATTACTTATATTGTTAGCAATATAACGTGCATTATTACCCATATAATGCAGTTATTATCGCTAGAACTGTAATAATTATACTTATTACTCATATTATTATCAATATAACATGCATTATTAGCCATATTATGCAGTTATTATCGCTAGAACTGTAATATTTATACTTATTACTTATATTATTATCAATATAACATGCATTATTACCCATATAATGGAGGTATTATCGCTAGAACTGTAATAATTATACTTATTACTTATACTATTAGCAATATAACGTGCATTATTACGCATATAATGCAGTTATTATCGCCAGAACTGTAATAATTATACTTATTACTTATATTATTCTCAATATAACATGCATTATTACCCATATAATGCAGTTATTATCGCTAGAACTGTAATAATTATACTTATTACTTATATTATTATCAACATAACATGCATTATTACCCATATAATAGAGGTATTATTGCTAGAACTGTAATAATTATACTTATTACGTACACTATTAGCAATATAACGTGCATTGTTACCCATATAATGCAGTTATTATCGCCAGAACTGTAATAATTATACTTATTACTTATATTATTCTCAATATAACATGCATTATTACCCATATTATGCAGTTATTATCGCAAGAACTATAATAAATATACGTATTACTTTCATTATTATCAATATAACTTGCATTATTACCCATATTATGCAGTTATTATCGATAGAACTGTAATAAATATATTTATTAGTTTTATTATTATCAACATAACATGCACTATTAGCCATATTTTACTATTATTATCGCTAGAACTATAATAATTATACTTATTACTCCCGATGTTATCAATATAACATGCCTTATTACCCATATAATGCAGTTATTATCGCTAGAACTGTAATAATTATACTTACTACTTTCAGTATCATCAATATAACATGCATTATTACCCATATTAAGAAGTTATTATCGCTAGAACTGTAATAATTATACTTATTACTTATATTGTTAGCAATATAACGTGCATTATTACCCATATAATGCAGTTATTATCGCTAGAACTGTAATAATTATACTTATTACTTATATTATTATCAATATAACATGCATTATTACCCATATTATGCAGTTATTATCTCTAGAACCATAATAAATATACTCATTACTCCCAATATTATCAATATAACATGCATTTTTACCCATATAATGCAGTTATTATCGCTAGAACTGTAATAATTATACTTATTACTTATACTATTAGCAATATAACGTATATTATTACCCATATAATGCAGTTATTATCGCCAGAACTATAATAAATATACGTATTACTTTTATTATCATCAATATAACATGCATTATTACCCATATTATGCAGTTATTATCGATAGAACTGTAATAAATATACTTATTACTTTTATTATTATCAATATAACATGCACTATTTGCCATATTTTACTATTATTATCGCTAGAACTATAATAATTATACTTATTACTCCCGATATTATCAATATAACATGCATTATTACCCATATAATGCACTTATTATCGCTAGAACTGTAATAATTATACTTATTACTTATATTATTATCAATATAACATGCATTATTACCCATATAATGCAGTTATTATCGCTAGAACTGTAATAATTGTACTCATTACTTATATTATTAGCAATATAACGTGCATTATTACCCATATTATGCAGTTATTATCGCTAGAACTGTAATAATTATACTTATTACTTATATCATTATCAATATAACATGCATTATTACCCATATAATAGAGGTATTATCGCTAGAACTGTAATAATTATACTTATTACTTATACTATTAGCAATATAACGTGCATTTTTACCCATATAATGCAGTTATTATCGCTAGAACTGTAATAATTATACTTATTACTTATATTATTATCAATATAACATGCATTATTACCCATATTATGCAGTTATTATCTCTAGAACCATAATAAATATACTCATTACTCCCAATATTATCAATATAACATGCATTTTTACCCATATAATGCAGTTATTATCGCTAGAACTGTAATAATTATACTTATTACTTATACTATTAGCAATATAACGTATATTATTACCCATATAATGCAGTTATTATCGCCAGAACTGTAATAATTATACTTATTACTTATATTATTCTCAATATAACATGCATTATTACCCATATAATGCAGTTATTATCGCTAGAACTGTAATAATTATACTTATTACTTATATTATTATCAACATAACATGCATTATTACCCATATTATGCAGTTATTATCGCTAGAACTATAATAAATATACGTATTACTTTCATTATCATCAATATAACATGCATTATTACCCATATAATGGAGGTATTATCGCTAGAACTGTAATAATTATACTTATTACTTATATTATTATCAATATAACATGCATTATTACCCATATTATGCAGTTATTATCGATAGAACTGTAATAAATGCACTTACTACATTTACTATTATCAATATATCATGCACTATTAGCCATATTTTACTATTATTATCGCTAGAACTATAATAATTATACCTATTACTCCCGATGTTATGAATATTACATGCCTTATTACCCATATAATGCAGTTATTATCGCTAGAACTGTAATAATTATACTTATTACTTATATTATTCTCAATATAACATGCATTATTACCCATATTATGCAGTTATTATCTCTAGAACCATAATAAATATACTCATTACTCCCAATATTATCAATATAACATGCATTTTTACCCATATAATGCAGTTATTATCGCTAGAACTGTAATAATTATACTTATTACTTATATTATTAGCAATATAACGTGCATTATTACGCATATTATGCAGTTATTATCGCTAGAACTATAATAAATATACGTATTACTTTTATTATCATCAATATAACATGCATTATTACCCATATTATGCAGTTATTATCGATAGAACTGTAATAAATATACTTATTACTTTTATTATTATGAATATAACATGCACTATTTGCCATATTTTACTATTATTATCGCTAGAACTATAATAATTATACTTATTACTCCCGATATTATCAATATAACATGCATTATTACCCATATAATGCAGTTATTATCGCTAGAACTGTAATAATTATACTTATTACTTATATTGTTATCAATATAACATGCATTATTACCCATATAATGCAGTTATTATCGCTAGAACTGTAATAATTGTACTCATTACTTATATTATTAGCAATATAACGTGCATTATTACCCATATTATGCAGTTATTATCGCTAGAACTGTAATAATTATACTTATTACTTATATCATTATCAATATAACATGCATTATTACCCATATAATAGAGGTATTATCGCTAGAACTGTAATAATTATACTTATTACTTATACTATTAGCAATATAACGTGCATTTTTACCCATATAATGCAGTTATTATCGCTAGAACTGTAATAATTATACTTATTACTTATATTATTATCAATATAACATGCATTATTACCCATATTATGCAGTTATTATCTCTAGAACCATAATAAATATACTCATTACTCCCAATATTATCAATATAACATGCATTTTTACCCATATAATGCAGTTATTATCGCTAGAACTGTAATAATTATACTTATTACTTATATTATTAGCAATATAACGTGCATTATTACCCATATAATGTAGTTATTACCGCTAGAACTGTAATAATTATACTTATTACTTATACTATTAGCAATATAACGTATATTATTACCCATATAATGCAGTTATTATCGCCAGAACTGTAATAATTATACTTATTACTTATATTATTCTCAATATAACATGCATTATTACCCATATTATGCAGTTATTATCGCTAGAACTATAATAAATGTACGTATTACTTTTATTATCATCAATATAACATGCATTATTACCCATATAATGCAGTTATTATCGCTAGAACTGTAATAATTATACTTATTACTTATATTGTTATCAATATAACATGCATTATTACCCATATAATGCAGTTATTATCGCTAGAACTGTAATAATTGTACTCATTACTTATATTATTAGCAATATAACGTGCATTATTACCCATATTATGCAGTTATTATCGCTAGAACTGTAATAATTATACTTATTACTTATATCATTATCAATATAACATGCATTATTACCCATATAATAGAGGTATTATCGCTAGAACTGTAATAATTATACTTATTACTTATACTATTAGCAATATAACGTGCATTTTTACCCATATAATGCAGTTATTATCGCTAGAACTGTAATAATTATACTTATTACTTATATTATTATCAATATAACATGCATTATTACCCATATTATGCAGTTATTATCTCTAGAACCATAATAAATATACTCATTACTCCCAATATTATCAATATAACATGCATTTTTACCCATATAATGCAGTTATTATCGCTAGAACTGTAATAATTATACTTATTACTTATACTATTAGCAATATAACGTATATTATTACCCATATAATGCAGTTATTATCGCCAGAACTGTAATAATTATACTTATTACTTATATTATTCTCAATATAACATGCATTATTACCCATATAATGCAGTTATTATCGCTAGAACTGTAATAATTATACTTATTACTTATATTATTATCAACATAACATGCATTATTACCCATATTATGCAGTTATTATCGCTAGAACTATAATAAATATACGTATTACTTTCATTATCATCAATATAACATGCATTATTACCCATATAATGGAGGTATTATCGCTAGAACTGTAATAATTATACTTATTACTTATATTATTATCAATATAACATGCATTATTACCCATATTATGCAGTTATTATCGATAGAACTGTAATAAATGCACTTACTACATTTACTATTATCAATATATCATGCACTATTAGCCATATTTTACTATTATTATCGCTAGAACTATAATAATTATACCTATTACTCCCGATGTTATGAATATTACATGCCTTATTACCCATATAATGCAGTTATTATCGCTAGAACTGTAATAATTATACTTATTACTTATATTATTCTCAATATAACATGCATTATTACCCATATTATGCAGTTATTATCTCTAGAACCATAATAAATATACTCATTACTCCCAATATTATCAATATAACATGCATTTTTACCCATATAATGCAGTTATTATCGCTAGAACTGTAATAATTATACTTATTACTTATATTATTAGCAATATAACGTGCATTATTACGCATATTATGCAGTTATTATCGCTAGAACTATAATAAATATACGTATTACTTTTATTATCATCAATATAACATGCATTATTACCCATATTATGCAGTTATTATCGATAGAACTGTAATAAATATACTTATTACTTTTATTATTATGAATATAACATGCACTATTTGCCATATTTTACTATTATTATCGCTAGAACTATAATAATTATACTTATTACTCCCGATATTATCAATATAACATGCATTATTACCCATATAATGCAGTTATTATCGCTAGAACTGTAATAATTATACTTATTACTTATATTGTTATCAATATAACATGCATTATTACCCATATAATGCAGTTATTATCGCTAGAACTGTAATAATTGTACTCATTACTTATATTATTAGCAATATAACGTGCATTATTACCCATATTATGCAGTTATTATCGCTAGAACTGTAATAATTATACTTATTACTTATATCATTATCAATATAACATGCATTATTACCCATATAATAGAGGTATTATCGCTAGAACTGTAATAATTATACTTATTACTTATACTATTAGCAATATAACGTGCATTTTTACCCATATAATGCAGTTATTATCGCTAGAACTGTAATAATTATACTTATTACTTATATTATTATCAATATAACATGCATTATTACCCATATTATGCAGTTATTATCTCTAGAACCATAATAAATATACTCATTACTCCCAATATTATCAATATAACATGCATTTTTACCCATATAATGCAGTTATTATCGCTAGAACTGTAATAATTATACTTATTACTTATATTATTAGCAATATAACGTGCATTATTACCCATATAATGTAGTTATTACCGCTAGAACTGTAATAATTATACTTATTACTTATACTATTAGCAATATAACGTATATTATTACCCATATAATGCAGTTATTATCGCCAGAACTGTAATAATTATACTTATTACTTATATTATTCTCAATATAACATGCATTATTACCCATATTATGCAGTTATTATCGCTAGAACTATAATAAATGTACGTATTACTTTTATTATCATCAATATAACATGCATTATTACCCATATAATGCAGTTATTATCGCTAGAACTGTAATAATTATACTTATTACTTATATTGTTATCAATATAACATGCATTATTACCCATATAATGCAGTTATTATCGCTAGAACTGTAATAATTGTACTCATTACTTATATTATTAGCAATATAACGTGCATTATTACCCATATAATGTAGTTATTACCGCTAGAACTGTAATAATTATACTTATTACTTATACTATTAGCAATATAACGTATATTATTACCCATATAATGCAGTTATTATCGCCAGAACTGTAATAATTATACTTATTACTTATATTATTCTCAATATAACATGCATTATTACCCATATTATGCAGTTATTATCGCTAGAACTATAATAAATGTACGTATTACTTTTATTATCATCAATATAACATGCATTATTACCCATATAATGCAGTTATTATCGCTAGAACTGTAATAATTATACTTATTACTTATATTGTTATCAATATAACATGCATTATTACCCATATAATGCAGTTATTATCGCTAGAACTGTAATAATTGTACTCATTACTTATATTATTAGCAATATAACGTGCATTATTACCCATATTATGCAGTTATTATCGCTAGAACTGTAATAATTATACTTATTACTTATATCATTATCAATATAACATGCATTATTACCCATATAATAGAGGTATTATCGCTAGAACTGTAATAATTATACTTATTACTTATACTATTAGCAATATAACGTGCATTTTTACCCATATAATGCAGTTATTATCGCTAGAACTGTAATAATTATACTTATTACTTATATTATTATCAATATAACATGCATTACTACCCATATTATGCAGTTATTATCTCTAGAACCATAATAAATATACTCATTACTCCCAATATTATCAATATAACATGCATTTTTACCCATATAATGCAGTTATTATCGCTAGAACTGTAATAATTATACTTATTACTTATACTATTAGCAATATAACGTATATTATTACCCATATAATGCAGTTATTATCGCCAGAACTGTAATAATTATACTTATTACTTATATTATTCTCAATATAACATGCACTATTACCCATATAATGCAGTTATTATCGCTAGAACTGTAATAATTATACTTATTACTTATATTATTATCAACATAACATGCATTATTACCCATATAATGGAGGTATTATTGCTAGAACTGTAATAATTATACTTATTACTTATACTATTAGCAGTATATCGTGCATCGTTACCCATATAATGCAGTTATTATCGCCAGAACTGTAATAATTATACTTATTACTTATATTATTCTCAATATAACATGCATTATTACCCATATTATGCAGTTATTATCGCTAGAAGTATAATAAATATACGTATTACTTTTATTATCATCAATATAACATGCATTATTACCCATATTATGCAGTTATTATCGCTAGAACTATAATAAATATACGTATTACTTTCATTATCATCAATATAACATGCATTATTACCCATATTATGCAGTTATTATCGATAGAACTGTAATAAATATACTTATTACTTTTATTATTATCAATATAACATGCACTATTTGCCATATTTTACTATTATTATCGCTAGAACTATAATAATTATACTTATTACTCCCGATATTATCAATATAACATGCATTATTACCCATATAATGCACTTATTATCGCTAGAACTGTAATAATTATACTTATTACTTATATTATTATCAATATAACATGCATTATTACCCATATAATGCAGTTATTATCGCTAGAACTGTAATAATTGTACTCATTACTTATATTATTAGCAATATAACGTGCATTATTACCCATATTATGCAGTTATTATCGCTAGAACTGTAATAATTATACTTATTACTTATATCATTATCGATATAACATGCATTATTACCCATATAATAGAGGTATTATCGCTAGAACTGTAATAATTATACTTATTACTTATACTATTAGCAATATAACCTGCATTTTTACCCATATAATGCAGTTATTATCGCTAGAACTGTAATAGTTATACTTATTACTTATATTATTATCAATATAACATGCATTATTACCCATATTATGCAGTTATTATCTCTAGAACCATAATAAATATACTCATTACTCCCAATATTATCAATATAACATGCATTTTTACCCATATAATGCAGTTATTATCGCTAGAACTGTAATAATTATACTTATTACTTATACTATTAGCAATATAACGTATATTATTACCCATATAATGCAGTTATTATCGCCAGAACTGTAATAATTATACTTATTACTTATATTATTCTCAATATAACATGCACTATTACCCATATAATGCAGTTATTATCGCTAGAACTGCAATAATTATACTTATTACTTATATTATTATCAACATAACATGCATTATTACCCATATAATGGAGGTATTATTGCTAGAACTGTAATAATTATACTTATTACTTATACTATTAGCAGTATAACGTGCATCGTTACCCATATAATGCAGTTATTATCGCTAGAACTATAATAAATATACGTATTACTTTTATTATCATCAATATAACATGCATTATTACCCATATTATGCAGTTATTATCGATAGAACTGTAATAAATATACTTATTACTTTTATTATTATCAATATAACATGCACTATTTGCCATATTTTACTATTATTATCGCTAGAACTATAATAATTGTACTTATTACTCCCGATATTATCAATATAACATTCATTATTACCCATATAATGCAGTTATTATCGCTAGAACTGTAATAATTATACTTATTACTTATATTGTTATCAATATAACATGCATTATTACCCATATAATGCAGTTATTATCGCTAGAACTGTAATAATTGTACTCATTACTTATATTATTAGCAATATAACGTGCATTATTACCCATATTATGCAGTTATTATCGCTAGAACTGTAATAATTATACTTATTACTTATATCATTATCAATATAACATGCATTATTACCCATATAATAGAGGTATTATCGCTAGAACTGTAATAATTATACTTATTACTTATACTATTAGCAATATAACGTGCATTTTTACCCATATAATGCAGTTATTATCGCTAGAACTGTAATAATTATACTTATTACTTATATTATTATCAATATAACATGCATTATTACCCATATTATGCAGTTATTATCTCTAGAACCATAATAAATATACTCATTACTCCCAATATTATCAATATAACATGCATTTTTACCCATATAATGCAGTTATTATCGCTAGAACTGTAATAATTATACTTATTACTTATATTATTAGCAATATAACGTGCATTATTACCCATATAATGTAGTTATTACCGCTAGAACTATAATAATTATACTTATTACTTATACTATTAGCAATATAACGTATATTATTACCCATATAATGCAGTTATTATCGCCAGAACTGTAATAATTATACTTATTACTTATATTATTCTCAATATAACATGCATTATTACCCATATTATGCAGTTATTATCGCTAGAACTATAATAAATATACGTATTACTTTTATTATCATCAATATAACATGCATTATTACCCATATAATGCAGTTATTATCGCTAGAACTGTAATAATTATACTTATTACTTATATTGTTATCAATATAACATGCATTATTACCCATATAATGCAGTTATTATCGCTAGAACTGTAATAATTGTACTCATTACTTATATTATTAGCAATATAACGTGCATTATTACCCATATTATGCAGTTATTATCGCTAGAACTGTAATAATTATACTTATTACTTATATCATTATCAATATAACATGCATTATTACCCATATAATAGAGGTATTATCGCTAGAACTGTAATAATTATACTTATTACTTATACTATTAGCAATATAACGTGCATTTTTACCCATATAATGCAGTTATTATCGCTAGAACTGTAATAATTATACTTATTACTTATATTATTATCAATATAACATGCATTATTACCCATATTATGCAGTTATTATCTCTAGAACCATAATAAATATACTCATTACTCCCAATATTATCAATATAACATGCATTTTTACCCATATAATGCAGTTATTATCGCTAGAACTGTAATAATTATACTTATTACTTATACTATTAGCAATATAACGTATATTATTACCCATATAATGCAGTTATTATCGCCAGAACTGTAATAATTATACTTATTACTTATATTATTCTCAATATAACATGCACTATTACCCATATAATGCAGTTATTATCGCTAGAACTGTAATAATTATACTTATTACTTATATTATTATCAACATAACATGCATTATTACCCATATAATGGAGGTATTATTGCTAGAACTGTAATAATTATACTTATTACTTATACTATTAGCAGTATAACGTGCATCGTTACCCATATAATGCAGTTATTATCGCCAGAACTGTAATAATTATACTTATTACTTATATTATTCTCAATATAACATGCATTATTACCCATATTATGCAGTTATTATCGCTAGAAGTATAATAAATATACGTATTACTTTTATTATCATCAATATAACATGCATTATTACCCATATTATGCAGTTATTATCGCTAGAACTATAATAAATATACGTATTACTTTCATTATCATCAATATAACATGCATTATTACCCATATAATGGAGGTATTATCGCTAGAACTGTAATAATTATACTTAAACTTATATTATTATCAATATAACATGCATTATTACCCATATTTTGCAGTTATTATCTCTAGAACCATAATAAATATACTCATTACTCCCAATATTATCAATATAACATGCATTTTTACCCATATAATGCAGTTATTATCGCTAGAACTGTAATAATTATACTTATTACTTATATTGTTAGCAATATAACGTGCATTATTACCCATATAATGCAGTTATTATCGCTAGAACTGTAATAATTATACTTATTACTTATAATATTATCAATATAACATGCATTATTACCCATATTATGCAGTTATGATCGCCAGAACTATAATAAATATACTTATTACTCCCAATATTATCAATGTAACATGCATTATTACCCATATAATGCAGTTATTATCGCTAGAACTGTAATAATTATACTTATTACTTATATTGTTAGCAATATAACGTGCATTATTACCCATATAATGCAGTTATTATCGCTAGAACTGTAATAATTATACTTATTACTCATATTATTATCAATATAACATGCATTATTACCCATATTATGCAGTTATTATCGCTAGAACTATAATAAATATACGTATTACTTTTATTATCATCAATATAACATGCATTATTACCCATATAATAGAGGTATTATCGCCAGAACTGTAATAATTATACTTATTACTTATACTATTAGCAATATAACGTGCATTTTTACCCATATAATGCAGTTATTATCGCTAGAACTGTAATAATTATACTTATTACTTATATTATTATCAATATAACATGCATTATTACCCATATTATGCAGTTATTATCTCTAGAACCATAATAAATATACTCATTACTCCCAATATTATCAATATAACATGCATTTTTACCCATATAATGCAGTTATTATCGCTAGAACTGTAATAATTATACTTATTACTTATACTATTAGCAATATAACGTATATTATTACCCATATAATGCAGTTATTATCGCCAGAACTGTAATAATTATACTTATTACTTATATTATTCTCAATATAACATGCATTATTACCCATATAATGCAGTTATTATCGCTAGAACTGTAATAATTATACTTATTACTTATATTATTATCAACATAACATGCATTATTACCCATATAATGGAGGTATTATTGCTAGAACTGTAATAATTATACTTATTACTTATACTATTAGCAGTATAACGTGCATCGTTACCCATATAATGCAGTTATTATCGCCAGAACTGTAATAATTATACTTATTACTTATATTATTCTCAATATAACATGCATTATTACCCATATTATGCAGTTATTATCGCTAGAACTATAATAAATATACGTATTACTTTCATTATCATCAATATAACATGCATTATTACCCATATAATGGAGGTATTATCGCTAGAACTGTAATAATTATACTTATTACTTATATTATTATCAATATAACATGCATTATTACCCATATTATGCAGTTATTATCGATAGAACTGTAATAAATACACTTACTACATTTACTATTATCAATATATCATGCACTATTAGCCATATTTTACTATTATTATCGCTAGAACTATAATAATTATACCTATTACTCCCGATGTTATCAATATTACATGCCTTATTACCCATATAATGCAGTTATTATCGCTAGAACTGTAATAATTATACTTATTACTTACATTATTCTCAATATAACATGCATTATTACCCATATTATGCAGTTATTATCTCTAGAACCATAATAAATATGCTCATTACTCCCAATATTATCAATATAACATGCATTTTTACCCATATAATGCAGTTATTATCGCTAGAACTGTAATAATTATACTTATTACTTATATTATTAGCAATATAACGTGCATTATTACGCATATTATGCAGTTATTATCGCTAGAACTATAATAAATATACGTATTACTTTTATTATCATCAATATAACATGCATTATTACCCATATTATGCAGTTATTATCGATAGAACTGTAATAAATATACTTATTACTTTTATTATTATCAATATAACATGCACTATTTGCCATATTTTACTATTATTATCGCTAGAACTATAATAATTGTACTTATTACTCCCGATATTATCAATATAACATGCATTATTACCCATATAATGCAGTTATTATCGCTAGAACTGTAATAATTATACTTATTACTTATATTGTTATCAATATAACATGCATTATTACCCATATAATGCAGTTATTATCGCTAGAACTGTAATAATTGTACTCATTACTTATATTATTAGCAATATAACGTGCATTATTACCCATATTATGCAGTTATTATCGCTAGAACTGTAATAATTATACTTATTACTTATATCATTATCAATATAACATGCATTATTACCCATATAATAGAGGTATTATCGCTAGAACTGTAATAATTATACTTATTACTTATACTATTAGCAATATAACGTGCATTTTTACCCATATAATGCAGTTATTATCGCTAGAACTGTAATAATTATACTTATTACTTATATTATTATCAATATAACATGCATTATTACCCATATTATGCAGTTATTATCTCTAGAACCATAATAAATATACTCATTACTCCCAATATTATCAATATAACATGCATTTTTACCCATATAATGCAGTTATTATCGCTAGAACTGTAATAATTATACTTATTACTTATACTATTAGCAATATAACGTATATTATTACCCATATAATGCAGTTATTATCGCCAGAACTGTAATAATTATACTTATTACTTATATTATTCTCAATATAACATGCACTATTACCCATATAATGCAGTTATTATCGCTAGAACTGTAATAATTATACTTATTACTTATATTATTATCAACATAACATGCATTATTACCCATATAATGGAGGTATTATTGCTAGAACTGTAATAATTATACTTATTACTTATACTATTAGCAGTATAACGTGCATCGTTACCCATATAATGCAGTTATTATCGCCAGAACTGTAATAATTATACTTATTACTTATATTATTCTCAATATAACATGCATTATTACCCATATTATGCAGTTATTATCGCTAGAAGTATAATAAATATACGTATTACTTTTATTATCATCAATATAACATGCATTATTACCCATATTATGCAGTTATTATCGCTAGAACTATAATAAATATACGTATTACTTTCATTATCATCAATATAACATGCATTATTACCCATATAATGGAGGTATTATCGCTAGAACTGTAATAATTATACTTAAACTTATATTATTATCAATATAACATGCATTATTACCCATATTTTGCAGTTATTATCTCTAGAACCATAATAAATATACTCATTACTCCCAATATTATCAATATAACATGCATTTTTACCCATATAATGCAGTTATTATCGCTAGAACTGTAATAATTATACTTATTACTTATATTGTTAGCAATATAACGTGCATTATTACCCATATAATGCAGTTATTATCGCTAGAACTGTAATAATTATACTTATTACTTATAATATTATCAATATAACATGCATTATTACCCATATTATGCAGTTATGATCGCCAGAACTATAATAAATATACTTATTACTCCCAATATTATCAATGTAACATGCATTATTACCCATATAATGCAGTTATTATCGCTAGAACTGTAATAATTATACTTATTACTTATATTGTTAGCAATATAACGTGCATTATTACCCATATAATGCAGTTATTATCGCTAGAACTGTAATAATTATACTTATTACTCATATTATTATCAATATAACATGCATTATTACCCATATTATGCAGTTATTATCGCTAGAACTATAATAAATATACGTATTACTTTTATTATCATCAATATAACATGCATTATTACCCATATTATGCAGTTATTATCGATAGAACTGTAATAAATATACTTATTACTTTTATTATTATCAATATAACATGCACTATTTGCCATATTTTACTATTATTATCGCTAGAACTATAATAATTATACTTATTACTCCCGATATTATCAATATAACATGCATTATTACCCATATAATGCAGTTATTATCGCTAGAACTGTAATAATTATACTTATTACTTATATTATTATCAATATAACATGCATTATTACCCATATAATGCAGTTATTATCGCTAGAACTGTAATAATTGTACTCATTACTTATATTATTAGCAATATAACGTGCATTATTACCCATATTATGCAGTTATTATCGCTAGAACTGTAATAATTATACTTATTACTTATATCATTATCAATATAACATGCATTATTACCCATATAATAGAGGTATTATCGCCAGAACTGTAATAATTATACTTATTACTTATACTATTAGCAATATAACGTGCATTTTTACCCATATAATGCAGTTATTATCGCTAGAACTGTAATAATTATACTTATTACTTATATTATTATCAATATAACATGCATTATTACCCATATTATGCAGTTATTATCTCTAGAACCATAATAAATATACTCATTACTCCCAATATTATCAATATAACATGCATTTTTACCCATATAATGCAGTTATTATCGCTAGAACTGTAATAATTATACTTATTACTTATACTATTAGCAATATAACGTATATTATTACCCATATAATGCAGTTATTATCGCCAGAACTGTAATAATTATACTTATTACTTATATTATTCTCAATATAACATGCATTATTACCCATATAATGCAGTTATTATCGCTAGAACTGTAATCATTATACTTATTACTTATATTATTATCAACATAACATGCATTATTACCCATATAATGGAGGTATTATTGCTAGAACTGTAATAATTATACTTATTACTTATACTATTAGCAGTATAACGTGCATCGTTACCCATATAATGCAGTTATTATCGCCAGAACTGTAATAATTATACTTATTACTTATATTATTCTCAATATAACATGCATTATTACCCATATTATGCAGTTATTATCGCTAGAACTATAATAAATATACGTATTACTTTCATTATCATCAATATAACATGCATTATTACCCATATAATGGAGGTATTATCGCTAGAACTGTAATAATTATACTTATTACTTATATTATTATCAATATAACATGCATTATTACCCATATTATGCAGTTATTATCGATAGAACTGTAATAAATACACTTACTACATTTACTATTATCAATATATCATGCACTATTAGCCATATTTTACTATTATTATCGCTAGAACTATAATAATTATACCTATTACTCCCGATGTTATCAATATTACATGCCTTATTACCCATATAATGCAGTTATTATCGCTAGAACTGTAATAATTATACTTATTACTTATATTATTCTCAATATAACATGCATTATTACCCATATTATGCAGTTATTATCTCTAGAACCATAATAAATATGCTCATTACTCCCAATATTATCAATATAACATGCATTTTTACCCATATAATGCAGTTATTATCGCTAGAACTGTAATAATTATACTTATTACTTATATTATTAGCAATATAACGTGCATTATTACGCATATTATGCAGTTATTATCGCTAGAACTATAATAAATATACGTATTACTTTTATTATCATCAATATAACATGCATTATTACCCATATTATGCAGTTATTATCGATAGAACTGTAATAAATATACTTATTACTTTTATTATTATCAATATAACATGCACTATTTGCCATATTTTACTATTATTATCGCTAGAACTATAATAATTGTACTTATTACTCCCGATATTATCAATATAACATGCATTATTACCCATATAATGCAGTTATTATCGCTAGAACTGTAATAATTATACTTATTACTTATATTGTTATCAATATAACATGCATTATTACCCATATAATGCAGTTATTATCGCTAGAACTGTAATAATTGTACTCATTACTTATATTATTAGCAATATAACGTGCATTATTACCCATATTATGCAGTTATTATCGCTAGAACTGTAATAATTATACTTATTACTTATATCATTATCAATATAACATGCATTATTACCCATATAATAGAGGTATTATCGCTAGAACTGTAATAATTATACGTATTACTTATACTATTAGCAATATAACGTGCATTTTTACCCATATAATGCAGTTATTATCGCTAGAACTGTAATAATTATACTTATTACTTATATTATTATCAATATAACATGCATTATTACCCATATTATGCAGTTATTATCTCTAGAACCATAATAAATATACTCATTACTCCCAATATTATCAATATAACATGCATTTTTACCCATATAATGCAGTTATTATCGCTAGAACTGTAATAATTATACTTATTACTTATATTATTAGCAATATAACGTGCATTATTACCCATATAATGTAGTTATTACCGCTAGAACTGTAATAATTATACTTATTACTTATACTATTAGCAATATAACGTATATTATTACCCATATAATGCAGTTATTATCGCCAGAACTGTAATAATTATACTTATTACTTATATTATTCTCAATATAACATGCATTATTACCCATATTATGCAGTTATTATCGCTAGAACTATAATAAATATACGTATTACTTTTATTATCATCAATATAACATGCATTATTACCCATATAATGCAGTTATTATCGCTAGAACTGTAATAATTATACTTATTACTTATATTGTTATCAATATAACATGCATTATTACCCATATAATGCAGTTATTATCGCTAGAACTGTAATAATTGTACTCATTACTTATATTATTAGCAATATAACGTGCATTATTACCCATATTATGCAGTTATTATCGCTAGAACTGTAATAATTATACTTATTACTTATATCATTATCAATATAACATGCATTATTACCCATATAATAGAGGTATTATCGCTAGAACTGTAATAATTATACTTATTACTTATACTATTAGCAATATAACGTGCATTTTTACCCATATAATGCAGTTATTATCGCTAGAACTGTAATAATTATACTTATTACTTATATTATTATCAACATAACATGCATTATTACCCATATAATGGAGGTATTATTGCTAGAACTGTAATAATTATACTTATTACTTATACTATTAGCAGTATAACGTGCATCGTTACCCATATAATGCAGTTATTATCGCCAGAACTGTAATAATTATACTTATTACTTATATTATTCTCAATATAACATGCATTATTACCCATATTATGCAGTTATTATCGCTAGAAGTATAATAAATATACGTATTACTTTTATTATCATCAATATAACATGCATTATTACCCATATTATGCAGTTATTATCGCTAGAACTATAATAAATATACGTATTACTTTCATTATCATCAATATAACATGCATTATTACCCATATAATGGAGGTATTATCGCTAGAACTGTAATAATTATACTTAAACTTATATTATTATCAATATAACATGCATTATTACCCATATTTTGCAGTTATTATCTCTAGAACCATAATAAATATACTCATTACTCCCAATATTATCAATATAACATGCATTTTTACCCATATAATGCAGTTATTATCGCTAGAACTGTAATAATTATACTTATTACTTATATTGTTAGCAATATAACGTGCATTATTACCCATATAATGCAGTTATTATCGCTAGAACTGTAATAATTATACTTATTACTTATAATATTATCAATATAACATGCATTATTACCCATATTATGCAGTTATGATCGCCAGAACTATAATAAATATACTTATTACTCCCAATATTATCAATGTAACATGCATTATTACCCATATAATGCAGTTATTATCGCTAGAACTGTAATAATTATACTTATTACTTATATTGTTAGCAATATAACGTGCATTATTACCCATATAATGCAGTTATTATCGCTAGAACTGTAATAATTATACTTATTACTCATATTATTATCAATATAACATGCATTATTACCCATATTATGCAGTTATTATCGCTAGAACTATAATAAATATACGTATTACTTTTATTATCATCAATATAACATGCATTATTACCCATATTATGCAGTTATTATCGATAGAACTGTAATAAATATACTTATTACTTTTATTATTATCAATATAACATGCACTATTTGCCATATTTTACTATTATTATCGCTAGAACTATAATAATTATACTTATTACTCCCGATATTATCAATATAACATGCATTATTACCCATATAATGCAGTTATTATCGCTAGAACTGTAATAATTATACTTATTACTTATATTATTATCAATATAACATGCATTATTACCCATATAATGCAGTTATTATCGCTAGAACTGTAATAATTGTACTCATTACTTATATTATTAGCAATATAACGTGCATTATTACCCATATTATGCAGTTATTATCGCTAGAACTGTAATAATTATACTTATTACTTATATTATTATCAATATAACATGCATTATTACCCATATTATGCAGTTATTATCTCTAGAACCATAATAAATATACTCATTACTCCCAATATTATCAATATAACATGCATTTTTACCCATATAATGCAGTTATTATCGCTAGAACTGTAATAATTATACTTATTACTTATACTATTAGCAATATAACGTATATTATTACCCATATAATGCAGTTATTATCGCCAGAACTGTAATAATTATACTTATTACTTATATTATTCTCAATATAACATGCATTATTACCCATATAATGCAGTTATTATCGCTAGAACTGTAATAATTATACTTATTACTTATATTATTATCAACATAACATGCATTATTACCCATATAATGGAGGTATTATTGCTAGAACTGTAATAATTATACTTATTACTTATACTATTAGCAGTATAACGTGCATCGTTACCCATATAATGCAGTTATTATCGCCAGAACTGTAATAATTATACTTATTACTTATATTATTCTCAATATAACATGCATTATTACCCATATTATGCAGTTATTATCGCTAGAACTATAATAAATATACGTATTACTTTTATTATCATCAATATAACATGCATTATTACCCATATTATGCAGTTATTATCGCTAGAACTATAATAAATATACGTATTACTTTCATTATCATCAATATAACATGCATTATTACCCATATAATGCAGTTATTATCGCTAGAACTGTAATAATTGTACTCATTACTTATATTATTAGCAATATAACGTGCATTATTACCCATATTATGCAGTTATTATCGCTAGAACTGTAATAATTATACTTATTACTTATATCATTATCAATATAACATGCATTATTACCCATATAATAGAGGTATTATCGCCAGAACTGTAATAATTATACTTATTACTTATACTATTAGCAATATAACGTGCATTTTTACCCATATAATGCAGTTATTATCGCTAGAACTGTAATAATTATACTTATTACTTATATTATTATCAATATAACATGCATTATTACCCATATTATGCAGTTATTATCTCTAGAACCATAATAAATATACTCATTACTCCCAATATTATCAATATAACATGCATTTTTACCCATACAATGCAGTTATTATCGCTAGAACTGTAATAATTATACTTATTACTTATACTATTAGCAATATAACGTATATTATTACCCATATAATGCAGTTATTATCGCCAGAACTGTAATAATTATACTTATTACTTATATTATTCTCAATATAACATGCATTATTACCCATATAATGCAGTTATTATCGCTAGAACTGTAATAATTATACTTATTACTTATATTATTATCAACATAACGTGCATTATTACCCATATAATGGAGGTATTATTGCTAGAACTGTAATAATTATACTTATTACTTATACTATTAGCAGTATAACGTGCATCGTTACCCATATAATGCAGTTATTATCGCCAGAACTGTAATAATTATACTTATTACTTATATTATTCTCAATATAACATGCATTATTACCCATATTATGCAGTTATTATCGCTAGAACTATAATAAATATACGTATTACTTTTATTATCATCAATATAACATGCATTATTACCCATATTATGCAGTTATTATCGCTAGAACTATAATAAATATACGTATTACTTTCATTATCATCAATATAACATGCATTATTACCCATATAATGGAGGTATTATCGCTAGAACTGTAATAATTATACTTATTACTTATATTATTATCAATATAACATGCATTATTACCCATATTATGCAGTTATTATCGATAGAACTGTAATAAATACACTTACTACATTTACTATTATCAATATATCATGCACTATTAGCCATATTTTACTATTATTATCGCTAGAACTATAATAATTATACCTATTACTCCCGATGTTATCAATATTACATGCCTTATTACCCATATAATGCAGTTATTATCGCTAGAACTGTAATAATTATACTTATTACTTATATTATTATCAATATAACATGCATTATTACCCATATTTTGCAGTTATTATCTCTAGAACCATAATAAATATACTCATTACTCCCAATATTATCAATATAACATGCATTTTTACCCATATAATGCAGTTATTATCGCTAGAACTGTAATAATTATACTTATTACTTATACTATTAGCAATATAACGTGCATTTTTACCCATATAATGCAGTTATTATCGCTAGAACTGTAATAATTATACTTATTACTTATATTATTATCAATATAACATGCATTATTACCCATATTATGCAGTTATTATCTCTAGAACCATAATAAATATACTCATTACTCCCAATATTATCAATATAACATGCATTTTTACCCATATAATGCAGTTATTATCGCCAGAACTGTAATAATTATACTTATTACTTGTATTATTAGCAATATAACGTGCATTATTACCCATATAATGTAGTTATTACCGCTAGAACTGTAATAATTATACTTATTACTTATACTATTAGCAATATAACGTATATTATTACCCATATAATGCAGTTATTATCGCCAGAACTGTAATAATTATACTTATTACTTATATTATTCTCAATATAACATGCATTATTACCCATATTATGCAGTTATTATCGCTAGAACTATAATAAATATACGTATTACTTTTATTATCATCAATATAACATGCATTATTACCCATATAATGCAGTTATTATCGCTAGAACTGTAATAATTATACTTATTACTTATATTGTTATCAATATAACATGCATTATTACCCATATAATGCAGTTATTATCGCTAGAACTGTAATAATTGTACTCATTACTTATATTATTAGCAATATAACGTGCATTATTACCCATATTATGCAGTTATTATCGCTAGAACTGTAATAATTATACTTATTACTTATATCATTATCAATATAACATGCATTATTACCCATATAATAGAGGTATTATCGCTAGAACTGTAATAATTATACTTATTACTTATACTATTAGCAATATAACGTGCATTTTTACCCATATAATGCAGTTATTATCGCTAGAACTGTAATAATTATACTTATTACTTATATTATTATCAATATAACATGCATTATTACCCATATTATGCAGTTATTATCTCTAGAACCATAATAAATATACTCATTACTCCCAATATTATCAATATAACATGCATTTTTACCCATATAATGCAGTTATTATCGCTAGAACTGTAATAATTATACTTATTACTTATACTATTAGCAATATAACGTATATTATTACCCATATAATGCAGTTATTATCGCCAGAACTGTAATAATTATACTTATTACTTATATTATTCTCAATATAACATGCACTATTACCCATATAATGCAGTTATTATCGCTAGAACTGTAATAATTATACTTATTACTTATATTATTATCAACATAACATGCATTATTACCCATATAATGGAGGTATTATTGCTAGAACTGTAATAATTATACTTATTACTTATACTATTAGCAGTATAACGTGCATCGTTACCCATATAATGCAGTTATTATCGCCAGAACTGTAATAATTATACTTATTACTTATATTATTCTCAATATAACATGCATTATTACCCATATTATGCAGTTATTATCGCTAGAACTGTAATAATTATACTTATTACTTATATTGTTATCAATATAACATGCATTATTACCCATATAATGCAGTTATTATCGCTAGAACTGTAATAATTGTACTCATTACTTATATTATTAGCAATATAACGTGCATTATTACCCATATTATGCAGTTATTATCGCTAGAACTGTAATAATTATACTTATTACTTATATCATTATCAATATAACATGCATTATTACCCATATAATAGAGGTATTATCGCTAGAACTGTAATAATTATACTTATTACTTATACTATTAGCAATATAACGTGCATTTTTACCCATATAATGCAGTTATTATCGCTAGAACTGTAATAATTATACTTATTACTTATATTATTATCAATATAACATGCATTATTACCCATATTATGCAGTTATTATCTCTAGAACCATAATAAATATACTCATTACTCCCAATATTATCAATATAACATGCATTTTTACCCATATAATGCAGTTATTATCGCCAGAACTGTAATAATTATACTTATTACTTGTATTATTAGCAATATAACGTGCATTATTACCCATATAATGTAGTTATTACCGCTAGAACTGTAATAATTATACTTATTACTTATACTATTAGCAATATAACGTATATTATTACCCATATAATGCAGTTATTATCGCCAGAACTGTAATAATTATACTTATTACTTATATTATTCTCAATATAACATGCATTATTACCCATATTATGCAGTTATTATCGCTAGAACTATAATAAATATACGTATTACTTTTATTATCATCAATATAACATGCATTATTACCCATATAATGCAGTTATTATCGCTAGAACTGTAATAATTATACTTATTACTTATATTGTTATCAATATAACATGCATTATTACCCATATAATGCAGTTATTATCGCTAGAACTGTAATAATTGTACTCATTACTTATATTATTAGCAATATAACGTGCATTATTACCCATATTATGCAGTTATTATCGCTAGAACTGTAATAATTATACTTATTACTTATATCATTATCAATATAACATGCATTATTACCCATATAATAGAGGTATTATCGCTAGAACTGTAATAATTATACTTATTACTTATACTATTAGCAATATAACGTGCATTTTTACCCATATAATGCAGTTATTATCGCTAGAACTGTAATAATTATACTTATTACTTATATTATTATCAATATAACATGCATTATTACCCATATTATGCAGTTATTATCTCTAGAACCATAATAAATATACTCATTACTCCCAATATTATCAATATAACATGCATTTTTACCCATATAATGCAGTTATTATCGCTAGAACTGTAATAATTATACTTATTACTTATACTATTAGCAATATAACGTATATTATTACCCATATAATGCAGTTATTATCGCCAGAACTGTAATAATTATACTTATTACTTATATTATTCTCAATATAACATGCACTATTACCCATATAATGCAGTTATTATCGCTAGAACTGTAATAATTATACTTATTACTTATATTATTATCAACATAACATGCATTATTACCCATATAATGGAGGTATTATTGCTAGAACTGTAATAATTATACTTATTACTTATACTATTAGCAGTATAACGTGCATCGTTACCCATATAATGCAGTTATTATCGCCAGAACTGTAATAATTATACTTATTACTTATATTATTCTCAATATAACATGCATTATTACCCATATTATGCAGTTATTATCGCTAGAAGTATAATAAATATACGTATTACTTTTATTATCATCAATATAACATGCATTATTACCCATATTATGCAGTTATTATCGCTAGAACTATAATAAATATACGTATTACTTTCATTATCATCAATATAACATGCATTATTACCCATATAATGGAGGTATTATCGCTAGAACTGTAATAATTATACTTAAACTTATATTATTATCAATATAACATGCATTATTACCCATATTTTGCAGTTATTATCTCTAGAACCATAATAAATATACTCATTACTCCCAATATTATCAATATAACATGCATTTTTACCCATATAATGCAGTTATTATCGCTAGAACTGTAATAATTATACTTATTACTTATATTGTTAGCAATATAACGTGCATTATTACCCATATAATGCAGTTATTATCGCTAGAACTGTAATAATTATACTTATTACTTATAATATTATCAATATAACATGCATTATTACCCATATTATGCAGTTATGATCGCCAGAACTATAATAAATATACTTATTACTCCCAATATTATCAATGTAACATGCATTATTACCCATATAATGCAGTTATTATCGCTAGAACTGTAATAATTATACTTATTACTTATATTGTTAGCAATATAACGTGCATTATTACCCATATAATGCAGTTATTATCGCTAGAACTGTAATAATTATACTTATTACTCATATTATTATCAATATAACATGCATTATTACCCATATTATGCAGTTATTATCGCTAGAACTATAATAAATATACGTATTACTTTTATTATCATCAATATAACATGCATTATTACCCATATTATGCAGTTATTATCGATAGAACTGTAATAAATATACTTATTACTTTTATTATTATCAATATAACATGCACTATTTGCCATATTTTACTATTATTATCGCTAGAACTATAATAATTATACTTATTACTCCCGATATTATCAATATAACATGCATTATTACCCATATAATGCAGTTATTATCGCTAGAACTGTAATAATTATACTTATTACTTATATTATTATCAATATAACATGCATTATTACCCATATAATGCAGTTATTATCGCTAGAACTGTAATAATTGTACTCATTACTTATATTATTAGCAATATAACGTGCATTATTACCCATATTATGCAGTTATTATCGCTAGAACTGTAATAATTATACTTATTACTTATATCATTATCAATATAACATGCATTATTACCCATATAATAGAGGTATTATCGCCAGAACTGTAATAATTATACTTATTACTTATACTATTAGCAATATAACGTGCATTTTTACCCATATAATGCAGTTATTATCGCTAGAACTGTAATAATTATACTTATTACTTATATTATTATCAATATAACATGCATTATTACCCATATTATGCAGTTATTATCTCCAGAACCATAATAAATATACTCATTACTCCCAATATTATCAATATAACATGCATTTTTACCCATATAATGCAGTTATTATCGCTAGAACTGTAATAATTATACTTATTACTTATACTATTAGCAATATAACGTATATTATTACCCATATAATGCAGTTATTATCGCCAGAACTGTAATAATTATACTTATTACTTATATTATTCTCAATATAACATGCATTATTACCCATATAATGCAGTTATTATCGCTAGAACTGTAATAATTATACTTATTACTTATATTATTATCAACATAACATGCATTATTACCCATATAATGGAGGTATTATTGCTAGAACTGTAATAATTATACTTATTACTTATACTATTAGCAGTATAACGTGCATCGTTACCCATATAATGCAGTTATTATCGCCAGAACTGTAATAATTATACTTATTACTTATATTATTCTCAATATAACATGCATTATTACCCATATTATGCAGTTATTATCGCTAGAACTATAATAAATATACGTATTACTTTTATTATCATCAATATAACATTCATTATTACCCATATTATGCAGTTATTATCGCTAGAACTATAATAAATATACGTATTACTTTCATTATCATCAATATAACATGCATTATTACCCATATAATGCAGTTATTATCGCTAGAACTGTAATAATTGTACTCATTACTTATATTATTAGCAATATAACGTGCATTATTACCCATATTATGCAGTTATTATCGCTAGAACTGTAATAATTATACTTATTACTTATATCATTATCAATATAACATGCATTATTACCCATATAATAGAGGTATTATCGCCAGAACTGTAATAATTATACTTATTACTTATACTATTAGCAATATAACGTGCATTTTTACCCATATAATGCAGTTATTATCGCTAGAACTGTAATAATTATACTTATTACTTATATTATTATCAATATAACATGCATTATTACCCATATTATGCAGTTATTATCTCTAGAACCATAATAAATATACTCATTACTCCCAATATTATCAATATAACATGCATTTTTACCCATATAATGCAGTTATTATCGCTAGAACTGTAATAATTATACTTATTACTTATACTATTAGCAATATAACGTATATTATTACCCATATAATGCAGTTATTATCGCCAGAACTGTAATAATTATACTTATTACTTATATTATTCTCAATATAACATGCATTATTACCCATATAATGCAGTTATTATCGCTAGAACTGTAATAATTATACTTATTACTTATATTATTATCAACATAACGTGCATTATTACCCATATAATGGAGGTATTATTGCTAGAACTGTAATAATTATACTTATTACTTATACTATTAGCAGTATAACGTGCATCGTTACCCATATAATGCAGTTATTATCGCCAGAACTGTAATAATTATACTTATTACTTATATTATTCTCAATATAACATGCATTATTACCCATATTATGCAGTTATTATCGCTAGAACTATAATAAATATACGTATTACTTTTATTATCATCAATATAACATGCATTATTACCCATATTATGCAGTTATTATCGCTAGAACTATAATAAATATACGTATTACTTTCATTATCATCAATATAACATGCATTATTACCCATATAATGGAGGTATTATCGCTAGAACTGTAATAATTATACTTATTACTTATATTATTATCAATATAACATGCATTATTACCCATATTATGCAGTTATTATCGATAGAACTGTAATAAATACACTTACTACATTTACTATTATCAATATATCATGCACTATTAGCCATATTTTACTATTATTATCGCTAGAACTATAATAATTATACCTATTACTCCCGATGTTATCAATATTACATGCCTTATTACCCATATAATGCAGTTATTATCGCTAGAACTGTAATAATTATACTTATTACTTATATTATTCTCAATATAACATGCATTATTACCCATATTATGCAGTTATTATCGCTAGAACTATAATAAATATACGTATTACTTTCATTATCATCAATATAACATGCATTATTACCCATATAATGGAGGTATTATCGCTAGAACTGTAATAATTATACTTATTACTTATATTATTATCAATATAACATGCATTATTACCCATATTTTGCAGTTATTATCTCTAGAACCATAATAAATATACTCATTACTCCCAATATTATCAATATAACATGCATTTTTACCCATATAATGCAGTTATTATCGCTAGAACTGTAATAATTA
Source organism: Megachile leachella (assembly GCA_963576845.1). Lineage (NCBI taxonomy): Eukaryota > Metazoa > Arthropoda > Insecta > Hymenoptera > Megachilidae > Megachile > Megachile leachella. Next base: position 1,829,154 of record CAUYWW010000067.1, read on the forward strand.
TACTTATTACTTATATTATTATCAATATAACATGCATTATTACCCATATAATGCAGTTATTATCGCTAGAACTGTAATAATTGTACTCATTACTTATATTGTTAGCAATATAACGTGCATTATTACCCATATTATGCAGTTATTATCGCTAGAACTATAATAAATATACGTATTACTTTTATTATCATCAATATAACATGCATTATTACCCATATTATGCAGTTATTATCGCTAGAACTATAATAAATATACGTATTACTTTCATTATCATCAATATAACATGCATTATTACCCATATAATGCAGTTATTATCGCTAGAACTGTAATAATTGTACTCATTACTTATATTATTAGCAATATAACGTGCATTATTACCCATATTATGCAGTTATTATCGCTAGAACTGTAATAATTATACTTATTACTTATATCATTATCAATATAACATGCATTATTACCCATATAATAGAGGTATTATCGCCAGAACTGTAATAATTATACTTATTACTTATACTATTAGCAATATAACGTGCATTTTTACCCATATAATGCAGTTATTATCGCTAGAACTGTAATAATTATACTTATTACTTATAATATTATCAATATAACATGCATTATTACCCATATTATGCAGTTATGATCGCCAGAACTATAATAAATATACTTATTACTCCCAATATTATCAATGTAACATGCATTATTACCCATATAATGCAGTTATTATCGCTAGAACTGTAATAATTATACTTATTACTTATATTGTTAGCAATATAACGTGCATTATTACCCATATAATGCAGTTATTATCGCTAGAACTGTAATAATTATACTTATTACTCATATTATTATCAATATAACATGCATTATTACCCATATTATGCAGTTATTATCGCTAGAACTATAATAAATATACGTATTACTTTTATTATCATCAATATAACATGCATTATTACCCATATTATGCAGTTATTATCGATAGAACTGTAATAAATATACTTATTACTTTTATTATTATCAATATAACATGCACTATTTGCCATATTTTACTATTATTATCGCTAGAACTATAATAATTATACTTATTACTCCCGATATTATCAATATAACATGCATTATTACCCATATAATGCAGTTATTATCGCTAGAACTGTAATAATTATACTTATTACTTATATTATTATCAATATAACATGCATTATTACCCATATAATGCAGTTATTATCGCTAGAACTGTAATAATTGTACTCATTACTTATATTATTAGCAATATAACGTGCATTATTACCCATATTATGCAGTTATTATCGCTAGAACTGTAATAATTATACTTATTACTTATATCATTATCAATATAACATGCATTATTACCCATATAATAGAGGTATTATCGCCAGAACTGTAATAATTATACTTATTACTTATACTATTAGCAATATAACGTGCATTTTTACCCATATAATGCAGTTATTATCGCTAGAACTGTAATAATTATACTTATTACTTATATTATTATCAATATAACATGCATTATTACCCATATTATGCAGTTATTATCTCTAGAACCATAATAAATATACTCATTACTCCCAATATTATCAATATAACATGCATTTTTACCCATATAATGCAGTTATTATCGCTAGAACTGTAATAATTATACTTATTACTTATACTATTAGCAATATAACGTATATTATTACCCATATAATGCAGTTATTATCGCCAGAACTGTAATAATTATACTTATTACTTATATTATTCTCAATATAACATGCATTATTACCCATATAATGCAGTTATTATCGCTAGAACTGTAATAATTATACTTATTACTTATATTATTATCAACATAACATGCATTATTACCCATATAATGGAGGTATTATTGCTAGAACTGTAATAATTATACTTATTACTTATACTATTAGCAGTATAACGTGCATCGTTACCCATATAATGCAGTTATTATCGCCAGAACTGTAATAATTATACTTATTACTTATATTATTCTCAATATAACATGCATTATTACCCATATTATGCAGTTATTATCGCTAGAACTATAATAAATATACGTATTACTTTTATTATCATCAATATAACATGCATTATTACCCATATTATGCAGTTATTATCGCTAGAACTATAATAAATATACGTATTACTTTCATTATCATCAATATAACATGCATTATTACCCATATAATGCAGTTATTATCGCTAGAACTGTAATAATTGTACTCATTACTTATATTATTAGCAATATAACGTGCATTATTACCCATATTATGCAGTTATTATCGCTAGAACTGTAATAATTATACTTATTACTTATATCATTATCAATATAACATGCATTATTACCCATATAATAGAGGTATTATCGCCAGAACTGTAATAATTATACTTATTACTTATACTATTAGCAATATAACGTGCATTTTTACCCATATAATGCAGTTATTATCGCTAGAACTGTAATAATTATACTTATTACTTATATTATTATCAATATAACATGCATTATTACCCATATTATGCAGTTATTATCTCTAGAACCATAATAAATATACTCATTACTCCCAATATTATCAATATAACATGCATTTTTACCCATATAATGCAGTTATTATCGCTAGAACTGTTATAATTATACTTATTACTTATACTATTAGCAATATAACGTATATTATTACCCATATAATGCAGTTATTATCGCCAGAACTGTAATAATTATACTTATTACTTATATTATTCTCAATATAACATGCATTATTACCCATATAATGCAGTTATTATCGCTAGAACTGTAATAATTATACTTATTACTTATATTATTATCAACATAACGTGCATTATTACCCATATAATGGAGGTATTATTGCTAGAACTGTAATAATTATACTTATTACTTATACTATTAGCAGTATAACGTGCATCGTTACCCATATAATGCAGTTATTATCGCCAGAACTGTAATAATTATACTTATTACTTATATTATTCTCAATATAACATGCATTATTACCCATATTATGCAGTTATTATCGCTAGAACTATAATAAATATACGTATTACTTTTATTATCATCAATATAACATGCATTATTACCCATATTATGCAGTTATTATCGCTAGAACTATAATAAATATACGTATTACTTTCATTATCATCAATATAACATGCATTATTACCCATATAATGGAGGTATTATCGCTAGAACTGTAATAATTATACTTATTACTTATATTATTATCAATATAACATGCATTATTACCCATATTATGCAGTTATTATCGATAGAACTGTAATAAATACACTTACTACATTTACTATTATCAATATATCATGCACTATTAGCCATATTTTACTATTATTATCGCTAGAACTATAATAATTATACCTATTACTCCCGATGTTATCAATATTACATGCCTTATTACCCATATAATGCAGTTATTATCGCTAGAACTGTAATAATTATACTTATTACTTATATTATTCTCAATATAACATGCATTATTACCCATATTATGCAGTTATTATCGCTAGAACTATAATAAATATACGTATTACTTTCATTATCATCAATATAACATGCATTATTACCCATATAATGGAGGTATTATCGCTAGAACTGTAATAATTATACTTATTACTTATATTATTATCAATATAACATGCATTATTACCCATATTTTGCAGTTATTATCTCTAGAACCATAATAAATATACTCATTACTCCCAATATTATCAATATAACATGCATTTTTACCCATATAATGCAGTTATTATCGCTAGAACTGTAATAATTATACTTATTACTTATATTATTATCAATATAACATGCATTATTACCCATATAATGCAGTTATTATCGCTAGAACTGTAATAATTGTACTCATTACTTATATTGTTAGCAATATAACGTGCATTATTACCCATATTATGCAGTTATTATCGCTAGAACTATAATAAATATACGTATTACTTTTATTATCATCAATATAACATGCATTATTACCCATATTATGCAGTTATTATCGCTAGAACTATAATAAATATACGTATTACTTTCATTATCATCAATATAACATGCATTATTACCCATATAATGCAGTTATTATCGCTAGAACTGTAATAATTGTACTCATTACTTATATTATTAGCAATATAACGTGCATTATTACCCATATTATGCAGTTATTATCGCTAGAACTGTAATAATTATACTTATTACTTATATCATTATCAATATAACATGCATTATTACCCATATAATAGAGGTATTATCGCCAGAACTGTAATAATTATACTTATTACTTATACTATTAGCAATATAACGTGCATTTTTACCCATATAATGCAGTTATTATCGCTAGAACTGTAATAATTATACTTATTACTTATATTATTATCAATATAACATGCATTATTACCCATATTATGCAGTTATTATCTCTAGAACCATAATAAATATACTCATTACTCCCAATATTATCAATATAACATGCATTTTTACCCATATAATGCAGTTATTATCGCTAGAACTGTAATAATTATACTTATTACTTATACTATTAGCAATATAACGTATATTATTACCCATATAATGCAGTTATTATCGCCAGAACTGTAATAATTATACTTATTACTTATATTATTCTCAATATAACATGCATTATTACCCATATAATGCAGTTATTATCGCTAGAACTGTAATAATTATACTTATTACTTATATTATTATCAACATAACATGCATTATTACCCATATAATGGAGGTATTATTGCTAGAACTGTAATAATTATACTTATTACTTATACTATTAGCAGTATAACGTGCATCGTTACCCATATAATGCAGTTATTATCGCCAGAACTGTAATAATTATACTTATTACTTATATTATTCTCAATATAACATGCATTATTACCCATATTATGCAGTTATTATCGCTAGAACTATAATAAATATACGTATTACTTTTATTATCATCAATATAACATGCATTATTACCCATATTATGCAGTTATTATCGCTAGAACTATAATAAATATACGTATTACTTTCATTATCATCAATATAACATGCATTATTACCCATATAATGGAGGTATTATCGCTAGAACTGTAATAATTATACTTATTACTTATATTATTATCAATATAACATGCATTATTACCCATATTTTGCAGTTATTATCTCTAGAACCATAATAAATATACTCATTACTCCCAATATTATCAATATAACATGCATTTTTACCCATATAATGCAGTTATTATCGCTAGAACTGTAATAATTATACTTATTACTTATATTGTTAGCAATATAACGTGCATTATTACCCATATAATGCAGTTATTATCGCTAGAACTGTAATAATTATACTTATTACTTATAATATTATCAATATAACATGCATTATTACCCATATTATGCAGTTATGATCGCCAGAACTATAATAAATATACTTATTACTCCCAATATTATCAATGTAACATGCATTATTACCCATATAATGCAGTTATTATCGCTAGAACTGTAATAATTAGACTTATTACTTATATTGTTAGCAATATAACGTGCATTATTACCCATATAATGCAGTTATTATCGCTAGAACTGTAATAATTTTACTTATTACTCATATTATTATCAATATAACATGCATTATTACCCATATTATGCAGTTATTATCGCTAGAACTATAATAAATATACGTATTACTTTTATTATCATCAATATAACATGCATTATTACCCATATTATGCAGTTATTATCGATAGAACTGTAATAAATATACTTATTACTTTTATTATTATCAATATAACATGCACTATTTGCCATATTTTACTATTATTATCGCTAGAACTATAATAATTATACTTATTACTCCCGATATTATCAATATAACATGCATTATTACCCATATAATGCAGTTATTATCGCTAGAACTGTAATAATTATACTTATTACTTATATTGTTATCAATATAACATGCATTATTACCCATATAATGCAGTTATTATCGCTAGAACTGTAATAATTGTACTCCTTACTTATATTATTAGCAATATAACGTGCATTATTACCCATATTATGCAGTTATTATCGCTAGAACTGTAATAATTATACTTATTACTTATATCATTATCAATATAACATGCATCGTTACCCATATAATGCAGTTATTATCGCCAGAACTGTAATAATTATACTTATTACTTATATTATTCTCAATATAACATGCATTATTACCCATATTATGCAGTTATTATCGCTAGAACTATAATAAATATACGTATTACTTTTATTATCATCAATATAACATGCATTATTACCCATATTATGCAGTTATTATCGATAGAACTGTAATAAATATATTTATTAGTTTTATTATTATCAATGTAACATGCACTATTTGCCATATTTTACTATTATTATCGGTAGAACTATAATAATTATACTTATTACTCCCGATATTATCAATATAACGTGCATTATTACCCATATAATGCAGTTATTATCGCTAGAACTGTAATAATTATACTTATTACTTATATTATTAGCAATATAACGTGCATTATTACCCATATAATGCAGTTATTATCGCTAGAACTGTAATAATTATACTTATTACTTATATTATTAGCAATATAACGTGCATTATTACCCATATAATGCAGTTATTATCGCCAGAACTGTAATAATTATACTTATTGCTCATATTTTTCTCAATATAACATGCATTATTACCCATATTATGCAGTTATTATCGCTAGAACTATAATAAATATACGTCTTACTTTTATTATCATCACTATAACATGCATTATTACCCATATTATGCAGTTATTATCGCTAGAACTGTAATAATTATACTTATTACTTATATTATTAGCAATATAACGTGCATTATTACCCATATAATGCAGTTATTATCGCCAGAACTGTAATAATTATACTTATTGCTCATATTATTCTCAATATAACATGCATTATTACCCATATTATGCAGTTATTATCGCTAGAACTATAATAAATATACGTATTACTTTCATTATCATCAATATAACATGCATTATTACCCATATTATGCAGTTATTATCGATAGAACTGTAATAAATATATTTATTAGTTTTATCATTATCAATATAACATGCACTATTTGCCATATTTTACTATTATTATCGCTAGAACTATAATAATTAAACTTATTACTCCCGATATTATCAATATAACATGCATTATTACCCATATAATGCAGTTATTATCGCTAGAACTGTAATAATTATACTGATTACTTATATTATTATCAATATAACATGCATTATTACCCATATAATGCAGTTATTATCGCTAGAACTGTAATAATTATACTTATTACTTATATTATTATCGATATAACATGCATTATTACCCATATAATGCAGTTATTATCGCTAGAACTGTAATAATTGTACTCATTACTTATATTATTTGCAGTATAACGTGCATTATTACCCATATTATGCAGTTATTATCGCTAGAACTGTAATAATTATACTTATTACTTATATCATTATCAATATAACATGCATTATTACCCATATAATGGAGGTATTATCGCTTGAACTGTAATAATTATACTTATTACTTATACTATTAGCAATATAACGTGCATTGTTACCCATATAATGCAGTTATTATCGCTAGACCTGTAATAATTATACTTATTACTTATATTGTTAGCAATATAACGTGCATTATTACCCATATAATGCAGTTATTATCGCTAGAACTGTAATAATTATACTTATTACTTATATTATTATCGATATAACATGCATTATTACCCATATTATGCAGTTATTATCGCTAGAACTATAATAAATATACGTATTACTTTTATTATCATCAATATAACATGCATTATTACCCATATTATGCAGTTATTGTCGATAGAACTGTAATAAATATACTTATTACTTTTATTATTATCAATATAACATGCACTATTTGCCATATTTTACTATTATTATCGCTAGAACTATAATAATTATACTAATTACTCCCGATATTATCAATATAACATGCATTATTACCCATATAATGCAGTTATTATCGCTATAACTGTAATAATTATACTTATTACTTATATTATCATCAATATAACGTGCATTATAACCCATATTATGCAGTTGTTATCGCTAGAACTGTAATAATTATACTTATTACTTATATCACTATCAATATAACATGCATTATTAGCCATATTATGCAGTTATTATCGCTAGAACTATAATAAATATACGTATTACTTTCATTATCATCAATATAACATGCATTATTACCCATATTATGCAGTTATTATCGCTAGAACTGTAATAATTATACTTATTACCTATATTGTTAGCAATATAACGTGCATTATTACCCATATAATGCAGTTATTATCGCTAGAACTGTAATAATTATACTTATTACTTATATCATTATCAATATAACATGCATTATTACCCATATAATGGAGGTATTATCGCTTGAACTGTAATAATTATACTTATTACTTATACTATTAGCGATATAACGTGCATTATTACCCATATAATGCAGTTATTATCGCTAGAACTGTAATAATTATACTTATTACTTATATTATTATCGATATAACATGCATTATTGCCCATATAATGCAGTTATTATCGCTAGAACTGTAATAATTATACTTATTACTTATATTATTAGCAAAAGAACATGCATTATTACCCCTATTATGCAGTTATTATCGCTAGAACTATAATAAATATACGTATTACTTTTATTATCATCAATATAACATGCATTATTACCCATATTATGCAGTTATTATCGATAGAACTGTAATAAATATACTTATTACTTTTATTATTATCAACATAGCATGCACTATTTGCCATATTTTACTATTATTATCGCTAGAACTATAATAATTATACTTATTACTGTCGATATTATCAATATAACATGCATTATTACCCATATAATGCAGTTATTATCGCTAGAACTGTAATAATTATACTTATTACTTATATTATCATCAATATATCATGCACTATTTGCTATATTTTACTATTATTATCGCTAGAACTATAATAATTATACTTATTACTCCCAATATTATCAATGTAGCATGCATTATTACCCATATAATGCAGTTATTATCGCTAGAACTGTAATAATTATACTTATTACTTATATCACTATCAATATAACACGCATTATTAGCCATATTATGCAGTTATTATCGCTAGAACTATAATAATTATACTTATTACTCCCGATGTTATCAATATAACATGCATTATTCCCCTTATAATGCAGTTATTATCGCTAGAACTGTAATAATTGTACTCATTACTTATATTATTAGCAATATAACGTGCATTATTACCCATATTATGCAGTTATTATCGCTAGAACTGTAATAATTATACTTATTACTTATATCATTATCAATATAACATGCATTATTACCCATATTATGCAGTTATTGTCGATAGAACTGTAATAAATATACTTATTACTTTTATTATTATCAATATAACATGCACTATTTGCCATATTTTACTATTATTATCGCTAGAACTATAATAATTATACTTATTACTCCCGATATTATCAATATAACATGCATTATTACCCATATAATGCAGTTATTATCGCTAGAACTGTAATAATTATACTTATTGCTTATATTGTTAGCAATATAACGTGCATTATTACCCATATAATGCAGTTATTATCGCTAGAACTGTAATAATTATACTTATTACTCCCGATATTATCAATATAACATGCATTATTGCCCATATAATGCAGTTATTATCGCTAGAACTGTAATAATTATACTTATTACTTATATTATTAGCAATATAACATGCATTATTACCCCTATTATGCAGTTATTATCGCTAGAACTATAATAAATATACGTATTACTTTTATTATCATCAATATAACATGCATTATTACCCATATTATGCAGTTATTATCGATAGAACTGTAATAAATATACTTATTACTTTTATTATTATCAACATAGCATGCACTATTTGCCATATTTTACTATTATTATCGCTAGAACTATAATAATTATACTTATTACTCCCAATATTATCAATGTAGCATGCATTATTACCCATATAATGCAGTTATTATCGCTAGAACTGTAATAATTATACTTATTACTCCCGATATTATCAATATAACATGCATTATTACCCATATAATGCAGTTATTATCGCTAGAACTGTAATAATTATACTTATTACTTATATTAGCATCAATATATCATGCACTATTTGCTTAATTTTACTATTATTATCGCTAGAACTATAATAATTATACTTATTACTCCCAATATTATCAATGTAGCATGCATTATTACCCATATAATGCAGTTATTATCGCTAGAACTGTAATAATTATACTTATGACTTATATCACTATCAATATAACACGCATTATTAGCCATATTATGCAGTTATTATCGCTAGAACTATAATAATTATACTTATTACTCCCGATGTTATCAATATAACATGCATTATTACCCATATAATGCAGTTATTATCGCTAGAACTGTAATAATTGTACTCATTACTTATATTATTAGCAATATAACGTGCATTATTACCCATATTATGCAGTTATTATCGCTAGAACTGTAATAATTATACTTATTACTTATATCATTATCAATATAACATGCATTATTACCCATATAATGGAGGTATTATCGCTTGAACTGTAATAATTATACTTATTACTTATACTATTAGCAATATAACGTGCATTGTTACCCATATAATGCAGTTATTATCGCTAGAACTGTAATAATTATACTTATTACTCCCGATATTATCAATATAACATGCATTATTGCCCATATAATGCAGTTATTATCGCTAGAACTGTAATAATTATACTTATTACTTATATTATTAGCAATATAACATGCATTATTACCCCTATTATGCAGTTATTATCGCTAGAACTATAATAAATATACGTATTACTTTTATTATCATCAATATAACATGCATTATTACCCATATTATGCAGTTATTGTCGATAGAACTGTAATAAATATACTTATTACTTTTATTATTATCAATATAACATGCACTATTTGCCATATTTTACTATTATTATCGCTAGAACTATAATAATTATACTTATTACTCCCGATATTATCAATATAACATGCATTATTACCCATATAATGCAGTTATTATCGCTAGAACTGTAATAATTATACTTATTGCTTATATAGTTAGCAATATAACGTGCATTATTACCCATATAATGCAGTTATTATCGCTAGAACTGTAATAATTATACTTATTACTCCCGATATTATCAATATAACATGCATTATTGCCCATATAATGCAGTTATTATCGCTAGAACTGTAATAATTATACTTATTACTTATATTATTAGCAATATAACATGCATTATTACCCCTATTATGCAGTTATTATCGCTAGAACTATAATAAATATACGTATTACTTTTATTATCATCAATATAACATGCATTATTACCCATATTATGCAGTTATTATCGAAAGAACTGTAATAAATATACTTATTACTTTTATTATTATCAACATAGCATGCACTATTTGCCATATTTTACTATTATAATCGCTAGAACTATAATAATTATACTTATTACTGTCGATATTATCAATATAACATGCATTATTACCCATATAATGCTGTTATTATCGCTAGAACTGTAATAATTATACTTATTACTTATATTATGATCAATATATCATGCACTATTTGCTATATTTTACTATTATTATCGCTAGAACTATAATAATTATACTTATTACTCCCAATATTATCAATGTAGCATGCATTATTACCCATATAATGCAGTTATTATCGCTAGAACTGTAATAACTATACTTATTACTTATATCACTATCAATATAACACGCATTATTAGCCATATTATGCAGTTATTATCGCTAGAACTATAATAAATATACGTATTACTTTCATTATCATCAATATAACATGCATTATTACCCATATAATGCAGTTATTATCGCTAGAACTGTAATAACTGTACTCATTACTTATATTATTAGCAATATAACGTGCATTATTACCCATATTATGCAGCTATTATCGCTAGAACTGTAATAATTATACTTATTACTTATATCATTATCAATATAACATGCATTATTACCCATATAATGGAGGTATTATCGCTTGAGCTGTAATAATTATACTTATTACTTATACTATTAGCAATATAACGTGCATTGTTACCCATATAATGCAGTTATTATCGCTAGAACTGTAATAATTATACTTACTACTTTTATTATTATCAATATAACATGCACTATTTGCCATATTTTACTATTATTATCGCTAGAACTGTAATAATTATACTTATTACTCCCGATATTATCAATATAACATGCATTATTACCCATATAATGCAGTTATTATCGCTAGAACTGTAATAATTATACTTATTGCTTATATTGTAAGCAATATAAAGTGCATTATTACCCATATAATGCAGTTATTATCGCTAGAACTGTAATAATTATACTTATTACTTATATTATTATCAATATAACATGCATTATTACCCATTTTATGCAGTTATTATCGCTAGAACTATAATAAATATACGTATTACTCCCAATATTATCTATATAACATGCATTATTACCCATATAATGCAGTTATTATCGCTAGAACTGTAATAATTATACTTATTACTTATATTATCATCAATATAACATGCATTATAACCCATATTATGCAGTTATTGTGGATAGAACTGTCATAAATATACTTATTACTTTTATTATTATCAATGTAACCTGCACTATTAGCCATATTCTACTATCATTATGGCTAGAACTATAATAATTATACTTATTACTCCCAATATTATCAATATAACATGCATTATTACCCACATAACGCAGTTATTATCGCTAGAACTGTAATAATTATACTCATTACTTATATTATTATCAATATAACGTGCATTATTACCCATATAATGCAGTTATTATCGCTAGAACTGTAATAATTATACCTATTACTTATATTATTAGCAATATAACGTGCATTATTACCCATATAATGCCGTTATTATCGCTAGAACTGTAATAATTATACTTATTACTTATATTATTATCAATATAACATGCATTATTATCCATATAATGGAGGTATTATCGCAAGAACTGTAATAATTCTACTTATTACTTATACTATTAGCAATATAACGTTCATTATTACCCATATAATGCAGTTATTATCGCCAGAACTGTAATAATTATACTTATTACTTTTATTATTCTCAATATAACATGCATTATTACCCATATTATGCAGTTATTATCGCTAGAACTATAATAAATATACGTATTACCTTCATTACCATCAATATAACATGCATTATTACCCATATAATGGAGGTATTATCGATAGAACTGTAATAATTATACTGATTACTTATATTATTATCAATATAACATGCATTATTACCCATATTATGCAGTTATTATCTCTAGAACTATAATAAATATACTTATTACTCCCAATATTATCAATATAACATGCATCTTTACCCATATAATGCAGTTATTATCGCTAGAACTGTAATAATTATACTTATTACTTATATTTTTAGCAATATAACGTGCATTATTACCCACATAACGCAGTTATTATCGCTAGAACTGTAATAATTATACTCATTACTTATATTATTATCAATATAACGTGCATTATTACCCATATAATGCAGTTATTATCGCTAGAACTGTAATAATTATACCTATTACTTATATTATTAGCAATATAACGTGCATTATTACCCATATAATGCAGTTATTATCGCTAGAACTGTAATAATTATACTTATTACTTATATTATTATCAATATAACATACATTATTATCCATATAATGGAGGTATTATTGCAAGAACTGTAATAATTCTACTTATTACTTATACTATTAGCAATATAACGTGCATTATTACCAATATAATGCAGTTATTATCGCCAGAACTGTAATAATTATACTTATTACTTTTATTATTCTCAATATAACATGCATTATTACCCATATTATGCAGTTATTGTCGATAGAACTGTAATAAATATACTTATTACTTTTATTATTATCAATATAACATGCACTATTTGCCACATTTTACTATTATTATCGCTAGAGCTATAATAATTATACTTATTACTCCCGATATTATAAATATAACATGCATTATTACCCATATAATGCAGTTATTATCGCTAGAACTGTAATAATTATACTTATTGCGTATATTGTTAGCAATATAACGTGCATTAATACCCATATAATGCAGTTATTATCGCTAGAACTGTAATAATTATACTTATTACTTATATTATTATCAATATAACATGCATTATTAGCCATATTATGCAGTTATTATCGCCAGAACTGTAATAAATATACTTACTACTTTCAGTATTATCAATATAACATGCATTATTACCCATATTAAGAAGTTATTATCGATAGAACTGTAATAAATATACTTATTACTTATATTATTATCAATATAACATGCATTATTACCCATATTATGCAGTTATTATCGCTAGAACTGTAATATATATACGTATTACTTTTATTATCATCAATATAACATGCATTATTACCCATATTATGCAGTTATTATCGATAGAACTGTAATAAATATACTTATTACTTTTATTATTATCAACATAACATGCACTATTTGCCATATTTTACTATTATTATCGCTAGAACTATAATAATTATACTTATTACTCCCGATATTATCAATATAACATGCATTATTACCCATATAATGCAGTTATTATCGCTAGAACTGTAATAATTATACTTATTGCTTATATTATTAGCAATATAAAGTGCATTATTACCCATATAATGCAGTTATTATCGCTAGAACTGTAATAATTATACTTATTACTTATATTATTATGAATATAACATGCATTATTACCCATATTATGCAGTTATTATCGCTAGAACTATAATAAATATACGTATTACTCCCAATATTATCAATATAACATGCATTATTACCCATATAATGCAGTTATTATCGCTAGAACTGTAATAATTATACTTATTACTTATATTATTATCGATATAACATGCATTATTACCCAGATAATGCAGTTATTATCGCTAGAACTGTAATAATTGTACTCATTACTTATATTACTAGCAATATAACGTGCATTATTACCCATATTATGCAGTTATTATCGCTAGAACTGTAATAATTATACTTATTACTTATATCACTATCAATATAACATGCATTATTAGCCATATTATGCAGTTATTATCGCTAGAACTATAATAAATATACGTATTACTTTCATTATCATCAATATAACATGCATTATTACCCATATTATGCAGTTATTATCGATAGAACTGTAATAATTTAACTTATTACTTAGATTATTATCAACATAACATCCATTATTACCCATATTATGCAGTTATTATGGATAGGACTGTAATAAATATACTTATTACTTTTATTATTATCAATATAACATGCACTATTTGCCATATTTTACTATTATTATCGCTAGAACTATAATAATTATACTTATTACTGACGATATTATCAATATAACATGCATTATTACCCATATAATGGAGGTATTATCGCTTGAGCTGTAATAATTATACTTATTACTTATACTATTAGCAATATAACGTGCATTGTTACCCATATAATGCAGTTATTATCGCTAGAACTGTAATAATTATACTTATTACTTTTATTATTATCAATATAACATGCACTATTTGCCATATTTTACTATTATTATCGCTAGAACTGTAATAATTATACTTATTACTCCCGATATTATCAATATAACATGCATTATTACCCATATAATGCAGTTATTATCGCTAGAACTGTAATAATTATACTTATTGCTTATATTGTAAGCAATATAAAGTGCATTATTACCCATATAATGCAGTTATTATCGCTAGAACTGTAATAATTATACTTATTACTTATATTATTATCAATATAACATGCATTATTACCCATATTATGCAGTTATTATCGCTAGAACTATAATAAATATACGTATTACTCCCAATATTATCTATATAACATGCATTATTACCCATATAATGCAGTTATTATCGCTAGAACTGTAATAATTATACTTATTACTTATATTATCATCAATATAACATGCATTATAACCCATATTATGCAGTTATTGTGGATAGAACTGTCATAAATATACTTATTACTTTTATTATTATCAATGTAACCTGCACTATTAGCCATATTCTACTATCATTATGGCTAGAACTATAATAATTATACTTATTACTCCCAATATTATCAATATAACATGCATTATTACCCACATAACGCAGTTATTATCGCTAGAACTGTAATAATTATACTCATTACTTATATTATTATCAATATAACGTGCATTATTACCCATATAATGGAGGTATTATCGCAAGAACTGTAATAATTCTACTTATTACTTATACTATTAGCAATATAACGTTCATTATTACCCATATAATGCAGTTATTATCGCCAGAACTGTAATAATTATACTTATTACTTTTATTATTCTCAATATAACATGCATTATTACCCATATTATGCAGTTATTATCGCTAGAACTATAATAAATATACGTATTACCTTCATTACCATCAATATAACATGCATTATTACCCATATAATGGAGGTATTATCGCTAGAACTGTAATAATTATACTTATTACTTATATTATTATCAATATAACATACATTATTATCCATATAATGGAGGTATTATTGCAAGAACTGTAATAATTCTACTTATTACTTATACTATTAGCAATATAACGTGCATTATTACCAATATAATGCAGTTATTATCGCTAGAACTGTAATAATTATACTTACTACTTTTATTATTATCAATATAACATGCACTATTTGCCATATTTTACTATTATTATCGCTAGAACTGTAATAATTATACTTATTACTCCCGATATTATCAATATAACATGCATTATTACCCATATAATGCAGTTATTATCGCTAGAACTGTAATAATTATACTTATTGCTTATATTGTAAGCAATATAAAGTGCATTATTACCCATATAATGCAGTTATTATCGCTAGAACTGTAATAATTATACTTATTACTTATATTATTATCAATATAACATGCATTATTACCCATTTTATGCAGTTATTATCGCTAGAACTATAATAAATATACGTATTACTCCCAATATTATCTATATAACATGCATTATTACCCATATAATGCAGTTATTATCGCTAGAACTGTAATAATTATACTTATTACTTATATTATCATCAATATAACATGCATTATAACCCATATTATGCAGTTATTGTGGATAGAACTGTCATAAATATACTTATTACTTTTATTATTATCAATGTAACCTGCACTATTAGCCATATTCTACTATCATTATGGCTAGAACTATAATAATTATACTTATTACTCCCAATATTATCAATATAACATGCATTATTACCCACATAACGCAGTTATTATCGCTAGAACTGTAATAATTATACTCATTACTTATATTATTATCAATATAACGTGCATTATTACCCATATAATGCAGTTATTATCGCTAGAACTGTAATAATTATACCTATTACTTATATTATTAGCAATATAACGTGCATTATTACCCATATAATGCCGTTATTATCGCTAGAACTGT